>CM029602.1:13916039-13960612 GCA_017311375.1 Mytilus coruscus | reverse complement strand
AACACACATTCTATTTTCTTTTCTATATTTATTTTGAATAATTTTTATTCCTTTTAATTATAGTGTGCCAAATTTTTGACTTGGATACAGATGCAATTTGCGAAAATATTACTGCCAATAAAATAAAGTATGTATAAGATTATCGATTTTGTCTTTAAAGACAAAGCAGTCTCTATAGTCAGATCCTTTCAAATTTGTGACGACCACTTGATATGAAAGATGATTTCCACCCCAAAAAAAAAAAAAAAACAGGAATCAACAAATTAACAATTACTATGCGATATAAGTGGAGCATTTTTTGTGTTTGCAATAGTTTTAGGTTATTTAATGAAGATTTAACACAACATTATGATTGATTGAACATATCTCCCTTTTAACTTTAAAAACTTTTGGTAGTATGGTAGAGCTATTGGACTTCAATTGTCAGATTTAAGGAATGATAAAATAAAGTTTCCTTTGGATTAATTTTCTGGTTAAAGTGATAAGGCATCATTTGATTTAAAATTATCCAACTTGTCATTCTAGACTTTATCTGTCAGATAGATAAAAGGTCATATTTATGCTTTAGCTCTAGTAGCTTATTTCAAATTACTACAAATTGTGAAGTATTGTTAAGATTGGTGACTGTAGACTCGCTTTAGATTTTGAAAATTTACTGGGATGTTATTCCGGAACCATGAGACTTTTAACAGTAATATTTGAAGCAATATTGATAAGTTTAGGAATAACTGTTTTACTTTGAGGATTTATGTTTTTGTCGAGCTTGAGACATTTATGTCGATAAAGCAGGGCAAGCTATCCTAGATTCCATCGGTGGCGTTGGCGGCGTCGACATTCAGGTTGTCTGTGGTAAAGGTTTTAAGACATCAATAACATTGTCAAAACTCAATGGAATTTTAGGAAATTTTGACAGAAGCCAGTTTATGACCAAGAAACAGTATCCAGGGAAAAATTGTGAAAATATTTATTTCCATTTTTCCGTATTGTACTGATAAATGGACTTAGTATGTTTTTTTACCTCTAACAAGAAAATACAGTCTGGGGTTAAAGTTTGTTACACATCAATTACTTTGTTAAACCTTCATAGAATGTTAAGAAACTTTTGGCAGAAGCCCTTTTATGATGGAGAATAATGTCTGAAGCAAACTTAAGTTTTTTTTTTTCATTTTCAGTATATTTCTGATAGATGGACTTAGTTGTTTACAATTTGAATTTCATATACAGTCTGAGATAAAGCTTTTTGACATGGATTATTATGAAACTTGGACAGAAGCTAATCTTCAAGACCGTGAAATAGCATCTAATTTTTTTTTTTTTTTTTTATTAGAACACGCACAAAACGGGTGTATTAAGTAAGAGCCGTGTTCTTAGCTGCTAATTGTAATGCCTGCTAAAATGATCGCAAAAGTGAGACGTAGCAATCCTACGGTCAGTCGTCATTGTTAACTCTTATGTTTAGTGTGTGATTAAAATCCTTCTAGGACATCAATAAGGCCTGAAAAAAAAAACCTTTTTCCACTTATTCTTCCTACATTCACTAAATTTTAGTGCCAACCCTAAAATCATTATGTCATTTATTAACAAACACTAATTAGTTCAAAACTGTTTGAAAATACAATTCTTTGCATATCTATTGACCCTATTTTTCAGCATCGCCATGTTAATAGAAACACGGTATTATTTTTAGACCTAGCTTTGTCAAATATTTATGGAATTCTATGAAACTTAAACATAAGTTTCTTCATTAAAAAGAAAGGGATCTAAAGAATTTGATTTTACTTTCCCATATCTTACATGTTATACTGGAAAATGGACTATATTTTTATGTTAACATTTAGAAACAGATCAAACAGTCTAAAGTTAAAGATTAAAAAATCAATAGTCTGTTTCAAACTGTCATTGAGTTTCATGAAACTTTTATTGAGGCTTCTACGTAGCCATTTAGATTAAAATTAAAAACCATGATAAATATACTTGGTTCTTTTTTTGTACTCAGCGTTGACCTGTAGGCACAGTCTGTACTGTGATTAAAGATTTTAAAATTTGGATAACTATGTCAAACCTTCTGGAAATTTTACTAAGCTTGGACATGGACAAATTTTGAAAGACAACATATTGTATACTCATAAAATAAAAGAAAGTTGTGTTTTTTTTTTCTATAAAAAATATATTTTTTCAAAAATTGTCCATCTCCAGCAATATATAAATGCGTTCAAAACATCCACAATGTTATCATGCGAGATCAATTAAGGAGTTCACTTGTCATGTTTTGGGATTTTGTCAGATTTTCGGAATCCTCTGGTTTTATCCATTTAATGCCTTAAAAAATTTGCCCATTGACCCTATTTTCTTTTTATAAGTCTTTACATGGGTAATGATAAGCCATCTGTAAAAGTCTTATAAAATTTTGATTATTTTTAATAGTTTTGAGAACTTAAACTAGTCAATGATAAGGCTATGAAAAGTCAAGAGAATATTTTCCGCCAAAATTTCAATGGGTAATATCTCGAAAACAAGCACATTGACCTATATATTGTTTTTGCTCTTTTGATTCCTATATTAAACCCTATCAGTATAAACTAGTGTTTTGAAAAGTTAATTATTTTGAAACTGAGAAGCGAACTCCTTAAAACGATAACTACCTTTAAAAATGTACACGATTGTTGTTTTTGTGATCCTTAAATCAGACAATTAGGTTTCAATGGTGAATATATACTGCTTGTAACCAGTGAAAATGAGATTCAGTGCTATTATTGAAACATGTTACAAGTTGCTGAAGAAACGGTATCATCGATAGTGGTATTCGGTTCCTCTGTATCTGTTTTGTTCTGGTTTTCTGGGAGCTTTGTTGGTATTTCCTGTACATACCAATCCATTTAAACTCAGTTGATTTAGGTTCAAGACACTCTACTGGCAGACAGACGTAGGAGGAATGTAACAAAAAATCATAACATTCATCGGAACATCCAAACCCTTGTCTTTTGTTGACAGAGCATTGGATTACAATAATCATACGGCTGAAGAATAATAAACAAATAGACATGCATCGGTTTTGCGTATTACAAAAATAAACGCAAAACGTCATATATTTGTTAGCTATATGAATGCAAAGAGTCGATTGGAAATTTACATTCATCTTACGTGAGTTGGAAGGTAAACAATTATAAAGTGCAATTTTCATTGCCATGCAGAAAAGGAAACCAGTTAAACTTTTTTTCTGTTTTAATTATTTTCAGTAATTTACTTTAGATATGTGTTAGATATAAATTAAAGGCGAAAAATGCATACTACAAAACTGTTGCCATGGAACTCGTGGCGAGTCTGGGTAGACTTCCCATATATTGATTGATCGATTGTTGGTTGCTTTACGTCCAGTGGCAAATATTTCATGCATATTCAGGACGAGAACAAGTTCACAATAAATACAATAGGTAGGTCTTGTAATAGAGGCCATCCGGGATGATAGTCGGGGAAATTGAGACTGCCACCGGAAAATGAGGGAAATTGGATAGGGACAGAAATTTTGCCTTGCAACAGGCCACCTACTGACCCCTCAAAGAGTTGTTGCAAGGGTTCTTAACGTGCAGAGAGCGTGGCACTCTCTCTACACGAGGCATCGGATTTAACGTCCCCATTCTGACCGGACGTGGCTGCGTACTTGATACATCCCGCACAGCCAAGCGGACGCCCCACTTTGGCAAGGGTTTTACTGCCGGTCGGAAGAAGACCTGTAGTGACCATATTTCTATTCCCCAGTCACCCTTGGGGCAAACCCATATATCGTCTTCAACTAATTCGTAAGTAAGATAGTTCCGGTTGACATAGGCAATCACAGCTGGTTGTTTTGAACCAATGCACGTTTTTCTATCTTCTAACACTTGAATAAACATTGTTTTTAAAATAATCCTGTACTTTGTAATGACTGATGAAAACCAGATATTGATAACATTTAATTTCATTACGGTATGGATTCGCCTTTATCTCGGTCGGAAAGAAATAAAAGTATATTGTTTACTCATTAGTATAACAAAATGAAAAGGAAGGATATGGTGTATTCATTAATGATAAAAACTACTTCACACATTTGAACAAAATATTATAAAGCGATAGACAAGCGCTTAAATTGATGTTCTTCTACAAAACGTCACATCGATGCCTCCATCATCTGATCAGGGTACAAACGGTCACATCTCAATGCAAGTTCAAGGCGGTCACCCGCATTGATTTGAGAGGAATTCTTTGCTGTCAGTCTTGTCACATTGAAGAACAAAGATGAGGAGTAATATCAACAAATTATAAACTATATCGGCAAATAATTCTAACAAAAGTGTCATAAACAGTTTGGCAATCTCAGTACACAAACAATACACGCATTAAGGTATACTAAGATACATTACTGAAAACTTGGTAGGAAATAAGGTATAAATGTTACAAATAATTCAGGTGGGTTGCCTAACAATTTCGATAATTAAACTAATTGAAGAAGAAAAAATAAGTACTACAAATACATGTAACAAATTATGTACTGAAATCAAATTGAACTCAATGTAACCATACTTATGAATTATGTAATAGATTCCTTGACGGCGAAATTAGAAAACTGATTAAACTCAGCAGTTTGTTTTTAGTTTATTTATCAGTATCCAAAATAATAAGTAATTCCCGGTCTTTGACTTACTATTTCTGTTTACACACGTGCCAATAATAAATGCATTGAATACTTCGACGTTCATTAAGTCAGGTTCGTCGTCCCGGTAATCTGGACAACTGTCTGTGACATTGCTATAACATTCTATAATTTTGGTCATGATTATAAAATATTAAGCAAAGGTTAAAATCGAGTACCGAAAATCCTGGATATTGAAAGGTTACCCAATTTAGGTGTTTTTGGAAGATTTATATTGACCATTTGGAACATTTCTCCTTACATGCATGATACAATAAATTCCAAGGAAATGTTATTAATGTGGTGGTCTAAATGAAGGGCAGTATGGGTAAGTATTCCCTACTCTGTAGGATTACCAATGAGGCAAAATTATGTTTTGACTTCTTTTTTAAGGTGTAACACCACCAAATCATAGTACGTCACATCCGGTTTCATACGAAAAAGGGTCGAAAAAAAAATGTTACCTTCAATTTGACATTTGCAGGAAGTTAACTCTGCATTTCACTGCAGAAAAATAATTATGAGTCATAAACATATAGCTTGGGTGCTTCAAAGTATCATCTTTTTTTATTTGGTGTTTCTATAAAATATTTTGGAAACTTGAGGTTACATGGTTACTAAAGCTTGTACACAGGGTAAAAAATGGGTGAACACTTGATTGCTTAACTTCCAGTGATGGTTTTTATCCTAAATGCAATGAAATGTAATGTGAAATTTTGTCTGTAGTAGTGGACAGGATGAAACTTTATTCATGCCAAGTATTTCTTTGAAACAAAGATAAATTCTGCACATTTTTTTGAAAAGTTCCAATTTAACAAAGACTAATAGGGGAAAATCAATGGTTGTACAACAAATGTATTACTCTTCAAGCAGAAATGTGGAGAACTTTTAGAAACCATGTATGACATAAACTGGCTTTTTAAATCACTTGAAACTAACTAATTTGTGCTATAGAGAAACTGATATCAGCTTTCTTGTCGTAAAGTTCCGTTTCTAAGCTACTTTTCTGTCAATGTTTTAAGTGTTGGTCATGATATGAAACAGATCTCGTCGATGTTTACTTGTTGATCAAGGTATGAAGCGAACCTATTTCTATTTGTGTTTTCTATTTGTAAAGTTTAATGAGGTCGATCACCATATTCTTACAATCTAGATTTTTTTCTGCGACATAACGTTATCTTCATAGCGTTATGACGTTGCGCACGATGTTGGTACTACTTAGCGTTACACGACGTTCCGCATAATGAAGCGATTTCGACGATTTCAAAGAACGTTTCAAGCGTTCAAGCTTATAATTGATGAGGTCAATTTACTGTTGTGAATTTGGTAACCGATTTCGGTTTGTCTGAGAACGCATAGTTTAACAAATAAAACTCAAAGTGGTCGTACATATATTTTTTTAATGAATATTCATTTATAGGAGTTGTTAGTCTTTCCAGGCCATAATTGATCATTTTACTTTTCGCAGCAGTTCGCATTAATGAATCATACATTAATTTCCAAATTTATACAGATTTCTTTTTAATATAAATTAGATTTTGATTTTATTTTCCCTTTTTAGATGTATCTATGTTTATACATACTCCTTTTGTTGCATTTCTTTCCGTTTCCGTTTCCTTTCTATATTTTATCATTTCCGATGCTTTTTGTCGCAAAATTTCTAGGTAGTCAAACATTTTGGATTCATGTTTTCTCATTTCCGTATTTTTGTGGCATTATGTTTTGTTATAATAGCTAGCAATGGTTTTTCTCCATTTTATTTTATTAACAAAAAAAATATGCATGTTGCTATTGATGATTTAAAACTTGCAGATAGACAACGTTCCTTGAATAAAACAAATGTCATGAATGTGCTGAAAAAAAACTAAGATCCCGATATTTTTTATATCAATCTCATTTGGTCAACATTTGAATTTAAACTTAAACTTTTCCTTTATCATACATTGGTTATATTATAACTTATATTTTTATTTTCATTCGAATTAAACTAGAAACAAATAATTATGAAATAAAATTAAAAACCCGAGCATGATATCAATTACGTTTTGCGAACGTTGGGACAAATCAGCTATACTTTTTGAAACGATATAAACATCGTGTTGCCTATCGAAAAAATGTTAAACACTATATTGTTTAAAAAGAAAAAGAAAAAAACTTTTACCGCCAAGTTTTATTTTCTTTGATCTAACTATGCTTATTTAATATACAGCCGGTTAAAACCTCAATTGTTAAGAAAATACAGCGTTTTTTTCGTTGGGACAAGATGGCTATACTTTTTGAAGTCATTGCAATAGAAACTATACGCATGGTTTCCGGCAATAAAATATCATGAACCAGGAGAAAAGTAAAAAAAACTTTCCAAATAACATAAATATTTTTCCTCCCAGCTTTTCCAATTTCACGGTATAAATGCGCAAACCCGATATATGCTTACCTTGCATATGCTTGGACATTTTTCAGACAGTTTTCAAAAGTAATATTTTCCGGTTTACGGTTTCAGTGATATTGATTTTGCTTTAACACGCGAATAACAATAACAATAGCAATACTCTTGTGAAGTTTTACGATGGTCAGAAAAAAAATACTGTAGAAAAGAAACGGAACTCCGATCTTTTGCACACAAAATGTAACGTTGGACATTACGTTTTTGTGTAAAAATGGGATAATTAAGTGTTATAATTCTTGATATTTTAAATTTCGGTTCCTTTTTTTCTTTATTTTCAAGTCTAATGTAATAAATTCAACCAAAAATCACTATATTTTTATCGAACTGACCAGTCTACGTATTTATTTTCATGCTAATCTATAGCAAAATGGAATTCGTACCAACATCGTGCGCAACGTCTATGTAAGTTTAATTTTACATTTAGAGAAGACTACGTTAAATAAAACACATATGTGTTATCCTTTGTCATTTTTTTCTTCATTCGACATGAATTTTTTTTTTTTTTTTAATTGAAGTAACTTCCTTTCATTCTTTGTTACTCTGCTACGTTTATTCATGGCATTGTTATTAAATTGACAAATCTTATACATCCTTGGCTTTCAAACATTCGGCTTCGAGCGTTCCTAAAGGTAAATCCAGTAAAGCGCTTCGGACGTAAAAAAATTATAATGTGCTGTTGTCATTCTTTGTAACAAGTTATTACAACCATCATGATGCTAACTGGTTTTCCACTCTTTGACCACAGAGTTTTACATAAAAGAAAAAAGATTAAAAAAAAGGACAATCAAGACCTTCATTAAAAAACCGATATGATCAAAAGAAAAATGCGAATTAAACAAGCAACAATAAAATAATCTTCGAAGAAATTATACGAATCAACAACAAGAATACGAAAAGAAGGGATTGACGTTATCTGCTCAACTATTGGCATCTGTCGTATTACCTCCTTAGAATCTGTTGGCAAATGGTGAAAAACAACGATCAAAAGACAAACAACAGTCTACGAAACACAACATAGAAATCTAAAGATTGAGTAACAATGAACAAGATCAAGCATCGCATAGCATAGCAGCGGCTTGTGATAGCCGACTTTTCTAACCCTAAGACATTACCAAATATATTAACCATCCGTATATGTAAATTATCGAAGCCTTAAACCTGACTAATTATGAAAGATTGAAATAAAACTCAGTTCCTCCAGATAATAAATTGTCAAGATCATAACATGTACCTAAAGAAGCAGGACAGATATTGAAAAATTGAATATTTCTAAATAAACAAAAATTTAAAACCACAAGAAACTAAAGTAAAAGCAACACCAACCCGTAAAAAACTTGGCTTGACCTGAGGTGCTGTGGAAGGGTAAATAGTCTCTATTCCACCATTGGCATCCGCCGTATTGCTTATCACAGGCAAACATTTCGTTATAAATTAGTGGCAACAATAGTTTTCCGATGTTCAAATCTCATAAACCCATTAAGAATAAATAAATCAATGTAAAATTAATAACGAGGACAATCGCATAAATTAAAACAGGAGATCGACCAGGTGTGTCGAAAGAGTACGCGTCTCCTGATGTGCATACATCACATGTAAGTTGTTTTCGGTGATAAAATAAACGAGAAAATTAGGGCGGGAATTGATCAACCAAATTAGATGTCTTCAACTTTATCATTACGAACCCTTGATTCAATAGCTTCCTTGTCAGTAGCAACACGTTTTCAACGACTCATGATATGAAACGCCAGCTCTGGAGTTTCGTATCAACTGGAAGATATAAAACGATATACTTCGTGAATGTCGTGATTGTCGTAAAGTTTAATTAACCTACCCTGACTGAGGATTACTATATGTAAGTTGCGATATTTTCTCAGATCTAGCGAGTTTCTGTTGTATCCGTTGTCAAGTACAATGGGATAGACGCGATTAAGATACTCACCTATATATTATAAACATACGAATAAATAGTTTGAAAATCAATGATTTAAAGAAGGAGAACATGTTTTTATTTGACACACCGGGGTAAAAATATGACTATGAAAAATGTAGGACGGTGGAGATTGCTGGAATGTTATAGACTTGCGCACTACATCAATTATACAGTTGTAAATGGATATTGAGGCGTCATTACATAGATCATTCCGTAATCCACCATATAACTCTGTGAAATAATTATTAAAGAAGACCTTTGACTTATGTCTTAGACGGATACTTACTATTTGAGAAATAGCTCAAACTATTTTAGATATACATAATGGAAATCAGAGATAATTGTTTTCAGGAATGAAAATAACAGTAATAAATAATAGTTACCGTACAGGTTAATAAAGTTACATAAAAAAATAATTAAAAAAGATACAAATGCATTGCTTTTTTAGATTTACTATTAATTTTATTATCACATGTCAAAGATAACAATAATAAGAATACTATCACAGTATATAATGAACACTTACAATTGTGGTGGTCTAAATGAAGGGCAGTATGGGTAAGTATTCCCTACTCTGTAGGATTACCAATGAGGCAAAACTATGTTTTGACTTCTTTTTTTAAGGTGTAATATCACCAAATCATAGTACGTCACATCCGGTTTCATACGAAAAAGGGTCGAAAAAAATGTTCCCTTCAATTTGACATTTGCAGGAAGTAAACCTTGCATTTCACTGCAGAAAAATAATTATGAGTCATAAACATATAGCTTGGGTGCTTCAAAGTATCATTTTATTTTTATTTGGTGTTTCTATAAAATATTTTCGAAACTTGTGGTTACATGGTTACTAAAGCTTGTACACAGGGTAAAAAGGGGTGAACACTTGATTGCTTAACTTCCAGTGATGGTTATTATCCTAAATGCAATGAAATGTAATGTGAAATTTTGTCTGTAGTAGTGGACAGGATGAAACTTTATTCATGCCAAGTATTTCTTTGAAGCAAAGATAAATTCTGCACATTTTTTGAAAAGTTCCAATTCAACAAAGACTAATAGGGAAAATCAATGGTGGTACAAAAATGTACTACTCTTCAAGCAAAATTTGGAAAACTTTTAGAAACCATGTATGACATAAACTGGCTTTTAAATCTCTCGAAACTAACTAATTTGTGTTATAGAGAAACTAATATCAGCTTTCTTGTCGTAAAGTTCCGTTTCTAAGCTACTTTTCTGTCAATGTTTTAAGTGTTGGTCATGATACGAAACAGATCTTGTCGATGTTTACTTGTTGATCAAGATATGAAGCGAACCTATTTCTATTTGTGTTTCCTATTTGTAAAGTTTAATGAGGTCGATCACCATATTCTTACAATCTAGATTTTTTCTGCGACAGAACATTATCTTCATAGCGTTATGTAAGTTTAATTTTACATTCAGAGAAGACTGCGTTAAATAAAAACATATGTGTTATTCTTTGTCATTTTTTCTTGATTCGACATGAAATTTTTTTTTTAAATTGAAGTAACTTCCTTTAATTCTTTGTTTTTTTTCTACGTTTATTCATGGCATTGTTATTAAATTAACACATCTTATACATCCTTGGCTTTCAAACATTCGGCTTCGAGCGTTCCTAAAGGTAAATCCAGTAAAGCGCCTCGGACGCAAGAAATTTATAATGTGCTGTTGTCATTATTTGTAACAAGTTATAACAACCATCATGCTGCTATCTGGTTTTCCACTCTTTGACCACAGAGTTTTACATAAAAGTACAAAGATAAAAAAAGGACAATCAAGACCTTCATTTAAAAACGATACGACCAAAAGTAAAATGCAAATTAAACAAGCAACAGTAAAATAATCTTCGAAGAAATTTTACGATTCAACAACAAGAATACGAAAAGAAGGGATTGACGTTATCTGCTCAACTATTGGCATCTGTCGTGTTACCTCCTTAGAATCTGTTGGCAAATTGTGAAAAAGAGGGGCGAACGTTACCAATGGGATATCAAAAATCATAAGTCGAAAACAAACTTAAAATGCCATGGCAAAAAATGAACAACGATCAAAAGACAAACAGCAGTCTACTAAACACAACATAGAAATCTAAAGTTTGAGTAACAATGAAGAAGATCAAGCATCGCATAGTAGCGGTTTGTCATAGGCAACTTTTCTAACCCTAAGACATTACCAAATATATTAACAATCCGTATATGTAAATTATTGAAGGCTTAAACCTGACTAATTATGAAAGATTGAAATAAAACTCAGTTCCTCAAGATAATAAATTGCCAAGATCATAACATGTTCATAAAGAAACAGGACAGATATTGAAAAATTAAATATTTCTAAATAAACAAAATTTTAAACCACAAGAAACTAAAGTAAAAGCAACACCAACCCGTAAAAACTTGGCTTGGCATGAGGTGCTGTGGAAGGGTAAATAGTCTCTATTCCACCATTGGCATCCGCAGTGTTGCTTATCACAGGCAAACATTTCGTTATAAATTAGTGGCAACAATAGTTTTCTGATGTTCAAATCTCATAAACCCATTAAGAATAAATAAATCAATGTAAAAATAATAACGAGGACAATCGCATAAATTAAAACAAGAGATCGACCAGGTGTGTCGAAAGAGTACGCGTCTCCTGATGTGCATACATCACATGTAAGTTGTTTTCGGTGATAAAATAAACGAGAAAATTAGGGCGGGAATTGATCAACCAAATTAGATGTCTTCAACTTTATCATTACGAACCCTTGATTCAATAGCTTCCTTGTCAGTAGCAACACGTTTTCAACGAATCATGATATGAAACGCCAGCTCTGGAGTTTCGTATCAACTGGAAGATATAAAAACGATATACTTCGTGAATGTCGTGATTGTCGTAAAGTGTAATTAACCTACCCTGACTGAGGATAACTATATGTAAGTTGCGATATTTTCTCAGATCTAGCGGGTTTCTGTTGTATCCGTTGTCAAGTACAATGGGATAGACGCGATCAAGATACTCACCTATATAATATAAACATACGAATAAATAGTTTGAAGATCAATGATTTAAAGAAGGAGAACACGTTTTATTTGACACACCGGGGTAAAAATCTGACTATGAAAATGTAGGACGGTGGAGATTGCTGGAATGTTATAGACTTGCGCACTACATCAATTATACAGTTGTAAATGGATACTGAGGCGTCATTACATAGATCATTCTGTAATCCACCATATAACTCTGTGAAATAATTATTAAAGAAGACTTTTGACTTATGTCTTATACGGATACTTACTATTTGAGAAATAGCTCAAACTATTTTAGATATACATTATGGAAATCAGAGATAATTGTTTTCAGTAATGAAAAAACAGTAATAAATAATAGTTACCGTACAGGTTAATAAAGTTACATAGAAAAAATAATTAAAAAAAGATACAAATGCATTGCTTTTTTAGATTTACTATTTATCTTATTATCACATGTCAAAGATAACAATAATAAGAATACTATCACAGTATATAATGAACACTTACAATAATGATATTTATGTAATAAGTCTATACAAATTAATTTGAATGTCTCAGTGAAAATACCTCTAACTAAAAATACCAACCGTACAATATTAAAGAGATAAAAGACTTCCAAGTAAATGCATTCTCTATAGTGCTTTGCAAAGAAAGTGTTCGTTCATATACAATATATATCATGGCCAGGTGTAAGTTCCAAAATAGTTGGTATTTCCGGGTCTGATCTCATTTAACAAACACAAGTCACGTGATAACATCTGAAATTAATGCAGTGTGAGAGAAAAATATAATTCCGTCGGCGAAAAATATCAAGTTATGATAAGTGTAACCCTAACATAGGTTTTCACAAAGGTGAGGGGTCAAAACTGAAAATGTGTTCAGCTGAAATCTATTAATCAATTCCGCTTTCTTAATTTTCCTGTGTGAAAAACTAAGCCGATCCATAGAAAATACGCATTTGTCAGCATCCACGTTGAAACATCAACTTTCTCGGAATCCTACTTTTGACCCATCAGAACCGGAAGTAGAAGGGTGAAAATATTATAGTGAAGACAGGCATTTGAAATCGTATGACCGTATTTTTGTTCAGTCAAAAATAGGCCACCATAAAGATGGTAAACTTTCTTTGTTCTTTTTTATGCCCATGATTCGAATACATATTCTGTCACCACTATTAGCAATTGTGATCCCCATATATCCAATCCACTAAAATATATGTACTTGTAGTTTGAATGTTGCAATGTATTAAATGTCAATCGACTACACTCAACGGTCTCATTTGCATGTTGTTGAATATTGATTTAATCAATTGAGTCATCAATGCTAAAAGGAACTTTTGTAAGGGAATTTTAAAAACACATTTTGAAAATCATACGGAACATAACATTTAAAACTTTATTTGAATAAGATAGTTTTGCTGCGTTTTTTTTTTTTTTTTTATCTTCATGATACACTATAGTACATAAGAACAAAGATATTTCAAGGCTGAAAAGTGAATTTATATATTTTATAACGTATTGTGTGTCTGTTAAAGCCAACCATGTTGTCATTGCCTGACTTAAAAACAATGTTAATACTTCATCACGCTGAAACTGAACATCACAATGTTTCCAATATGTATTGACTCCCTAAATAATACAAGAATCTTTACAACGTGTTAGTACCAAATTCCCCTGTACTAATTACAAAAAAAAAAAAAAAATGGAAAGATTTGTTGAAATGAGAGGAAAGGAATATTTTAAAGGGATATTCAAACTCTTATGTAAGAAGATTACAAATTGACAACGCCATTGAACAAAAAAAAAAAAAAAAAAAAAAAAAAACAAAAAACGATCAGAAGACAAACAACAATATACGAAACACAACATACTTGTAGAAACTAAAGACTGATCGACATGAACCCCAACAAAAAACCGGGGTTGATCTCTAGAAGCTCTAGAAGGGTAAGGAGATTCTGCACCTCAAGTTGCACTCGTTGAGTAACTCAATTAAGTACACTCTTGGTGATAAGTCTAATTTAGTGATGACATATTCGAGGAATAGAGGATGGGTGTGTTGTTACGATAATTGAAACATCTCCGTCATCATATGTGAAACAGATATTCCATAACTGTCAATCAACCTGTGTTGGCGTCCGTAAACTTTTCGAACGGATGACTTCAACTTCACCATTGGGAACCCTTGGTTTAATAGCGTCCATATTTAATTAACAAAATCCATAATTCTATCTCAAGTAAACTATCTATAGTCTTTTTATTTTGGTTATGGATGTGTTTCTATATAAATTTTATGAAATCAGGTAAAGTTGTATCAAAATTGAATTAATCAGCAAAAGATTTCTCGCTCAATGTGTATGTTTAACTTCTAGCGGCGAGAATATTAGTCATTTATGAGTCAATGATAAACGGATTATCTCAACAGAAACAAAATTATCCTGGTTCTTCGGAATAGATCTGACAAATTGAATCGATAAGGAATTAGCTCACTTCAAAGACGTTTAAATAATCATCGTGACTATAAACTGGTTGGTAACCTTGTTTCTAGAAATTACTGTGCCTTTTACGATAATGACGTTTGGAATTTGCTATAATTATTTAAGAAATTTATAAGTTTTCACATTACATCAAAACACCATCATTGCATATGCCTTTAATCAGACAATGGGCGTTAACAGCCGTTCATTATCATCGTCATCATTTGGGGAATTTAGTATAGTTGGTTTATTTTCTTATCGTCCTCACATCTCCCTTATTTCAACTTGGGAGTGTAAAAATTAGAATCGAGGAGAAAGAAGCATCGACAAGCTCAGCGACTCTATTCGCAATCTGTTTCACTTGTCATATTAGGTGGCAGGTACCAGTTTGGGTTTACCAGTACATGTGTCTCACGCAGACATTTTGTTATAGTTAAGTAATGGAATATAGAATTGCATCATATGGTCTGAAAAAACATATGAATGTAAATGCTAGGCTATTGTACTACATTAGTAAGTAGTAGCATATACAGATTGGGGACTTTCTTCACATGTAGGTCCAATCAGAAGTCAAAACCATAATTGTTTTTTGCATATAAGCGTGAAATTTTTTCAGAAAAATCAAAACACAAACCCATGAAATTCTAAAGATTTATTGTAAAATAACTGGTTTCTGAAACCTTAAACTATCTTCATATTACTGCGACCTTTGACTCCGAAATTTATGATATTTTGACAGGTTGTGTATTCAATGGTACACGGAAAAAAAATCAGAAAACAGTTATTTTCCCCATTTAGCACCGATTGTAAGCTTGATTTTACCACTTTCAATTACACTTATTTGACCAAATATCAGAAGGTCATACCACAATTTAGGTAACCTGTCGCAAAATTATATACTAGGGAGTCTAAAGTCGGTTCTATGAAAAAGTATTTTCAAAAGATTCATCCAAATAAGAACGTACTTAACTTCAGATTAAAAAAATAATCAGCACCTCTTAAGACAATCTGCATTCGTTTATCGTTCGTCTCCTTTGTTGAAATTCTACGGTGCCTTGCAGGGTACATGATAAAAGATATTGAACTGCATTCTCTCACACAGTACTTCGTTCATTCAACGAAAATTCCGTTTGCGATTCCTAGAATAGTTTTTCCGAAATAGAATTCGTTTTTCCAAAGTAATTGTTAAGTCATTGTAATTTTCTCTTCACAATTTATAATTTGGTATAAAATCGCATGTTGTTTCAGTTATGCCTTTAATGTTGCGTACATGATCGAATAAAATCACATTTGGTACTGATATGGGGGCTAATGTATCAAAAACCGTTTTGGATTTTTTCCCAGGAGTAGGATATAGGGTTTACAATTAGGGTTGTTCTTGACCACTTCTAGAAGCAAAGTTAATCTAGCAATAGCGCTAAGTGTGCAAGATGTTCTGCAATCAGATTGAAAAAGTATAGAAGCGAAAAAATCTGAACGAAAAATTATTTCAGAATTATTATATAATCATATTTTAAAAGGATTAAAATAAATTTCCTGATAACCACACATACCAGAGATCAAAAAAAAAAGGTAATTTTGGCGGCATTTCGTATTTTTGCAGATTTTTATGAAATTTGAATACGTATGTATTTTGAACTCGTTGTGAACGGCGGTAAGATTTCTGAAAACATACTATGATTTTGCAGCCGACTGATGGTTTTTCGCTAATTTTGACCTTTGGACGCTTTTTCTCACTCCACATATCGAGACTAACAGATTTCTACTTAAAAAATGTTCATAAAAATAACATATCGTTTTTAAACAGAAATGCTGACAAACTCGTACAGGTCTAGGGCATAAGTGCTATGGACCATTTCAGAGGTAATGCCTAACTCTATCTCTGGTATCATGGCCCACGTGGAGAATCTCTTAGTCTGGCAAGCCGGCAATAGTTAATTTTGACTTGAATTTGTGATATACCGGTGTATAAACCCACCTCTCAATCTTTTGCTGACAAACTCGTACGGATTTAAGGTATAAATGCTATGACTTTGTGCAATTTCAACGGCAATGGCTACCTCTACATCTGGTATCATGGCCCACGTGGAGAATCTCTTAGTTTAGCCAGCCGGTAATAGTTAATTTTGACATTGTGATATACCAAGGTACCCCCATCATTCGCTGACAAACTCCTACTGGTCTAGGGCATAAGTGCTATGAACAGTTTTAAAATCAATGCCTACCTCTACCTTTGATATCATGGCTAACGTGAAGAATCTATTAGTTTTGCTAGCCGGCAAAGTTAATTTTGACTTTGTGATATACTAAGGTACTCCCCTTACTTTTTGCTGACAAACTTGACGGCTCTGTGGTATTATTGCTATAAGCCATTTTAAAGGTACTGCCTACCTCTACCAGGTATCATGGCCAACGTGGAGAATCTCTTAGATTGGCCAGCCGGCATTACTTGATTTAAACTTTGTGATATACCAAGTTACTCCCCTAACCCTTTGCTGACACACTCGTACGAGTCTAGGGCATAAGTGCTATAGGCCATCTAAAAGACAACGTCTACTTCTACCTCTTTTATAATGGCCCACGTGGAGAATTTCTTAGTTTGGTAAGCCGGAAAAAGTTAGTTTTTTTTACTTTGTGATATACCGTGGTACACAACCCCTCTCTAAACCTTTTGCTGACAAACTCATACGGGTCTAAAGTATAAATGTTATGTGCCATTTCAAAGGCAATGCCTACTTCTACCTTTGGTTTCATGGCCCATGTTGAGAATCTCTTATTTTGGTTAGCCGGCGATAGTTAATTTTGACTTTGTAATATACCAAGGTACTCACCTTACCCTTTGTTGACAAACTCGTACGGATCTAGGGCATTAGTGATTCTGACTCTGATATGTCTCCGTAGTTTTGAATAATCAAAGGCCATTGATAAATTATCTGTAAGTTTTTATTTCGTCTTTTCTCTTTAATTGTAAAACTTTTTGTCTGTCTGGTCTTTTGAAAATGGAACGAAAACGATCGCATTTGCGTTATGTAGTACATTTGGGATGTGACTAGATGGGAACATGAACAGATTATGAAATACCCATATTGCAATTAATTCCTTTCAGTTAACGTGCTATGTATAATAGTTAAATATCTAAATACTTTGAGAAGTCGGAAATATTCATGAGAACTGTTCTATTTAATTTGACCGGGGGAATATTCCGTTTTCATGATTCATAACTATGCATATTTCATATCTTTCGTTCAATTTCTTCATTGATAGTTATCGTTAGATTTTATATTTACTCATCCTTTTATGTATTGTTGTTTCAATTTACATTATTTCACTAATCACAGAATTTTGAATAGACCGGTTCTTGGTTCTATGTTTATGGAAGCATTAACCTTTTTATACTTTCATTTTAAAAGTTGTAAAAAGAGAAAGACCTTGCAGAAGACTAATAGTTCCTTTTTTATAATTGACTAAGTAAATGCGGACCTCGAAGAACACACACATTAATTTGCCGGTTTGAAACAATATCAAATATAAACAAAAAACGTTATTTTATCATGATAATAATCTATAGTTTCTTACAACACTTCATCGACCGCAAGTCATCTCATGAATATTGTTGATGGCTCATAACTATTAACGCCGGCCGTTATCGACGGCTAGCTTCGCACTAGTGGTAAAATATATTAAATATTTCAGATCAGACTTTCTTCTTTCTACGGAAAACGCTTCCAATGAAATGAGCAATAGTGTTTCAGGTAAAACTATTCAAATTAATTTATTTCATATAAAGATAAAGAGATATGGTCTAATTGTCAATGAAACATCTATCCATAAAAACAACCAGGACAAATATGTGAATGTAAGGCCTTCAACAACTAGAAAAACCATATCGTGTAGTAAGCTACAAAATATTCCGGTATGACAGAATGTGAAAAAAAAATTCAAGATAGAAAAACAACGATCTGATTAACACAATGAACAAAAAAAAAAACTCGCATGCAGAAACCAAAGACAACCGCATAATATGAATTACCTGTTCCATACATACGGAATACTGACTAAGATGTTCGATTATGGTCCCAGGGTAAATCCCAAACATCTTGGTTTAGAGGGAAACTCAACCTGACAAGCTTTCAATATTTTTTGGACTTAAATAAGCAAGCGTGGAAATTTCGAGGACAATCTTATACATATAGTTGAGGGGTATCTAATTCATCACTGTAAATGTGTGACAATCTATGAAAACTTTGATCGTAAGGCAGCACACATGCGATTCTATTGATTAATAACACGTTCCCTCATGTTATAGATACACATAAACTCCTTGTAGATACCAGGATTAAAATTGTGTACGCCAGACGCGCGATTCCTCTACAGAAGACTCATCAGTGACGCTCGAATCAAAAAAGTAAAACAGATCAAATAAACTTTTATCAAACGATGTTGTTTGCACAAGAAAGGCATTTGATCAAGATTTTTCTGAAGCCCTCGCTGTATGCAAAGCTTTAGTAAAGTGCTATATATGTTACAGTGAATTTGTATAATCAGGGATTATGTAGAATCCCTGATTTTTCAGGGGTTATTTAGAATCACTAAAATCATTAGTGATTATATTTAATCCCTGAAAATGACCAGTGATTTTACATAAACACTGAACATTTTAATAATTATTCTACAAATTCCCTGAAATGGTTTTAGGGATTATCAATAATTTTAAGATCCTTTCTTTGATAAAAACTGAATATATAGACGAATAAGCAATTGTTTTTTTTTTCTTCTTATTCCTTGAAAGTTTAAGTGAACAGTAAGTATTTAAATTGTTTAAAGGCTCATATTATCTCTTATATTTCATACAAATTACACTCTTTACATCATTATACATTAACATAGGATGGGGCTGGTGGGCATTGATCTAAAAAAAAATAATAAATCTTAAATATCTGACGAAAAAATAAAGTATGTGATTAGCAAAAGTAATAAAAAAGAATTGTATTCTGTGTTCAAATGAACTAGAAATTCAAACTAAGAGAACTGACACAACTAAATGTATAAAAAAAAAACAAAAAAAAAACCAGTTAGAACCAACGCATGATTTGCAGTATCTGTTATGATTTTAGTCTATTTTTACACGATTTCCAAAACCACAGTAGAATCAGGTAAGCGACACGGGCTCTTGAGAGCCTCTAGTTTTAGGCCCTCAGATGTTTGTAGTGAAAACTTTATTGCTCTTAGACGTGTAATAAAATCTAATTCGATATGTAAAGGACAAGGTAGAAAAGCAGGGCAAATGTGCATTTGTGGATGTCATCCAAATTTAGCTTGTAAAAATAGATGATTATTTTTGAAATATTGTTCTTAACATTTTAATATGTTGTGCTTAACATTTAAGAATATTGTTACTAAAATTTTAATATGGTGTGCCTAACATTTAAATATGATGTACCTAACATTTTAATATTTTGTGCCTAACATTTTAATATATTTTAATATATTGTGCTTAACATTTTACAATTTATGTTTATAGTGATGTTTAAATATGATTTATTTTAGAATTAATTATTTAATTTTTATTCATTTTCTATATAAATAAACTACCTCACTATTTCAGTTATTATGTATAATCCCTGACATTTTTCTAGTGATTATACATAATCCCTGAAAATGTAAGTGATTATATATAATCCCTAAACTGACCAGGGATTCTACATAATCCCTGAAAATTTTAGGGATTCTACATAATCACTGATAATACAAATTCACTGTAACATATATAGATGTAAACTCTTCGAGGAAAAATGTTGGTGTTTGTCACTGGGCTATAGTGCAAGACTGCTTTCATGACTTAATTCTTTACTTGATGTAGTTGTAATTGTGTCAAGGAATATTACTAAAGAAAAATAATTGCATTCAATACGAAGAATGCATGTTGTAAGTGTTTGAAATGGTGGACCTAATTTCCCGCTGCCAATGACGTCAATATACATAATGCATGTAAACACACACAAATTATTCTGAAAAATTAAAATTGAAAGACGTTTTAAAAAATTGTTTTTGTTTCAATTTTAAAGGATATATCCTTTAAGTCTTAAAGTATTAAACGGTTGCAGACTTATAAAAGCAAATTCGCCAAGTTAACTTTCAATTGACCAATTACTGGACATAGTTTAAAAACTTTACTCATCAACGGAACCATTTTCAATTAACATTCATATTCCAAGCAAAAATCCCCCTAAAAAAAATAAAAAACAACAGACAAGGTTATGCCGCTGTTTACATTTTGTTCTTACAAAGTTCACAACTGAGTATCATATGCCTTCATTAATATTATGTCTGAATCTTCACATATTGTTCCACAGTATGTCTTCAGACAGCGGACGTACTTTCACCACGATATAGCCTTTGCTCTGATGCGACGTATAATAATCCCAAATCAATCAATCAATTAAAAAGCAATTGTTTCAATCAATTTTAGATTGCCTTTTGTTCACAAAAAAGCAAACAAAAAAACCCACTTCCAATCTGTTTACATGTTCTTATTGGAAACAAAATCGGTATTTCCTTCAGAGAATCTGATTGGCAGTTACATTTCAACAGGGAAAAGGTATGACCCTCACTTGTGGTCCTTGAATTCGAAAATCTAAAGTATTATAAACCTATTAAATAACACCCGTCAGATGTTCACTATATATTAGCTTGTAAAGTATCAATATTTATATTTTAGAATTTCGTATAAGTTGGAATCAACAAATGTTACATCATTGTCCGATCAATTTTAAAACGCATTTCAACAACATGTTCAAAGTCAATGAAAATTTGACAATACAATATGGAAAGCTGTTTAAACTTTGATCATTATAGTAATTTTGTTATTTGGACAACATCCGAAGGTTTCAATTGACCTAACATGATTGTTTCTATTTTTTAAATTTTCCGTGTTCACAAAGAGAACACTAATGATAGCGGGAATGATTTGAATATTTAAAATTAGTTTTAAGATTACGTAATATATTAATATAAAAATAAGTAGATGTGGTATGATTGCCAATGAGACAACTATCTACCAAAGTTCAAATGAAATGGATGTAAGCAATTAAAGGAAACCGTACGGCCTTCAACAATGAGAAAAACCCATAACGAATAGTCGGCTATAATGTACGTTAAATCTATGATGAGTATCTACATGAAATCAATTAGCATTTTTCAACACTTGGGAATACGACTTGTGGCTTTTATTTTCCTTTATTTCTCCCTTTTAGATATGTGACAACGTTACGACAGACGTATATATACTGTTCATATAACTTTTATAATTCGATATACTGAGGTTCTTCTACCATAGACATATAAGCCTCGTATTTTTACTAGTTAATAATTTGTTATTAACACGCACAAAACTAAAGGAAATTGTTCTTACAAAAATTATTTTCGTAAACAAACGTTTCGAGGTTGCTTGAAATGCAATAAATTCTTAGTGACAAGTTGAAATAGATAACATATAGCAAAATATGTTTATATAAAATCGGGCTTATCATTCTTAAAAAAACCGGAGTGAAACTAAGACATTCCTACTGACGTCTGTCAAGTAAAGCACTTGTATAGTGTGTCTACCGCAAATTTATTAACTTCGCTGTCTTTTTTTTTACAACTGTCAAGTTTAGGACATAGCATGATGCGAACTGATCTAAAGATAAAGCTTGTATTTACCGGAGATGACAACAAACTTAACATTGAGCGGTAAACCATGATTCTCTTTTTAAGTTAGTGTGCAATTCCGTTTTCAGTTATATGTTATTGTTCAGTTGTAAGGAATCTTGTGAAGAGGAAGCTTTAATGACCATCGGAATACCAGTTATTCTGTTGGGGACGGAGATTATTGTGAAGAAATGGACGTAAAATAGGAAACAAGCAGTAATATCTTTACCTACAATACACCAGTGAGAAATAATTCTATCCAGATAGAATTGATGCGAGATTCACCAGGTCATACGATAACCATTATTATCGCTATTTTACGAAAATTTCCTTTGATCTTACTGACTGATAATTTCCTTTCTCAGCGAAGTCGAGTGATATGAAAATTATCGCTAGAAACTAAGGGGGCACGTGCCGTTGTTAATGAAATTGACATGAATTGACAACATCGTCATAGGTAAAATAGCGATAAATAGATTATCATTGGTCATCTCAACTCGATTGCTTTTCTCGCTTTCGCCGTACCGGCTCAAGCGAGAAAATCAATCTCGTTGAGATGATCAACGATAATCTATAACACCAGACAGATGTATAAAAGGTAGACTAGCAGAAGCCCTGGAATATTATATAGTCTCAGCCAATGAAAGTTCTTCTGCAGAGGTGAACAGGAGCAGTGATGACGTATATTGAGAATCAGGATACTTAAATCCGTATCATCCAATCAAATGACTCAAATACAACAGAGCACTCATATTATGAAGCAACAAATGGAATTTTAACAAATGACAAATTGTCAAAGAAAAGTTATGATGTTAATTTGATGGTAAATCGACAGCTTCTTATATTTGTCCGTTATAGGAACATTCTCACAGGGACATAACAACAGACGAAACTGCCACTTGGATGACTTATACTGATAGCATGGAAAGTTTGAATGAACCTAAATTCTATCAATATACTGATTGTACAACTACGTCATCGTATAAACACCCATATATAGACATAAAGCAAGGCGAAAGCTCTGAAACAAACCCTTAATAATTATGGATTAGATGAATATAAAATCTTGCTAAATAGTAGATTATTTGATTGCGCCGGACAAACAGAGGTTAGAATATAAACGGCACCTCAGATTTGACCGAAGATAAAATCGCTTCACGATTTGAAACATAAACACTATACGAAATCAAATCAAAACTATTAACAGGCGGTTTTGATATTTGGTTGTATTTTAATTTTTGCTCTTGTGATTCGAAAGTGCTGTAATATGCTGCAAATTGTTGGTTTAAAAATCATACAATGGGACGTTGGAATGTCTTAAAACAATTGCTACAAATATTGTACAGATTACATTTTATCATTCTGAAAAGGTATTAAAACACAAAAAAAAAGCTTGAACATATTGGTCAACTTTTTATTTTGACTTTAATATTAAGATTTTTTTGGGGGGTTCTTGTTGCTCAGTCTTTTGTTTTCTATGTTATGTTTTGTGTACTGTCGTTTGTCTGTTGGTCTTTTTTCTGTTTTAGCCATGGCGTTGTCAGTTTATTTTCGACTTATGAGTTTGAATGTCCCTTCGGTATCTTTCGCATCGCTTTTAAGGTTATAGTAATAAAGCTTATCTAAATATAAAATGAAATCACACAGTTACATGACATTTTAATGATAATAGTAATACAAGTATGTATGACAACCCTTTCCTTTCCTTTACCTATATTCCTTTCCTTGGTTATGGTGCTCAGTTGTCCTTGTTTGGGAGTCTACATATCTTAGTTGACTCAATAAGTGAATGTTTGCAATGAACATAGTTCTTCAATAACTAACATACGCTTAAAGCAAGTATGTTGATATAAATACTAACAAAATTTCTCAAAAATATAGACATGATAGAGATTTTGTAGTGATAGTAAAATTCAAACTTCAGAAAATTGTAAAAAGTACTGTTTCACATCCAGCTGTTTACGTCGATTGATCCTTATTTCAACACTTTGTATTTGGATTAATAAGTTATAATTATACTGTTATTGTTCAATCATTGTGTTTTGCATTTTTTTTTTTTTTTTTGGTGGTGGTGGGGGTGAACATCAATTCGATTAATCATAGTTTGAAGGAAATCGTATCGTTTGTTCGTTAACTTTGAATTACATTGGGCATTGCAGAGGACCATGGCAAAGACAAGTACGTTAAAATGCACCTCATACTTTTTTCTTTTATTTTGAAAACCATAGCAGACACATAATATTATATTGCAAGATCTGCATATCCTCTAATTCCACCCAAATTGTCATACGCGTCTTTATAGGATATATATAACTTTAATGACGATGTTTGATAAATTTTAGCTTGAACATATTACTGATAAACTATAGTATTTAAATAGAAACTATCAAAATGATCAGCAATATAAGATTTAACGATGATTTTTTTATCATTTTTTTTTTGTGTGAATTTGTGCCTGTTTTGTGAAAGCTCTTATAGATAATGTAATAACATAGAAACTGTATACAACAGAAAAGGTCAGCAATACAAGATCTGTAAGTAAATCAACAAAAGACGATTTTTTTTTTTACCAATTTAAAATTTTCGCCAATTGAAAAATATATTGTAAATGTACGGTTTGGGCTCGATTTCATGGTTCACAGAAAATGGAAATATGATAGGACAAACGGTGTCATATTGACATATTCTTGTTTGGAAAACAATTGACTCCAGTTTCCCCTTATTCCTAAAAATCTGCCTTATATGGCGATTTTGACATATCGAATGGTTTTCGCCTATCATCTTGAAAACTGCTGTATACAGACACTATAAAAGCTAAAACCACGATCAATACAAGATCAACTAAAGTACCTACTGACATAAGCCATCAATTGACTCTAAATAAGGGATTTCTGACCGTTTGAAACATTTTTGCCTCTAATCTTAAAAAGAATCAATATGTAGACAGATTACAGAATACAGAAACAACAACAATAACAAATTTAATTAAGTTTTATAAAAGTGACTGAACATGTCATACGACACCTTACATGATTAACTGCCCTTCAATTACGATTGTTTACCAATTTCAGCTTGTTTGTTTATTATTTAAAAATACAAAATTTAAAACTTCAAGAATAAGTAGCAATACAACATGTTTATTATCTACAATTGAGTCTTATGTTCAAAACTGTCAATTGACTGTTCTTTCAGTTATAGCCTTAAAATGACATTTTATTATGTTATTTGTAGCATTTCGTTTCAAAGATCTTTACCACTGAAACCACTTAGCTAATTTAAACCTTTTAATACCTAAATAACGCTAAGAATGCTTAGGTTTTAGTTTGTTAATTAAATAACGATCTATTACCTATTATAGTCGCCATGGATCTAAAGGAACAATTATTTAAAACGCAAACATTTTTAAATACTTTGAAAACAGTAAACAGGGAAAATACGACAGAAAAAAATACACCAAAAAAAATCTTTTTTTTAACTTCAATCAAAACAGTCAGAATATTTTTTTTATGATTAATTGTCTCCGAATGTTGACTTTAAATGAATGTTCTAGCGGGTTATTAAATAATTCATTTAAAACAATAATGCATAGAAATAAACTGTAAACAGCAAATTCAATAAACAAATAAATTACTTATATCCACGTTATTTTAACTCTGGAAGATAGTTTGCACATTGGCATTTATTCAACATCTCCTGATTTATAAAGTTAGATCTAAAATTATTTCATTGGTTGTTGATAATTTTTGGCTTGTGCCGAATATTATTGTATGATCTTGTATGTTCTTCTGTTAGTTTGTTGATAAAAACTACATAAACAAAAATTGACAGTTGTCTCCAATATATTGAACTATTAATCGAACCAAGTCTAAGTAAGATGCATGTGAATGATTAAAAAAAATTTCATAAAACCATCTGTCCTCAACATCAAATTCTAAACAAAAACATGATAGCATAGCCTTTTATGTTCACGAATTGGCCTAAATATTACTCTAAATTGAGAATTGACTGGTGTACTATATAGAAAAAGAATGAACTAAAAAAGCTTACAATCATTTTTGAATTTGGATGCATAGAACAATTAAATTCTCAGAATGTTTCTGTTTTTTTAATAGGCAATTGGTTTGTTTATAATTGTCATAAATATTTTCATATTCGTTAAAATTGTTGATAAATTTATGGAATGAAGCTCAAGCTTAAAGTTTCAGGTACATGTTTCAGCTTATTTGCTAATTATTGTGGATATAGGCAAAACTGTAAGCTTCGAGAATAAGTAAAAATACAAATATCTTCAATTGAGTGTTATGGTCAAAACTGTCAATTTACTGTTCTTTCAGTTATTGCCTTAAAATGATATTTTAAAAGAGATGAGGCAGATACCAAAGGGACCTTCAAAACTTATAAGTCGGAAATAAACTGACAACGCCATGGCTAAAAAACAACAGAGAAAACTAAAGACTGAGTAACACGAACCCCACCAAAAACGGGATGTGATCTCAGGTGCTCCGGAAGGGTAAGCAGATCCTGCTCTACATGCAGATGTGGTAAAAGGGGGGACATATTGTTATTCTACGATTTTACATTCCGTACTTTTTTGTCCATCTTAGTTCTCAAAGATGATAAAACTGAACCATAATGTGCATCCCCATGTGCAGCTGAAATTGTCAAGATGACGGCCGTTACAATAGAAACGGCAAAAATGTGAAAAATCGAAAAGTGTTCCAAATTTAAAGAAATTTTCAGGAAATTTAACTTGTCATTTATAAGACATTTTTAAACTTGGATGCATAGAACAATTAAATTCTCAGAATGTTTCTGTTTTGTCATTGGAAATTTGTTTGTTCATAATTTTCATAAATATTTTCATATTCGTTATAATTGTTGATAAATTTAAGAAATGAATCTAAATCTTAGATTTTGAGGTACATACGAAAAATTCACACAAATGGCGTTATGGATTTCAATGAACGTAATCTATGTATTACTGGTTAATTATCAAGTCAGGGATTTCGTTTCCACAAATTACTTTAAACCTTTACTACCTTCTTCTATAGCTATAAAGATTTGCTTTTGAAGTCTGGTTGTACCTGTAGAAAACTTATTTCAGGTTGCACTTTGTAAATACAGCTGTTTTTCAAACTACGCCTCTTTGGGAGATATAGAATATTCATAGCCAATTAATTTTGTTTACGTACTGGTTCCCGGATATGATCTCTACGTTTCATCTCATAGAGACATAACTTGGGAATGTTACCAGTAAATATACATATTCATAGTGATCAAGTTGAAGTCTGTGGAAATCCTTAAGTCAAGGTTGGGGTAGTATAGAAATTTAATGTAAGTTTAAACTCTTAGAAGTTCGGGGCATATAAACGTTGAAAATATGCCGCACAGCCCTATATTTTGACCTTTGAAAAAAATAGTAGTGCATATGAACTTTCCATTCTAGGATATATTTTTTTTCAAAACTTCATAGTAAAAGTGGTACAGTTTTAGCCGTGAAAGGAGTTCCTATGGGAAATTGCATTGTTGATATTTACAGAAATGCAACCTATATTGGGTAAAAAAAGGGAACATACAGAATTTCACCAAATCTGGTTTATCTCAGAGATTTTAATGAAATTAACTCAAATATGAAGTTTTATAAATATTTCATGAAGATTGAGAAAATCCTGGGCCTTAACTATGATGACTCAGCATAAATTTACAGTTTACAGTATGCATAGTTTAGTTGAAGCCCTGAATGCAAAATAAATTCATTATATGTGCATATTAGTAATTTAAATTGTTTAGAAGTGCTTAAATTTACTCTTCGCAGTCATTGAAACTCATAGATCCTTCTTGAATATTATTGGTGGGGTGTTTTATCCTGTCGATAACCCAAAAGTAAGCCGTAGCACCTAAATCTGCTTTTTGTGATCACGGCATAAAAATACAAGTTAGAAATACAAAATACCTCAATAAAACTTACAATAGTGTTTTCTATCCTAAATATGCACTAAATATTCCATATTGCTAGAAACAGCAGAATGATTTAGAAATTTGAGGCCCCAGGGCAAAAACAGAGAAAATGCCTACCCTGGGTCATAAAACAAATAATTTAACTTGTAAATGCTATGACTTTATTATTTTAAAGGTCTTTGTATAGAAACCAATAACTGTACTTGGAAGTTATGCAAAATCAGATGTTAGCAGTCATTTCTATAAAACTTTTAGAGAATTCATACATCAGACTGATATCTTCATTCATACAACTTTTGCAAATATGGCTTTGTTTAAACACTTTTAGTTCATATATTAGCTAAATCATGTTAGATATATGGTAAGAGATGATACTGTTGTGACAAGATTTCTTAACTAACAATTTGAGGCAGTAATTGTCAACTTTCATTGACAAATAGGCATACAGTAAGATGTGGACTGGAGACAGAGGCAGGATTGGACACTTTATATAATCTTGAATGTTGGAATGATTAGCTGCTAAACATTACATTTATAGTGTTCTGAAATGCTTTCAATTTGTTATCAGAATAGTTTCAAACAGGTTCTAGATATTTCATGTCAGAAAACATGCTCATAGGGTAAGCTGGCAATAAGTAAAGTCTTGTTTTCAAATTCTGTAAAAAATTGATACAGGGTGGGGTATAAAATGTACTGTAAAAGAAAACTTAGAGTATATGCAGTGATTTCTTTCAGGCTATAATTCTGAGATATAAGTATTGTTGTGAGAAAAAGTGTTTTTAGAAAGTTTTCTATTGGAATAAATGTTAGTATAGGTTGCACTTTGTAAATACAGCTGTTTTTCAAACCACGCCTCTTTTGGGGAGATATAGAATATTCATAGCCAATTAATTTTGTTTACGTACTGGTTCCCGGATATGATCTCTACGTTTCATCTCATAGAGACATAACTTGGGAATGTTACCAGTAAATATACATATTCATAGTGATCAAGTTGAAGTCTGTGGAAATCCTTAAGTCAAGGTTGGGGTAGTATAGAAATTTAATGTAAGTTTAAACTCTTAGAAGTTCGGGGCATATAAACGTTGAAAATATGCCGCACAGCCCTATATTTTGACCTTTGAAAAAAATAGTAGTGCATATGAACTTTCCATTCTAGGATATATTTTTTTCAAAACTTCATAGTAAAAGTGGTACAGTTTTAGCCGTGAAAGGAGTTCCTATGGAAATTGCATTGTTGATATTTACAGAAATGCAACCTTCAAACAGGATAGCACATCCTCATTTTTACAGAGATCTTTTTTACCAAGCCCTGAAATTTAGAAACGATCCGGGTAAACTTATCGATCCTTTCAATAAACTTATTCTAAAAGGTTACCAATTCAACACTGTAACTATATCTTTGAAAGTTGTTTTTTATTGGTATAAGTATTGATTTTGTTATCAGTAAGTTAGAATTAAACTAAATATTATTTTTATATACATATGCACATTCATGGCTCTAGAATCCGTCGATACCTGTATGTTGGCAGTGCACAATGTTATGTTTTTCTCTGACTGTTGATGACGTCTTTACACTAAATCCATTGGATGTTGAATGTGTACTGATTGATATCTTAGTCTTAGATGCATGATTTCATTGTTAGTTGTTATTGGCTTTAAACTAGCTGTCAGTAACTGCGAGTACTCTCAGGTTTGTTTTTAAGTATCTTTTTATTGTGATGATGTATAAGTACCCGTCCACGTCTACTCTGTGTTTTTGTTAAATGTATTTCTATCTATATCCACCTGATGAGTTAAGCCTTTTTCAACAAATTTTTATAGTTTGTTCTTATGTTGTACTGTTACACCACCGTCCACTGTAATTCAGTGGTTGTAGTTTGTTGCTGTGAAATATATTTGTTTTTCGTTCATTATTTTGAAAATAAATTAGGCCGTTACTTTTCTCATTTGAATTGTTTTACATTTGTCATTTCGGGGCCTTTTATAGCTGACTATGCGGTGTGGGCTTTGCTCATTGTTGAAGGCCGGACTGTGACCTATAGCTGTTAATTTCTGTGTCATTTGGTCTCTTGTTAAGAGTTGTCTCATTGGCAATCAAACCACATCTTCTCTTTTTTATAATTAATAAATATTTCCCTTTCTATCGTTTGATCGGACATGGTCGTTACATTTTATTGCTCTTTGGAGAGAAATAATTGCGTATCTTTTTTGTCATTCATTCAACTATAATAACATTTCAACTGTATGCCAATAATGAAGTTAATTGCTTCATTTCATCGATTTCTTCCATAGGTCAAATTATGGGCAAATCAACAGGGCTACAATACTGACTAACAAACACTAGTTTGTTAGTCTTGTATGTTTTTTAATTTTAGTTCATTTATATGTTTTAGAGTTTAGTGTGACGTCCATTTTCAATGAAATAGTACATATTTTTATATAGGGGCTAGGTGTGGGATTTTCTCGCTGTGTTGAAGACCCATTGGTGGCCTTTCGGCTGTTTTCTGCTCTTTAGTCGGGTTGTTGTCTCTTTGACACATTCCCCATTTCCATTCTCAATTTTATTTTTACTAATAATAATCATTATGATATCTAAAAAGATATGGTATGATTGCCAATGGGACAAGTATCCATAGACCAAACGATGAAGATGTGAACTATAACAGATTACCTTCCGCCCTTCAACAAAGAGCAAAAAACTCAAAACTAAGGGAATACCATCAATTCGAAAAGGAAGGTGATCTGGGTAATTGTCTCCTGCTATGCATGAATCAAACGCCGTAAGAATCCATTTGTCACAATAGGGAAAAGGACACAACCGATCAACAGACTAAAATACTCTCTGGTACCTTGCTATATCACTACAAAAATATGTCACAAGTGACATGAGACTAAGCTTTCTATTGAAGAACTGCTGCAGTTTTGCAAGTCATATCAACACACTTAAGCCAGCCGGCTACAAAAACATTTCCATCGCACTTCAGAGTAGCATTTCATTTTTTTGTTCCTTTATATGTAGGAAAGCTTCCCTAAAAATTTAAATTATTTGGCTGTGTGAGCATATCATAAAGTTCAAAAATTGATTGTAAATCTTTCATTTATACTTCTTTATTTTATGTATTTCCCATAATATCAGGAAAGAAGTAGTTCTCAAAACCGTCATTGTCTTATACTATAAACGTGCCTTAATGCACCGTATTCGTTGGTTTACACAATTAAAGCAGAATCTGGATTCAATTGTATGGTGTTTACACATCTCAATTGATACGTTATGCTCGTGCATGTTCACACTATACTGACGTCATATACAGAAGTGTGCTCCTTACGCGAAAACGGCCCCAACAGAGTTATTAGGAGGAAAGATTTAAAATGACACTACGTAAATCTAATGGACACCATCACGAATTGGTTGATCTATACGATGTGTCTGTGTCTTAACTAACTAAAGACATTTTTACCAGGTCTTAGATTGTGGTTTACCTCACGTCGTTTGGTCTGCTAAGTACCGAACGTGACCTATTCCCGAATATGACTGTTTTACCGAGTGGGAATTCGCATTGCTATACGACGTGTCTCGATATTTATACATACAACATTCATGTATTTAGTTATAATGTTTCTTTTGTTAGTCTCATTGGATATTGTGTTATGTCTTATCATTTGTGGTACATATTCTGTATTTTTGGTACATTTCGTATATGTGTTATTTGTCAGTATAGTCGAGTTACTCGTGGTTCGTCTACAGTGTTTTTGTTTTATGTTGTTTGTTTTCAAGTGTGTTTACTGTTTTGTCTTACACCATCTTGCCTTATATAGCAGTTATTTTAATTTCATTTACTATATGCATGTATGTAAAAGTTAACTTAATAAATCAGCTATTTCATTTATTTTTCTATATCCACAGGATTGTTTTGATTTATACACAGTTTTGATTTATAAGAAAAACCGACATGTTTAGAAAATACAAATAATAAAAACATTACAAACACAATTCCATTTTAATGTTCTTGTCATGGTTAGAAAATAAGTAAAATAACACCATTACAAACTCAATCCTAATTTTATATTCTTGTACATGTCTACAATAAAACAAATCTATTCTATTTTTAGAAATTTACTTGTGATAATACAAACGTCACAAACATACGTCACTTTTTATGGCGTTGATACATTCGTGTGACGCACAGTTTATACTTCGTTTATGGTGTACTGGTGTATTGTCGTGAATTCATGGGAAGTGTCCGTTGTTATTCTGTGGTTTATATGATGTAATGTACTGTTATATTATTTATTTATGTATCTCTGTCCTTGGTGTTCTGGCGTTTATTTGTATCGAATTTCTGTCACGTAGTGTTGTCATTTTAGCGGTATTTTAATATTGCCATATAAGCGGGAGGTTTAAGACCAGGTTCAACCCACTATTTTGTGGTTTATATGATGTAATGTACTGTTATATTATTTATTTATGTATCTCTGTCCTTGGTGTTCTGGCGTTTATTTGTATCGAATTTCTGTCACGTAGTGTTGTCATTTTAGCGGTATTTTTAATATGTGGTTTATATGATGTAATGTACTGTTATATTATTTATTTATGTATATCAGTCCTTGGTGTTCTGGCGTTTATTTGTATCGAATTTCTGTCACGTAGTGTTGTCATTTTAGCGGTATTTTTAATATTGCCATATAAGCGGGAGGTTTAACACCAGGTTCAACCCACTATTTTTTCTTAAAATGTCCTGTACCAAGTCAGGAATATGGCAGTTGTTATCAAATAGTCCGTTTCTATGTATGTTGGCCGTTGTTTTTGTTGCAGTTCAGTGTTGCTGTTGTTCCGTTGTTTTCCTCTGATAGTTGATGTGTTTCTCTCGGTTTAAGGTTGCTACCCAGATTTGTTTTCGCTTAATCGATTTATAAATATTGAACAGCGGTATACTACTGTTGCCTTTATTTAACAAGCATGCATGTATGAAAAATAATAAAACTGTCGATGAAGAAAATATTTAGCTAAAACATACATAAATAATCACAGCGATGCATTTGTGATTTTTTTTTTTTGTTCTGTCGAACTGCTTTGGTGCATCTTCCTATACAAAAAAAAATCTGCAGTTGTGTCTTTTGATTAACAGGAAAGTTTTGTGTTCGAATGAGTGAAGCGATTTAGAACATATTAATATTTTTACTTATATAAAATATTTCATACATCTACTTTTATCTTCCTTGAGAAATAACGCTATAATTCGGTTTCTGACATTTGTAAAATTCTTATGGAATATTTTCCCTATTATTGAGTTAAATATCCACGCGAGATGTACGATCATGACGATTACACTCAGATTTTATTTCTGGTAATGCTTTTGAATAAAAGTGTTTTGAAAGGAATGAAACAAAATCATTTTTGGAATTATTTTAGAGACCAAAAAATGGTTTTTATCATATCTTGTCCATTCTATGATCTAGAACATTAAATGTTCAGATCCTGTTGATGAACATTTTATTTACAAAGAAAACAAACATATATTTAAGAATAGTTAATAGTAATTATAAGAGAAACAAAACGGGTGTGCCTAGTGGAGCAGGATCTGCTCACTTTATCGAAGCACCTGAGATCATTGCCGGTTTTTGTTGGGGTTCGTGTTGCACAGTCTTTAGTTTTCTATATTGTGTTTTATGTACTGTGGTATGTTTATCGTCGATTTGTCATGGCATTGCTAGTTTGTTTTCGACCTATGAGTTTGGATGTCCCATTTGTATCTTTCACCTGTCTTTTATGTTTCACAAATTATCAATATAATTTTCAAAAAAACTCAATCGAAAGATTAGCTGGTTTCAGCAATTAAAAGTCTTACTCGACAAAGAATACTTATGATAGACTTCGGCTTATTCTACGGAGAAGCAATTCGTTTTATAATGGAAGGATTATATTAAAACATCCCAAACTCACACACACCCGACGATTTGGAACAATCTGAATATGAGTTAAGGGAAAATACATCTAACATTTTGTTTTCTCATTGAAATCAAGAAACAATAGTTTGAATGAATTAAAAAAAAGTCTTTTTCATAAAACGAGAGCACGAGAACTGTTGTTACATGTAACTGCATTATAAAAGACAGTTTCCCAAAGAGATAAGGAGAAGAACAATAGGGGTCACTTTTGCCATTTAAGCGGGAGGTTTGGCTAGCCATAAAACCAGGTTCAACACACCATTTTTTCTTAAAATGTCCTGTACCAAGTCAGGAATATGGCAGTTGTTATCACATTGTCCGTTTCTATGTATGTTGGCGTTTGTTTTTGTAGCAGTTCAGTGTTTCTGTTGTTCCATTTTGTTTCCTCTTATAGTTGATGTGTTTCTCTCAGTTTTGATTTGTGACCCGGATTTGTTTCAGTTAAATCGATTTATGAGTATTGAACAGCGGTATACGACTATCGCCTTTATTTTGTCTAAAGAGTTCAGGAATAAATTTTAATTATATCATACATGATTTCAGGTAAAAGTTGTTAAGAAAATAACAACACATTCTATATTTGAGGAGTTATCATGTAAAAAAAATCCTGCAGAATTTGATATTTTGTTTTTAATTTCCTTGTTCTGTATCATCATTTAAGTACATTTTGGATTGGAAAAGTATGGGCAAATTGTATACAACTTTATATTTGGTGGCATTATGTATAAATAATACAAAGTGGGAAGTGGACGCAAAAATACGATGTTTCAACTAATGTACGATGATTACAGGTTTATTTCTAAATAAAAATTTGAAAACAAAGCAGTCAATTATCAATTATAATATAGAAAGACAGTCAAATAAACTCATCAAAGACACGAGGTCTATAGTGTTCCTAGCCAGACGCGCTTATCGTCTACAAAAGACAATCATCAACACAAATATATTATTACAATCTACAAATACAAATATTATATACGAGAAGAAAATACTTATATGTTTTATAAGTCCACTTTATATATAAGACAATGCCCCTGAATGAAGATTTTTACACGTTTTGACAAAAACATAGTGATTAGCGATAATCTGAAACCAAAAACAATGTTTGAAATGCACACAGATGCAGGTGATCGAAAGAGGCCCTTTAGAACATCAAGTTGTTTGTTTATACGACTGTTAATTTACGTCCTCATGTAGTACTAAATCACCAAACGTAGCAAAATATTTTAAGCAACTATTAAATTATATAGCATCGTGTTAATTCATCGCACTTGATCAGTAGTAAAAACTAATAAAGCAAATACTTTATCATTGAAATTAAAATCAACCACCACACTTTTTAGATAATTTGTCTATTGAACATCATTTATTTTGGGAATAGTTGGTATAGTATATAAATAACACATAGCTGAGAGGGTGATAGAGCAGATTGCTACCCCGAGAAATCATTGTCAACTGAGGCAAAGCCAAGGTTGACAATGTCTTTTCGAGGGGTAACAATCTGCTCTATCACCCTCTCAGATATGTGTTATTTAATTTATTATACTGAATGTTCTGTTATTACCGTCTATTAAATTTTAAATTCAATGTAATAAACTATGACGTCTTGTACATAACAACCATCCGTATTTAATAAAGCGCACACTTGATCAAGCGTCTCCGTGAAGGGTAATAGAGTATTTACCATAGGATAGAGTAAATTGTCTCCCTCGTATTAACCAATCAAAATCTGGCATTTTGACATGAAGTATAATAACAGATGTTAACATATCATAATCGATCCAGAAGACAAATCAAAGTATGAAACAAAAACTGAAGCAATCGCATGAACTTCTAATAGAGCGAAACCGGGTGCGTCTATAGGGCAATCGTCCTTCCATTATAAAACGAATTGCTTCTCCGTAGATTAATAACAAAACATTTGCCGAAGTCTATCATAAGTATTCTTTGTCGAGTAAGACTTTTAATTGCTGAAACCAGCTAAATTTGTCATTTCTCATAAGTAAAAGGTATACATCGCCTTCTTTTCGTTTTTTCTTCTCTTTATTTTTCGTAAACATTTACGTTTAAAATCAAGTAAACACTGTTTACGACATTGCGTATTACAAAATGTTTCTTTAGTCTGCAAACATTTGAATACCAATGAATTTATCTGAAAAATGATTCCCAGGTTAAAACATGTATTAATCAACTTACTTGGAGAGTTGTACAATGACACTACCACATCTTCTTATATCTATTAAATAACATCAACATCAACAACAGAAATAAAGACAAACATATTATTAAAATAATGTCGTTTATGGGAGCTCTGTTGGTATTTCTGTAAACATGTCAAATACATTTTTCAACCTTTGATCAGTATGCACAATAATAACGTTTATAAATTGTTTGTTAGAGTTCAACTCAAAAAAAATATCAAATTAAGAAATCGACTGATTTCGTAGTTGGAAGAAATTTGGTATTTTTTAAACTATCAACAGTAAAATAAATAAACACTGAAGTTCAAGATCTAAAACCATCACATAGCCATCTTTTCTGAGTTTCTATTGTTTAGATATCATATCGTGTTACTTGATAAATGATGTCAAGCGACATCAAGAGGAATATTTGAAAATCAATTATGGCCAATGGAACTTATAAAAAAAAAAAAAAAAAAAAAAAAATTAAAATTCAATTGTACGTGATTGAGTCTGTGAAATCTGTCAAAAATTTAAAGAAAATCTAGCTCGTGTAATTATTTAATATGTGTATTCTATTAAGATGACAAATATCATTTTACGTAAAGTGCGGATCCTGAAATACCATTTTCACTGTATGTGCCATACATTTCTAATGTAGAATGATAAATAAACAGATAAAAAAATATATGATTTTGGAATGAAATAATAAATAATTTATCAAATAGATTGTTTTAATAAACTTGTGATATAGGTAAGAGATGCAGACGGGTTAATATCGCACATACAGCGATCAAGGTGTGAAATCGTTACACAAATAAGTCAATATTAAGAATATTTCACGAACAGAGCGTGCATGAGATTAAAAGCAGCAGTACTGTTTTATTATCAAATAAATATACCATTTAACATAATCATTAATGTTGCATAAATTAAAATAGGTTTTGTTATTCAGTTTGCTGATATTGAGTTAAATTCCACTGTGCTGCTTTCGTTATGCGATTCATGTTTACTGTCGAATAATGATACATTACTTTCATTTTCACTGTAGGGGTGATTCATTCCTATTGTATTTGCGTGCATTTTCACAGTAGGAATCTTTATCATTTTCATCAAATAGAGTGTTAGGTCAGGCGACTCACTGACAAACTAAAAAAGTCAGAAAGATTTGATAATGGTTACTTATTACAAAAATGAATTCCGTAAAAATAAGAGCATTTATTACTAAAAATAATCCATTCTATTTTTTTAAAATTCCTCAGGATATACATGAAGGGTTGAATTAATCCATTCCATTTACATTTCAACATTGAATACATATACCTTGCACAGAAAAGCACATTAACGGCCACCGAAAACTATGCCTTAGTTTTGGGTTTCGGTCTATATCTAGTGTACGATACATCCCATACTAATGAAATGTCATTAATGAATGCATCTTGGATAATGAAGAGCGAACACACAACGACCTACATTTTACGCTTGAGTGACTTGTTACATTTTTACTTCAGTTTATGTTTAAATCTAAGGAGCTATACATCACGTATCGATGCAACTTCATTAGTGTGTATATCTTGGACATAAAAAGAATACGGAATTTTGAAATTACAATGACATATTGAGAACAGTTTATTGTTACAAGTTTTAATGGTTCTATATCACTGATATCTTCATCTAACAGGTAATTTCGGACGTTGCTGTGTCGCGAAGCAAAGTTGGTAGATAGAAAGTATACATATTTTTCTTCAAAAAATTATGGCCGTAACAGGATAACATGTTGAGGAATACAACGTTTACTGCTTCCTGACAGCATTGTTTATTTTTTATAAAACATGAACACCAATTTGTAATTTAAACAACAACAAAAAATTGGTCACATTTAGTTTTCCAGTCAACTTTAAACTTTTATTTAAAGTTAATTCATGTTTGTGTTATACAGAATCTTTGTTTCGCGATGTTAACAAGTAATGTATACACACGTCTATTTTAATTGTCATAGCGAATGAGAAACCCGATGTTATATTTCATTTATATATGTTTAAAGACCAAACTCCGAATTTCGTCATGTTTCGTGTCTTTATGGTGTTTTTGTTTAGTACCATTCGTTGCAAATCCTTGTACTGTTTGTTGTGCATTTTGACAAATTAAAGCCGATGGTAAAAAAATGTATTTAACATAAAAATACTGCTTGACAACTTTTCAAAGCTTGTTTAATCAAGTGCTACGACTTTTAAGGAAAATTCGCCGTAAAAATACGTTGTACTCATGGATTTTCTACTCCCGATAATTTTTGAATCCCGGACACACTAATAGAAAACTCAGGACGATGTGTCGCATATCATCATGACTTTCGTGTGACCTTTAACTCATGATCAAAATACTGGATTTTTAGAGTTATTTATGCGAAATCTCTCAGAAACTGTATTGCAATCAGGTGCTTCATATGAGTGGGCTCCACTTGGTCCCACATTAAACATACATAACGAACGGTATAGTATAACAAATTCATAAACTGATGACTTCTTTCTAGAAAATCGTAATAATTACAATGTAGTAGGTTTGTGGGGGTTTACTACTTGCATATATATTAGTTGTTTAATGTTTGCATTTTGAAGCATTTTAAGCGAGTTTTTGTAACCAAGGTTTGTAAACATACGTGCGTGTATCATTCAGTAAGTACAGTTCGAGTTAAAATTGAATTCTTTTATTAATAATGTTCACTTAGCATGCATACAACGTGTATATTGTATTTTTGTATACAAACTGTGTATATAACTCACATTATTTTTTATACCATATATCAGCTTCTCTCAGCTTCTTTTTTGTCGTTAAAAACCGCACAACGTCCGCAATCAACTGTACGATGGTTAAGCATGTACGATACGTTTGAATTTTTAAATAAATTGCAAATATCTTCAATATTTGATTAATCAAATGAATATTGTTAGTTTTTGCATGTTCAATTAATACATATAACCACAAGGAAAATCCACCTGAAAACATTCCACATCAGAGATGATTGAACTTACAGTGATAATGCATCGCAACAAATGTCAAAATGAATTGCTTTAAATAACTTTATCCTAGTTGCTGTTGCTTAAATAATATATTTTTGGAGTTTTATCATTTTATTCATAGTTATTGAACATTGTAAAGTCATATTCTAATGAAACTGTGTTAAAAATACATTCAAATTAATTATTTTGTATTTTCAAAACGCAAACAAACACAGTTTTTCTCGCATATGACAGTGAACATGAACTCTGGATTTGCACTTTATATACACTGAATATTATGGGTTTTAAATATCAGAGCATTTTAATGTTTATTCTATTTTAATGTTATATCACGTAATGATAATAGTAGGGTGCCCAGTCAACGAATTTGATTGATTTGGGTTAACGCAATAACATACAGCTGTATGTAATATCATTGGAAAGAGAGAACACGCGTCGTCGAAATATCGATGTCGTCAATGTCTACAGTGGTCACATTTTTCTTAAATATGGGTCAAAGGTCAAAGCTAAAATTTTGTTTAAAGCGACATCAATTCGAACATTTTAACGGATTATAACTATAGTTTCTATATTTAGGACTATTTTGATATTTCTATTGCAAAGTATGATTCGAGATTTACATTTATACTTATAAGGTGCACTTTTAAAAATTTCCTCATCTGTTAAATAAAGTGACTTTGACCCATCAAAATTTCTAATTTAGAACTTTTACATAAGATTCGATACAAAAGATCACTAGAGATATTTTGGATTTTAACATTTATAAGCGTTGTAATAATAACGCATAATGAATTGAATTAGCAAGTCTGAGTATATCGTTGCTCTGTAGAAATGAGAAATACTGCAAACGGTGAAAAAGGGGATGGGTGTCTGTCAAAATTATGACAACGAAATGACAGTGTCAAAATTATGAAAACGAAATGACAGTGTCAAAATTATGAAAACGAAATGACAGTTTGAAACAGGCCGATTAATCAAAACATCTTACAAACTTAAGTTGTTCAAATAAGACTTTTGAAAATGGCAGTACTTGATAAATTGCATGCTTATATTGGTGATTTCGAATCTGTTCAAAGTTTTGATTTTTCTACCCTATATACCACTTTGCTTCATAATCTTATTAAGAAAAAATTCACACACATGATTAAATGAGCATTTACAAAGTCGGAATGCGAATATATATGTTCAAACTCTTTTAGATCATTTTTTAGTAACAACAAACAAAAGAACTATGTCAATTGGACCTGCTTTGATACTATAACTGCCCTTGAATTTTTACTAGATAACATTTTTGTTCGCTATGGAGATTCCGTATATCGTCAGGTTATCGGAATTCCCATGGGGACTAACTTATTGCGAACCTGTTCCTGTATTGTTATGAGTTACAATTTATGACTAAAATCAGCAAAGACCCATCGAAACAACATCTGATTCAAAAATTTAATAACACTTTTAGATATTTAGATGATATATTGGCTCTCAATAATGACGACTTCAGTATCTACACTAAAGAGATTTATCCTGTCGAACTGACTTTAAATAAAGCTTATACTAACAATGAACACTGCCCTTTCCTGGATCTTGATATCTATATCTTTAACGGGAAGCTTAATACCAAAATTTATGATAAAAGAGATGATTTTTCATTCCCTATTGTTAATTATCCATTTTTAGATGGTGACGTTCCCTTGTCACCATCTTATGGTGTTTATTTATCTCAACTTGTTCGATTCGCTCGTGTTTGTAACAACGTATTTGATTTCAACGAAAGAAATCTCTGTATTACTGAAAAAATTATTACACCAGGGTTTTCGATTTCACAAACTAGTCAAAACATTTACTAAATTTTATCATCGGTACAAGGACATCATTCGTAAATATAAATCAACATGTAGACATCTTATACGTTCAGGTATTTCACATCCAATATTTTATGGTAATATTCTTTACGAAGCACAAAAATGTCGGCATTCACCTCAAAAGCTAACCAAACCTTTAAACAGACTTATTCGGAAAGTATATAGTTAGATACTGTTGTCAGGTCATTAAGGATTGCATATTTTGGTACTAATATTGATTCACTCATAGGGTCTTTGCATCGGAAATAAACACTATAATAATTATTCTAAAACCGGTTGTTGGCATGATACGGGTTATGTTCTTCTCATATATTTTATGATTGTATGATACTAAACCCCTAACGGGAGGGATTGTACTTGATTTTCATATGATGAAGACGTAATCTTTCAATCAGTTTAATTGAGGTCTGGAGCTGGCATGTCAGTAACTGCTAGTAGTCCTTTGTTAATGTATGTATCATTGTCATTTTGCTTAGTTTCTTTTGTTACCTATTCTGACATCGGACTCGGACTTCTTTTGAACTGAGTTTTACTGAGAAATCTAACATTGTTGGGAAAAATAACAGTTATCAAATCACTGATTCTACCCAATATTACTTTTTTAGCATCTGTTTCACACATAGAAAGAGAATACATTGATAAATTAAAAAATTACTTATCAATTTTATGGAAAAGCAAAACAGAAAAAGTTAAACGTAAAGTATTAAGCTATGAATTGCTAGATGGTGGTCTGAAAATGATTAATATAGATAAATACATAGAATCTATCAAAATTGGGTGGATTAAAAGATTAATATATGGAGATTTAGCCAACTGGAAAGTTATACCATTATTTTATTTTGATAAATTTGGCAAGAACTTCCTTATCTTTCATATGAACATTGATGGTATTAACTCAATTCCAGGTTTAAATAAGCTGCCAGAATTTTATTTGAATGTAGTAAAAGCATGGATAAAAACTAGAGCAGCCAAAAACTTTAGATCTATTCGTCAACAAGTAATTTGGGAAATCAATTCATCAAGATAAAAAAGCCTTTTATTTCAAAACTGGATAAATAGCAATATCATCTATGTAAACGACATTATAGATGAAAATGGTAACATATTGGAGAAACATATTTTACAAAAGCTCAAGATTAAATATAATTGGATGTCAGAATTTTCTCAATTGAAGAAAGCTTTTCCAAAAGAATGGCTAAATATTTTACAACAATAAAATTCAAAGAAAACTAAAGTAAAAACAAATTATGTTTTATACATTAAAAAATTGTAATTATATAGAAACATTAGAAAATTTAGACACTAAAAAATTTATAATATATTTATTCAGAATGAGATTGAAATGCCTGTTGGTTTTAACCGATGGAAAACAGTGTTAAACATTGAGTATATTAAGAGTTCAACATGTAATATATTAAAATTTGTTCATCATTATTTGAAAGAAATAAGTATAAAGTGTTTCGTTGGAAATTGATACACTTTATTCTACCTTGTAAAGCTTTATTAAAACAGTGGAATATCTGCAATACTTCAAATTGTTATTATTGCAATACCACTGAGATTTATGATCATATGTTTCTGAAATGTCACTTTCTTGATGACTCCTTCAGTAAAATAAAAATCTTCTTGAAAAACTGAATATTGATAATAATACATGTATTCTAACATTGAAGAATTTAATATTCGGTTATAAAATTAATGATGAACAATATTATGAAATCAATTTTTGATGACATTAATAATGTTTTGTACATATAAAGCTAATTACATGTCTGAACAGAAAACAGAATCTTTAAATGTGTATGCTGTATTTAAAGCAGAATTTATGTATAGTTACAAACTGCAGGCAAAATGTAAGAATACAAAATATAAATTTGTTCTAGATAAAACCGCCAAATTGTTAAAATAATTTCTTTGTTTGAGAAGAATATGATCTAGCAAAAATAAATGGATGAATAAATTAATAAAAGAGATAAATTTTACAAATTACACATCTGAAACTGATTAAGTAGTATAAATTTTACCTTTCACCGCTACATGTGATGATTAATAACGAGACTATTTACCGTTACAAAAGAAGTTTAAAAATGAAATATTTTTTATCTTAATCTTCTTTATACTACAGATAATTTTGATTCAGACATACCTGTGAATATGCTATGTCACATATGGTTCTTTATTTTTAAGTCATGGCCGGTGCGACAATTTTGTTTCAAAACCAAGAAGATATTTAATAGAAAAACAATTCACACGTTTACGGAGGAAATATGAAAAATTTCCGGAAACAATACTCAAAAATCAATTATTGCTAGATGATATATATAGTAAATTGTTAAACAAATAAGTCTCATTGATATATACTTGTTTATTTCATTGCTGATAATTTTATAAACTAGCTGTTAAATTAAAACTAATGTTAATTTAATATAACGATGCTTACCAGAAAACAACCCTGGATTTCTGGTATTAACAAACAGGGACTCTTCACTGGAATGCTGGACTAGTGAAGTACATTGTTAACAGCAGAAAGTGCAATTTGTTGTTGTTGAATAAAAAAAAAAAAGAGTTTTACTGTGCGTATTGCTATGTGTTTCTTTATTCTACATTGGCTAGAGGTATAGGGGATGGTTGAGATCTCACAAAACATGTTTAACCCCGCCGCATTTTTGCGCCTGTCCCAAGTCAGGAGCCTCTGGCCTTTGTTAGTCTTGTATGTTTTTTTTAATTTTAGTTCATTTATATGTTTTGGAGTTTAGTGTGACGTCCATTTTCACTGAACTAGTACATAATTTTATTTAGGGGCCAGCTGAGGACCACCTCCGGGTGCGGGATTTTCTCGCTGCGTTGGAGACCCATTGGTGGCCTTCGGCTGTTGTCTGCTCTTTGGTCGGGTTGTTGTCTCTTTCACATATTCCCCATTTCCATTCTCAATTTTATTATATTACTTATTAAGCATATATTGGCTACACAATTGACATGAAATAAAACATTATCTACAAAACAAGGGTTATGTACAGATTCGATTTATTCAACAAGCACATGTAGAAAAATTGTTGAAACTACATGTAGCTATTACGATTCATTGTCTACTGTCACCTTGGAAGTTAATCGTCCAGTTCTAGGTCAGAGAGCTTATTTCAGTTGTTTTATTTTTTAACTTGCATTTGACGCGAGTCATAGAATACGAGACATAGATACATGTAACACAATCTGACGACGGCGGCAATGGCGTAAACTATTTCAAAAGCTTTATATATCAGAGGGTAGAGAAGTTGGATGATTCATACTTTGTTTATAGATGTGTTGTTTTACAAAGTTTTAGTCTGTCATATGATCATTGTCCTTGAACTCATTTTCATGGATGACTGCTTAAAAACTGTATA
>CM029602.1:13550932-13915939 GCA_017311375.1 Mytilus coruscus | reverse complement strand
CATAAAACTCATCGGAACATCCGAATTCTTGTGTTTTGTTGACAGAACATTGAATTCCAATAATCATACGGCTGAAGAAGAAAAATCATTAACAACATCGGTTTTGAATGATGTGAAAATATACACAAAACGTTATATATGTTTCAACTATATGAATGTCAAGAGGCGATTGGAAATTCATATTTTCTTTGCGCTCTTGTAAAGGTAAAAATTATTCAATGGTATTTTCATTTTTCATTTTCATTTTATGTTTAGAAATTTGTTAAATGTCTTTAAAAAACTTTTCTTTAAATATAGATTAACGGTAAAAAGTACATACCTACAATACTGTTGCCATGTCAATCCTGAAGTGTTTGTAAATAATTCGTAAGTAAGGCAGTTCTGGTTGGCATGGGTTCTCACATCATACATGTTTGAACCAATGCACTTTTTTCCATCTTCGAACACTAAAATATACAATTTTGAAAAATAGTCCTGTACTTCCCAATGACTAATGAAAACTCGATATTGATAATATTTAATTTCGTTTCGGTTTGCATTAGCCTATATCTCGGTCGAAATTATATTATATTGTAAATTCATTAGTATAACAAATGAAAAGAAAGATATGGTGTATTCACTAATGAGTAAAGACTACCTTTGAACAAATAAGGCAAAGTGAAGGAAAATCGCTTAAATTGATATTCTTCATCAAATAGCCACAACAAACCCTTCATCGTGGAACAAACGCTTAAATCTCAATACAGTTTCAAGGCGGTCACTTGCATTGATTTATGAGGAATTCCTTGATGTCGATCTTGTTACATTGAAGAACACAGATGAGGAGTAATACAAATCAATTAACAACGGTTAATGAATATAACCAAAAAAAGAATCATAAATAGTTCGGTAATTTCAGTATAGAAACAAAAAAAAGCGTTTAGATAACCATAGGTGTTCTAAGATACATTACTGAAAACTTGGAAGAAATAATGTATAAATGTTGCAAACAATTCTGGTGGGTTGCCTAACAATTTTGATAAATAAACTGATCGAAGGAGAACAAATAAGTACTACAAACAAAGAACGTTCTGACACCAAATTGAAAAAAATGCATCAATGTTGATGAAATATGTTATAGATTTATTGACTGCAAAATTATAAAATCGATAAACCTCAGTTTTTTTTTTCTTTGCCAGTATCCAAAAATAGTAATTAATTTCAGGTCTTGAGCTTACCATATCTATTTACACACGTGCCAATTATAAATGCCTTGAAAGATTCTTTGGTCATCAGTAAAGGTTCGACATCCCGGTATTCTGGACAACTGTCTTTGACATTGGTGACACATTCTATAAGTATGGTCATGATTCTGAGAGAAAAAGTATTGACAAAAATTATTCAATGAGAAATATATTTAAACCATTGTCGTGACGTCAGCCTATTCATTTACCGTGGATTCTTTTTCTAGAATTAACGCTTCCTAAATCTGTCACTTAAATGGACTCACCAAATTAATTTCATTAAGTTTGAATTGGCCAATTTATTGATTTCTGTTCACTAATGGAATTAATTCAAAAACTTACCTTTAATTTTTGTGTTTTTGTATACCTTCATTGGGAATTGAACCCCTCCTTGAATTCTGCTATGTGTGACTGACATCAACAAATCGACGAAACATCTCGGCTACCAATGGGTAGCAATTTAAATGTCCAGTTTAAATATATAAATGAACATATGATACACATCGGTACAACGGACACACAGGGATTGTACCTTTATGTATACATAATAGACAATTGTACAGTATAAGCTGGTAGCCGTGAGGTTCACATGGTTATTACCAATGAGTTAAACAGTCAAGTTAAAGGTAGAGACTATCCGGTATAGGTTCGAATTCCTGTATTCTCTTTGTTGTCCCTATTCTTTTAATTAGTTTTTTCCGTTTTTCTTATTTTGTATGTTACTGTGGATATTTTTGTAATAATAGCGTGTTTTCCCCTTTACTTTTGGATTATTATTTGCTATTTTACATAATTGAGAAGAAAATGATTACATTCAATTTGTCCATTTTTGTTTTATGAATATAGTTTACTTTCATCTGTTTAACTACATATCTTTACACATTTTGTTTATTTGCAAATCCCTTTGCGAGTAAATCGTGATGTGTCTAGAATAAGGCTTTTTGATAGAATTTTCGGTAGCATACGTATTATATGTACTTAGAAATAAGTTCGAATATGTCTTATTTTCTAAATTACGGATGATATTCAGATGCCTGATAATTTAAATACAGATGTGTTATGGTATATTTGTATTTATCTAACTAATTTATTGTGAACTTAGATTTATTAATGCATCGTTGAACATGATAACATGGTTATATAAACTCACTTACAAAACCTTCTAATAAAGAAAAGGCTTTAATTTTGAAAAGATATCAACGCAATAGTTTAAGTTACAGATACAATTAATAAGCGTCGATTCATGAAAAACAAACCATTCGCCTTCCGGGCTCATGGTTTCTTTTTCAAGAATCAACGCTTATTCATTGTATCTATATTACAGAATCCTCGATTTCCTTGCAAAATCCTGAGGGTTATAAAATATAAGTCAAAGGTTAAATTTCAAATACCGAAAATCATTCATATTAAAAGGTTATCCAATTTAAGTGTTTTGCAGGAATTATATTCAGCATAAGGAACGTTTCTCCTTATAACCACGATCCATTATATTCCAAGTAAATGTTATGTTTGTGGTGGTCTAAAAGAAGGACAGTTCGGATTAAAACTCCCTATTCTCTAGTAGGATAAGCAATTAGGTTTTGGCCGCGTCTTTTTTTTTTTTTTTGGCAAAATGTGAAGAAAACTGTTAAAAGCCATGTAATACATAAACTGAAACCAACTGATTTGTGCAATCAGCTCTCTTGTCGCAAAGTTCCGTTTCTATGTTATCTTTATTGTCAATGTTTACGTGTTGGTCAAAGTATGAAGCAGACCTTGTCGGTGTTTACGTGCTGCTCCAGGTACGAAGCATACTTATTTTTATTTGTGATATCCTTTATATAAAGTTTAATGACACCGATCCTTATAGTCTTATTTTTTTTTTTTTTGATGAAAGAACATTATCTTTATAGCTAAAGGTTACATGTAGTTTAAGTTCTCCATTGGATAAGACTTCTTTATTTAACCACATGTGTAATCATTTGTCAATTTTCTTGAGTCGACATTAAAATTTTTTTAATCAAAGTAACTTCCTTTCATTCTTGGTTACTCTGAAACGTTTCCTCACGGTTTTGTTACTACATTACGAAGACACATTGCAATAAGTTATAAGAACCATCATGTTGCTATTTGCTTTAGATATTGTCTGTCACCACATAGAATCAACACCCTCAGTGAAAAGAGATATGACCAAAAGAAAATTCAGGATTAAACAAATAACAGTAAAAACACTTAAAGACAACTTACGATTCAACAATACGAATACGACAAAAGGGTGTGACGTTTTCTGATGAAATACAGGCAACTTTTTTTTTAACCATAATACATTTCTAAATGAATAAACCATCGGCACATGCAATCAAACCTTTAAACATACTTATTCAGAAGTAATATAGTTTTTACTGTTGTCAGGTCATTAAAGATGGCATATTTTGGTATTAATATTGATTCACTCATAGGTTCTTTGCATCGGAAATAAACATATTTTTTCTATGATACGGGTTATGTTCTTCTCATATATTTTATGATGGTATGACACTAAATCCTTTAACGGGAGGGATTGTGCTTGATTTTCATATGATGAAGTCATAATCTTTCAATCAGTTTAATTGAGGTCTGGGGCTGGCATGTCAGTATTTGCTAGTAGTCCTTTGTTCATTTATGTATCATTGTCATTTTGCTTAGTTTTTTTTTTGTTACCTATTCTGACATCGGACTCGGACTTCTTTTTAACTGCGTTTTACTGTGCGTATTGCTGTGCGTTTGTTTATTCCACATTTGATAGAGGTATAGGAGGAGGGTTGATATCTCCCAAAACATGTTTAACCCCGTCGCATTTTTGCGCCTGTCCCAAGTCAGGAGCATCTGGCCTTTGTTAGTCTTGTATGCTTTTTAAATTTTAGTTCATTTATATGTTTTGGAGTTTAGTATAATATCCATTTTCACTCAACTTGTACACATTTTTGTTTAGGAGCAGCTGAAACCTGCCTCCGGGTGCGGGATTTTCTCGCTGTGTTGAAGACCCATTGGTGGCCTTCGGCTGTTTTCTGCTCTTTGGTTGGGTTGTTGTCTCTTTGACACATTCTCCATTTCCATTTTCAATTCTATCCCAATTTTGGTGGGGTTCGATTTGCTCAATCTTTTTCATAGTTTTCTATGCTGTGTTTGGATTACTGGTGTTTTTCTTTTCGTCGTTTTTTTTTTTTTTTCTCCATGGCATTGTCAGTCTCTATTTAGGAGATTGAACATCCCTTTGCTATCTCTCGCCTCTCATTTGGGACGGGAAGTGATGAATCAAATCATATGTCTTTAACTTAAGTATTTAGAACCTTCCCTGTTAGTGGCAACACGTTTTAAAGGAATCATGATAGGAAACACCTATAAACTGGGAGATATATACTCAATACGACATACTTCTTGAACGTAAATACAGTAAAAATTGAAATTTTACAATGAAAAAAAAATGTTGTGTTTGTCGTAAAGTTTGATTATTAATCGATCCTAAAAGACTAGTTCTAAATATCACTTTCAGGTTCAATGGACTATATAGACGAGAACAACATATTCACATATGTTATATAAACATACGAATACATTATTTTAAGACCATCAATTTTAAGGAAAGAGAAAATTTTATTACCTTAATTCACACGCTTCTTTAAAAATATCACTTTGAAAAATGTAAGACGGTGAAGGATGATACAATCTGCGAGTGCTGGCAAATGCATCTTCTCTACAGTTGGATAAAGATCTTGCAGGGTTTTTACATAGATCATTCCGTAATCCACCATATAGATCTGTGAAATAATTATTTAAGAAGACTTTAGGCTAATTACTAAAACAGATGTTTACTATTTGACAAATTGCGTAACATATTTTAGCTATATATATTGGAGATAATTGTTTTCAAGAATGAACTAACAATAAAAATAAATGATTAACTTAATAATCAATAAATAGTTGAGTAAAAATTAATAAAGATATAAAATGCATTGCTATAATTATAATTTCTTTTAATATCAAATGTAAATAATGACAATAATAATAATATTACTATAACTGTATAAAATGTACAGTAGCAATAGAAATAACCATAAAAAAGAAATATGAAAATTGATTTGAACGTCTCAGTGAAAATGCCTAAGACTAAAAATACCAACCGTAAAATATCAAAGAAATCATAAAAATTCCAAGTAAATGCATTCTCTATAGTACTTTTCAAAGAAAGTGTTCATTCATATACATTAAATGCCTTTTATATTAGTTATCCGCACGATTGAATACCATAAATGAAGTATTAATGAATTTGAGTGTTATGCCCGATTAACTGATATTATCTCCCATTTTGATATTAGAATAACCCAAGTGAATCAGATATCGGATTGTTATAACGTTCAAATAGTACAAATCATTTTTCTCTGAAATGATGTTTTGAAGTTTTTGCAATCAACCACAAAAAACAGACGTATAATATAAACTTAAAATTTCATTTAATGTCTTAATTTGGGAAGGTATGCACACGAAGTCCATAGTCCCTTAGAGTTTAAAAGGATTATTTAATCTGAACACTTAATCAGATTCCAACATATTTCCTCAATGTCATGAATATGTTTAAATTGACATATATAACATCAGAAGGACATTTTATACCGAGTATTTGGCCAAGTGACTTAAGAGTCACGATCTGGCTTTACAAATATTGTTCAAACTGTTTCAATCTGGATCAGAAGGTGTGATCTTTGCCAAAGAGTAAAACAACAAGCACATGCCAAAAGGGTTCCACTCTCAAACATGCTAATGCAAGACATCTTCTCTTGATTGCATATGGATGGTCTTGGTCCATTTAAAAACAACGCACGACTCGGGAATCTTTTTGTTACATCATTAAAATATTTAATTCTTTTAGTGAATGGACAGTATCCGTTTCAGTGCGGACTGAAATTGCAGAAGACATATCTACACTACTACACTGAGAAATCTATTTTAAATTCGAAATTTGCAATAATATCAGCAGGGACAAAGGTCAGGGGTTTGACTGTAAACAGTCATTCAAATACGTCACACCTTTACCAGAGGATATCCATGATATCATTCATAAACAAAAACAGCTTCATCAGTAGTTCTTTCGACATAGTTTTACATAAGCAACGAGATGAATTGTCTACTTGACACACGCATCATTTATCAACCCAACATCAATAATAATCCAGTAAATCGTATACAAAATTATTGACGACCTTCAAATACCCACAACTACAGTAACAGAGATCCTGATACATGCACAGTAATATAAGAAAATTGGCAGCAAGTTCCCTACATTTGATGTACTAGATTTGGTATTATTACATACACCAAAGGTGCCCAAATGATTGTCCTCAAATCTACTTTGAACATTTGAAGGAAATTATTTGACATTGCATCATAATGTCTGTATCACACTTACAAACTTATGAGATGTAGCAACGTCAAAGAGATCAAAAGTATGATGAATGCACATTGGCTAAAACTCTATCATCATCATGTTCAGGTGCACCAGATTATGGATGTTCCTCGTCAGTATCATAAGCGTATCCTACCAAAACTTTTTTCATCCTTAGGAAAACGCCCAACAATTTCTTAAAAAATAAACAAGAAAAAGAAAAGGTAAACTGTTCAGACGATGATGCATCAGATGCTGCTGCCAAGCAAGATTCAGCGCAATCAAGTTCAAAGCCAGACTTAGGTCAGTACTAATTAATGACAACAGTGTTTTACCGATGTCTAAATCTCAAAAATTCATTAAGAAGATACTAAAACTGGGGAATCGCAAGAACTAAAAATGAACTGGACTGGGTGCATCGTCTGGGTCAGTGTCTCTTGCTTACACATTTATAAAATTGATAGCATTCAGGAATTTTCTATTTCATATGAAGGTTATGATCTTTGATCAGCCCTCTTCCTAAGCCAGCTAAATTGTTGAAGAGATACTCTTATTTTTGTCCTTAAAAATACCACCATAGACGCGTGAGCTCTAATCATTATTTATGTCTATCTGTTTATAATTTGTCCGTCTTTAGACAATACCATTTCCATCACATCTTCTAAACCATCTGGAATAACTCATTTTGTCCGATCAAATGAAGAGTTTTGTATGGTCTTCATAGGCAGTTTTTGGTTCCAGTTTTCAAAAATGTTCTCCTCTGTTTTGAAACTGTAGAACTATTAGACATCCGATTAAAACGGCCAGTCAATAACGAATTCTTTCATTAGAACGTGACAATTTATTTATTAAATATGCATTGTATATCTTCCCATCATTTCTTTGTCATTAATTACAATAACATGGGAGGTAAAAATGTTGTAGGATTGACGATTTACACTTATTTGTAATCAAGTGAAATGTTCTCATTAATTATACAATTCGCAGAAAGTTTTCGTTGTTCTGACATTCAGTGTCATTTACCAGGTACAATTATATATAGATCAGGCAATGTTGATCATTGTCATTTACCAGGTACAATTATATATAGATCAGGCAATGTTGATCATTGTCATTTACCAGGTACAATTATATATAGATCAGGCAATGTTGATCATTGTCATTTAGACTAGCCATATGTTATCACTTCAACATGGCATAGGTCATAAGTTGACAAGTCAAAGGTCTCAACTAGTAAATCAAAGGTCTTTTATCTTTAAAACAAGAAAGTATATGCAATAATTTCTATGATAACTATGCAATTTACAGAATGTGCCTAAACATCGATTTGATGTTTAGGTCCTACTGTATGATTTGTGTGCAATCTTAATAACATGTGAAGGGTGTTCTAATGTAAAACGTTTGCCTAGCTGCCCAAGAAATGCTTATGACTGGTACATACATTCACTAGCAGAGTGTACTTTTAGCGAGCGTATTCAGGAATTTTCTATTTCATAATACTGTTTGATAACAGAAAATTATCCCCGTGATTCTCTAATAGAATGTTGTTTGTCAGCACAAAACATTAGCAAAGGTAAGCGATTAATTTAATGTACTTTAAATAGGGCTGCAAGCTGACTTTATAAAATTTAACAATCGAAAACAAAATGATGACATTCCATAGGCTTCATTGTACAGTTAGAGGTTAAGTTTACCATTGAGTACCCCCATTCAAACCAATGCAAACTTGTAGCTATCATCTCAGATATTGCAAGTCACATACTTTTCAAACCAGTTCGCATTGAAAAAGATGGAAAAGAGAAAGAATCCTGTCTAAAACTCTCCTTTGCAAGCAAAGGTATCAATGCAATCAACTTGGGCAATATCCTTCATCATAAATCAAATCAGTTCACTCGAAAATACCTCCCTATTCTAAAGATCAGTCTGTACCTATCATTTCTTATACCTATACCAAACCAATTGCAACTAAAATTTTCAATTACAAACACGTGTTGGAGGATCTCAATATTGACGACTTCAAATCTAAACCTCCTGATTGCACATCTCCTAGTTCCCCATATATATATAGCCCGACTGGCCACGTTATTACCGGTGACCTAAACATAGTCAATAACACTTCCCTGCGAAATGTGTTATCCAAAGGCCCGACATTTCGTGCGCCTAAATCCATCAGTTGGAAACGCAACTTCAAAATACTGATGTATTTAGTCGAGGAATATGCTAGGCAATGGATTAAGGCTGTGAGGTCGTTAATACAAATCAGAATTAAAAAAACTGAGTGGGTCTATGAATCACCGTGCTATATCAATCTTTAAAGACTCAATTGTTGCAAAACACCTGTTCTATCTCCATGACAAATATGTAGTTGTCCCCACAAACAAAGCCCCAAACAACATCGTTTGTTTATGTAAAACACATTACATAACATGTATGTACATATACCCCCTACGACACTTACCAAGGAGGAAATCCTGGACAAACATAGGTCTACTCTATGTTCCTTTGGAATTTAAACCAAAGATGAACAACTGGATCTTCCTTCACTGTGTTGGATACCTAAACTACGCACATGAATAAGGCTGCAATCTGACTTTATAAAATTTATAAATCGAAAACAAAATGATGACCCTTTGTAGAGAGCCTCCCGTACATCATTACTTTAGAATTTAGTTAAAAACGATAAAACTGATTCAGATAAGAAGATTGATTTAAATTGGAACTGTCGGTCACATATGCCACCATTTTTATTCTGGGCAATATTAAATGAGGCTTGGTTGTAGAAAGTCTTCCACTCTTCATTCTCATAATCAAACAACACATTTACCAAAAATGACAAATTTGAAAAGATTAAAATTGAGAATGGAAATGGGGAATGTTTCAAAGAGACAACAACCCGACCAAAGAGCAGAAAACAGCCGAAGACCACCAATGGGTCTTCAACACAGCAAGAAAATCCCGCACCAGGAGGCGGGCTTCAGCCGGCCCTTAAACAAAATGTGTACTAGTTCAATGAAAATGGACGTCACACTAAACTCCGAAACATATAAATGAACTAAAATAAAAAAATAAAACATACTAGACTAACAAAGGCCAGAGGCTCCTGACTTTGTACAAGCGCAAAATTGCGGCGGGGTTTAACATGTTTTGTGAGATCTCAACCCTAACCCTATACCTCTAGCCAATGTTGAATAAACAAACACACAGCAACGCACAACAAAACTCAGTTTAAATGAAGTCCGAGTCCGATGTCAGAATAGATAAATAAAGAAACTAAGCAAAATGACAATGATACATAAATTAACAAGGGACTACTAACAGCTACTGACATGCCAGCTCCAGACCTCAATTGTCTTAGGAGATCCATGTTTTTATTTGAATTAAGAAATTTTTATATAAAAAACTTTTATTTTTTATTTCTGCAGTGTATACTGAGTTGGCTTTTAAAGGAAATGATAAACAATGATAAAGTGGCATTTTTATCGAATTTCGTTGAAATTATTTCTGTTTCAAATTCGCTGACGTAAGGAATACATGCTTTACTGCTTTGTGTTTATTGTATTTTATTTATCTTATTGGTGTGTTTCCCTCGGTTTTAGTTTGTTACCTGGAATTGTTTTTCCTCAATCGATTTTTGAACACCGGTATACTTCTGTTGCCTTTATTTGAGAAACACTAGAAAATATCCTTAAAATAGAGATGAAATAAAAGTGGAATTGTTAAATAATGAAACCCTACAAATGTACTGAAATCCAATTATTTTTTGGGAGGAGTGTGGAAGTGTGTTGCCTATCACCTATACGTCTAATAAAAAGTAACATATAACGTAGATGTTAATTCTTACAAGAATACAATATTTACAACAGTCTGAAAAGTTTTAGTGTTAAGGCAAGTGAAAATGACAAGCATATTATTCTATTTATAGTTTTGTTTAAATTGTAGGATACATGCCAATATACAATGCAACGAAAAACGAATTACAGGAAATTGAATGCGAGTCTGACTACTTCATGACTATTATTTATTCATCTAGCAAATACAGAGAATGTGGTTTAGAGCATTGCAAATTTAAAAGGAGCAGTTGTAATATGAAAGGAATGAAAGTGTAACCATGGAAGTGCGATAGCAGACAGAACTTGCTATTGTGATTTTACAAACAATAATTTAATTCCGAAAATCTCAGTGAGTGCATGTTTTAAGGCGAACGACACCTACTGCGCACTGACGTTCATATCGTGAACCTTACTCTTTTATGAAGCAACATTCCACCAACGCGAATATATGGGAATGCTTCCAAGTAAACACGATGTTCCAGAGCTTGTGTTTCCTATCATAAGTTTCCTTCATAGACGGATGCTACTTTGAAGGAAGCTTTTAAAGCACATGGTCTTAATTATAATTTGATGTCATGTCTTACATGGACACCATTATAATGGTTGTCACAATCCCATCATCTTCCTGTCAATGAAATAACCGTTTACGCCACACGTTTCCGCTACCCTGCATGTTAAATTGTTAATCTGCCAAGGTTAGCCGAATGCGAATAAACTTTTCATAGGATATTTACTAGTCATAAGCTACACGACGGGTGTCATTTTTTACCCTTTCAGGGAACCTGGGTTATACCCCACCTAGAACCAGTCTTGGTTTTCCCGTTTGAATGGTTTTACACTAGGAATTTTTGGGGCCCTTTATAGCTTGCTGTTCGGTGTGAGCCAAGGCTCCGTGTTGAAGACCGTACTTTGACCTATAATGGTTTACTTTTATAAATTTTGACTTGGATGGAGAGTTGTCTCATTGGCACTCATACCACATCTTCTTATATCTATAAACGGAACAAGTATAACTTTATAACTAAACGCAACAGTAATATACCGCTGTTCAAAATTCATAAATCGATTGAGGAAAAAACAAATCCGAGTTACAAACTAAAACTACGGGAAACACATCAAATATAAGAGGAGAACAACGACACAACAGTAACACAACACTTAAATGCAACACACACACCACTTATACTAGACATACTACCTTTAAAGAGGCGATATTATTTTTAATCAAACAATTATCTTCATAAGATGTGAGTCATCATTTATTGCATGGCCTTCAGTTCTGATTAGTTTATTTATTGCTTGGTGTTAAAGACCATTTTAAGCACTATTTTGCAATTTCATTGCGGTCAGTTTTTATTGGTGGAGGACGCCAAGAATGTCCGGAGAGAACCACCGACCTTCGGTATTTAAACTGACAGTCATAGTTAATTAAGCTTGGAGTAGAGCCTACCTACAATGTGTGGGATTCGAACTCAACAGGCTAGTGATAAGGTAGATAAACTTCTCAGATCACTCTTTGTAATATTTATAACTTATTAAATCATTATGACTTGATTTATCTTAACAGTGTTACTTAATTCTTATAATTTGTGTTTAATACAGTATTTAATTTCACATGTTTCATCATGAAAAATAAGAAAATTACAGAAAAAACTGCTTAGACTACTCGGCTTCCGATGCCTGGCCTTCAGCTATGAAAAAGACAGCATACTAAGCAGGAAATAAAAACCTTCCAAAAAAAAATCCAAAAATCAACCGATTCGGGCGAATTGCATAAGAACTAAATACATAAAGACAAAAACTGACTACATGCTGCTGGCTAGAGAGAATAATATTCTATTATAATACTAAGTACATTCATGGCTTGTTCCATTTGTAATCAGATGATAACATTTGTTCTGATAAGTATTGTGATATACTAAGAACAAAACCATGTTGTCAAGTGTAAAATATGTAGCAGTGACATGTCTTAAGCCTTTTACAATTAATGGTGTAACCCAAAATCATTTACACGTTTAAGGAACACATATGTACATATTGATCTATAAAGCAGCATTGTCATGTAATGCAACAACACTATGTGTAATGAAAATCGCTATCTGTCGAACAGACAACGTTTTTGTTTCACTGTTAATATAGCGTTGCAACAATGAATACTATAATTCTGAAAAAATGTACAAAAATACATTTGTAACCCCACAAAATGCAATTTAAATTCGAGATCGCGAACTTAAACATCGTAATCACGGAATAAAATGGTGATTAATAATCCGAAAAATTAGTTTCGCTATTTCAGTTATTTAGAAATCGTGATACCGTATTTAATTTGAGATCTCGGATGGTTAGACTCTGTGAGTTTAATACGTGATGACAAATTACCAACCATTTGTCATAACTAATTGTTCAAATTGTAATCACGAATTTGATGCGTGATACTTTATAATTTAATGAATTAGATACAATTTGAGATAACAACTTAAATCCGAGCTCACTATTGTTTTTAATTCCTGATCTCCAAAATTAAAAAAAATTATTTTGGAAGTCTCTAAATTGGTTTCCATGTTATTGAAATAATCACAATATGCTTATTAGAGATTTCCAATAAAATGACATACGTACCTAACTCGACGTACGCACGTAACGGGACCGGTTATTGCTAACCTATTAATTTTGTTAAATGCATCACTCAAGTTTTAACTAAGTATTCCTAAACTATTAAATCCATTCATGATAAATTTTATCAATATCAAGTATTTCTATGATGACGAAAACAAAAGAAATCATGATTTTTATATATCACGTGATTATTGAGATTCCCGCCAAAACTTTGCTGTCATAAGACCACGTATATACACGTATCTTTACCTATCATACGATTGATTTGAGTTGTCTTTCATGGTTTTGACCATGACTTTGTTTTTCGATATACTTTGCAAATGAACCTTCTATTATTTAATATTAGACATGCTTTTATTTGTCGTTATCAGATTGGTGTCCCTTTTTCCTTTCGTCTCTTAATGTTTTAAAATATTTAATTTCCGTAGGTATTTATTTTTAGACAGAGATTTTTCTAGCAATTTCAGAAATATCGAATTCAAAGTGTTAGTCAAAATTTGTCTCTGTTAAAGTTGGGATTGCATCATACTTTATTAAGCATCATTTCAAACGTTCTCTTCTTCTGCAGTTAATCTTGTTTATTTATAATCTCCGATTTTTTTCCCCAGGGAAAAGGTACGACAAAGGGATGTGAATATTTAAAAAAAAATTAATACAGGTCTTGTACTACTTCTTTAAATTTTAAAAGTTTCAACTAACATTAAAAAAAAAAAAAAGAATTTTGTAAATAATAATGATTTATGTAAATAAGTGTGTACACAAATTCGTTATATAGATTGTAATTTGGAAGGTGTACTTGACTAGCAATTAATGACTAATCTGCATATAAACATTGACCGCTGTGGATAGTAAACTATTAATTTATAGTACATAGTAATTGGCTAAAAAATGTCCTGTCCCAAAGTATCTCTTGATTAAAAGTGGATGAGAATGCCAATTTACATACTTGTTACATTTTTAAGACATCTATAATGCAACTTCAGTCTTTACAGTAATTTTCTTTTAAAATGTACTTTTAATTAGTAAGGCTTGATATTGGCATAGACTAGTTGTTTTTGGATTAAGACAACTCTTACTAATCCAATTAGAAGTGGATTCTAAAACTATCACATATTGATTGAGTAAAGAAAAAAATTTTGAGTTTCAATTTTTGTTTCGCCTTAGAGGTATATATTTATATATAAAAGTTTAACTTATCCATGCATAGTATGACCAGTGAAGGTGATACACGGCTGAAAGCACATATTATATTCATAATTACTTTAAATATGTATATATTCTTTATGTGCCTGTCCCATGTCAGGAGCCGGTGGTTCACCTGTTGTCGTTGGTTCATTTCTGTTATATTTGTTTTTCGTAAATTGTTTTGTTTTAAATCAGGCCGGTAGTTTTCTCAATTGAATTGTTTCATATTTTCAAGTTGGACCCTTTTATAGTCGACTATATGGTATGGATTTTTCTCATTGATGAAGGCCGTAAGGTTGCCTATCATTGCTTACATCCACTTCATTTCTTATTGGTAATCATACCACATCTCCTTAATATTTTTTAACTAAATACGTTGAATATTCTCAGATAATTTAACATGTAAGAATCAGCTTTCAGTACCTGGGGGTACTTTAAGATCGGTACTCTGTGTCTTTCATCATAAAAATGTAATTGTTTTGGGCTTAATTCAAATTTGATTATTTGAGCTATTTCCAACTGAATTTTACAGTTTTTTTTCTTATATTGTGCTGTTACACCAGAGTGTTGAGCGCTGATAAACGCGTTTAATCAAACCAAATTATATATTGGCTTTCCCAAGTCAGGAGCTTTCAATTCAGTGGATGTCGTTGGTTACTTTCTGTCATTTTTGGGTTATTTTTACTCTTGTAAAAATATTTATTTTCGTTTGAACTGTTTACATTTTTCAAAGTCAATGCCTTATATACTAGTATCTGATAATACGATATGAGTATTTGCTTATTGTTGACAACAGCACGAGCCACTGTAGTCGTTATTCACGCCATTTGGACTGTTTGATAGTTTGACGCTCCACACGGATCCAGGTATATACATGTCGGAGTGTAAGGAATAAATCGAAAAAAATAATGCATGCTAAGCATTCTTATGCTTTTGAAGAGAAAATTGAAAATATTTGTTGAACGGACAGACTGGCGGACGGACAGGACAGACAGGGTGATTGTAATATGAGTGCGGGTACAATATTTTGTCAGTGTATGTATCTTAGATGCTAGTGGTAAGGAAATCTGGATCAAAACGAGTAATCTTTACATGTTTTAAAAAAACATTTTATACTATTTAGAATAATAATTGCATGCCTACTGGATATTAATACAATAGCAAGTCACAAGGATAATGGAAGCTGTGAAACACCATTTTACAATAAAAACTGAGCTTTTGATACAGAGAAACAAGGAGAAAATCAAATAAATTATGCAACAAAAAGTGTTATCAAATCAAAACAAGTGTTGCTAGAATAATAATATATGCACATAAAGCATAAAATATATGTAATATTTGTCGCTGGATACAAGACATACATCAGTATCATCATCATCATCATCATCATAAGTATTAAAGCTTGAGGCTAAATCTTCGTCGTATGTATTATAGCTTGAGGCTAAATCTTCGTCGTATGTATTATAGCTTGAGTCTTCTTCGTAGTAAGTATTATAGCTTGAGGCTAAATTCTTATCTGATATTTTAGCCAATTTATGGCGAGAACTTATTTTACGCATGCATCTCTTTGCAACATAGGTTTTGTAAATGTCCAAGTTAAGGCCAATAGAGATCATAGAAGTATGTTTATCAAATGATTATGTCTACTCATAATTAAAACAGTAAGCAAGGGATTGACTCGTTCGACTTAAACGAAGCACAAAAACAGCAATTACTAGTATTTCCAAATAAACTCCATGTGCCGATCTTAGATTATTCACAGCCACTGAACACTATCTTAAAAACAACTACAACTAATAATCCAGTCTAGAATATTAATCAATTATTTTGTACTGTTACACCACTGTCCCAGGTAAGTGGGCCCTCTAACATGTTTAACCCCGCCACATTATGTATGGATGTGCCTGTCCCAAGTCAGGAGCCTGTAATTCAGTGGTTATCGTGATGTTGCTGTGCTTTCGTTCACTTTTCTGTACATTAATTAGGCCGTTAGATTTATCGTTTTAATTGTTTTACATTTGTCATTCTGTGGCCTCTTAGAGCTGACTATGCGGTATGGGCTTTGCTCATTGTTGAAGGCCGCACGGTGGCCTACAGTAACTGTTGTTAATTTCTGTGTCATTTGATCTCTTGTGAAGAGTTGTCTCATTGCAAATCATACTACATCTTCTTTTTTGTACATATCACAAATTAAGTATAAAAAGTACATAAACAGTCTAGAAAAGCAAGACCTTTTGTCATGTCAAAAGCACAGAGTGTCTGTAGGACCATTAGTGTTCATAACTGTATAGCAGATTATATGTAGTTTCTATAAAATGTAATGATAATTTATCGGCAAAAGATCCATGATGATTTGTTAGTGGAATTATATATAACTAAATAAATAAATATTTATATAAAAGAAACATCAGAAATAAGATTATTTGTCCATTAGATTGCTCGCCAGTATCACATTTTCGTGTTAAGTGAGCTCTAAATCCAGGAAAAATCCAATTCAGTATGTAGTCTTAAACTTTTAAATCTCATGCGAGATGTCAAATGTTCAAACATTGTTGTTTTAAAACGTAAGTCAAAAGACAATCATTATATATATTTTTTTGGTGATATACAACTTGTGATTAAGGCCAGATCCAAGAAATTTGAAAGAAGGCGTAGTTCCCGATAATTGAATTCATAATGCCGAGCGTAGCGATGCAAAAAAAATACTAAAATTTGTATAGATAACGTGGAAAACGTGAGATTTTCAAAATTATTTGGCGATCGAAAGGGGAGTACCCCTTTACCTCTGTATCCTCGAATGCATGTTTAGGTATACATAGAAAAACCTCGTCCCATTCATTATTTTAGTTAAAGACGAAAAGTACTATTTGATAAATGTATAAATGATATGAATTTCTGCCCACATCAAATTATCTTGAATTAAATTATACAAAATAATTTTTAAAAAAGTTAGTCGCATACACCTTTTTCATTCGGGTGTGTTGGAATCTACTTGTAAACGTTAATTATAAAAACAAAAAAAAAGATAACCTTCTCGCTTCGGATTTCATAATTTTAATATTTTCATGCTAAATTTTACTTGGTAGTTTTAAAATTCATATTTTGAGAAGAACTGAAATATGGGTCAAGTGAAATGACAAGAAATGATGGGTGCATTTGATTACAAGTTGCTAGCTTACTTATTCCATTAAAATATTTGTGTCAATAAAATCATTCAAAATTTAATAACAAAATATTTAAAGATTAAAAAGTAGTTGGGGTTGATTTTTACATTAAGTCTATAATCAGCAAAAAGCCTGTTCAAAGAGCAAACAATACATGCAGTGTATGCTCCTCCGTCATGCTTCAATGCAATAGGACGAAATACGTTGAGTTAGGTCGGTTATGTCGAGTAAAGTCATTTTATTGGAAATCTCTAATATGCAATATTGTTATTTTTGTAAAATTGAGATAGTTTTTTACAAAAGCTTCCAATAGATATAGGAAGATGTGGTATGAGTGCCAATGAGACAATTCTCCATCCAAGTCACAATTTGTAAAAGTAAACCATTATAGATCAAAGTACGGTCTTCAACACGGAGCCTTGGCTCACACCGAACAGCAAGCTATAAAGGGCCCCAAAAATGGCTAGTGAAAAACCATTCAAACAGGAAAACAAACGATCTAATCTATATAAAAAAAAAAAAAAAAAAAAAAAAAAAAAACGAGAAACGAGAAACACTCATGAACCACATCAACAAACCACAACTACTGAACATCAGGTTCCTGACTTAGGACAGGTGCAAACAAATGCAGCGGGTTTCAACGTTTTAATAGACGCCAACCTTCACCAAACCTGGAATTAAATAAATCTTTAATATCCTTTTTAGATTGAAATAATTGTATTTAACTAAAATTTCTATAACTATATTTCTAATATGACTTATGTTAATAAACATTTCCATTCCCAATATATTTTTTTAATAAAAGTTATAGAAATGTTTTAATTTTTTTTTTCGTTAAAATTCATGATATTTTAACCCCATAATCTGCTATTTTTTCTCATCAAAAGTGATAAAATGTTGCAATTCTATCAAGTTCACTAATTATTTTTAACAGTTAAATACTTATAAAAACATTTAAATAGTTATAAAAACACTTATTGTTATGATATAAACATCTTTTAAAATATATTTGTTGGCGTTCGAGGAATAGATAACATATACAAATTCGAGGAAGACACCATTGTTTTAAGTACATAGTTATTTGAATATATCAATTTTAAAGAGGTTTTAGCTAGCTATGAAACCAGGTTTCATCCATCATTTCAAGTCAGGAGTATGACAGTTGTTTTCCATTCGTTTGATGTGTTTGAGCTTTTGATTTTGCCATTTATTAAGGGACTTTCCGTTTTGAGTACGGTATTTTGTTATTTTACTTTTTGTGTAGTATTATGCTAATTGTTTTGTTTTTTTGTTTTTCGACATCTTTCGTTTTGCAATGATAAACTAATTCTACACATGAATTTTAAATATCAAACTTGTATCATCTTCCACGTTTTAAAATTTTAAATCGTAAATGTATAAAACAATGGTTTTCAGTATATCTTGCAAATACAGCATTTAAAGGGGATAAATAAGATATATTGCTATTTAGTAATACGATTCTAAGGTTGAGCTGCTCATTTTATATGAAACAGTTTCAGAAGCGGATTTAACTTAAATAACGAAATTTGAGAAAATTTGTTTTAAAGTGGTCACAGTCTCTGAGTCTATTAACATGATTTAAAGTCGTCATACATACATGTAGAAGAATTACAATGTTGTACGCCAGACGCGCGTTTCGTTTACAAAAACTCATCAATGACGCTTGAATAAAAAATTTAAAAGGCCATACAAAGAACGAAGTTGAAAAGCATTCGAAAGGTTTTACCAGATATACCAGAGAACCTTCAATTTATCGGTTGAGCATGTATGCAGCAGAAATCAATTTCTCATGTAGTACATTTAGAACATTAATTATTTATTGACCGGAATCCGCTGTTTACAATACATACTTTGATAATATTGCTAAGCACCTGTCCTACCTCTTTGAAATATATGTTGTCATCCACGCAGAGAGAGCCCCAAGCGACATTTTTTTTTTCTGTGCGTAAATCATATTACATAAACTGCTTGATAAAGGAAATAGGTATTGACAATTGAAAACGCAACATATAACCCCACAATATTTATGAAGGAGGAAATCCTGAAAAATCAAAGGTTTTTCAACTAAAGATGAGAAACCTTTTGACTTTTGACTTTTCACCCTTTACATATGTTTTCACTATTCAAAACTGAAAGACAACAGAATTAGTCCTGCTTGGTTTCATAGAAAAGAATTAGCAAGGAAGAAACACTTATCTTGTCTAAGGGAGAATAAATCATACTTTCATACTTTATATAAAAAACAAAAAAAAAAAAAAAAAAAAAAAAAACACTCTAATTCAATTAAAAATTATCTGAACCTTACAAATCAAGATACTTGATTTCTTGATGCACAACATAATTATTACGCTTTTTCAAAAACAACCAGCATACCCATGGATACTAATTGTGCTCCTCTTATTCTCGACTTGTTTCTTCTTTGTTAATGTTGAGCAGATTTCATACATGAGCTTCTCAGGAAGAATAAAAGAAGATAGAACTATCCTTTAACCCCACGTTCCGCTATACAGATGATGTTCTCTCACTAAATGATTCAAAGTTTGGCGAATAAGATGAACCCACCTATCCCACTATTGAACTTGAATTAAAAGATACATTTGATACAATTAATTTTGTATCCTATCAGTCATTTTGAACTATCTAAATAGACTTATCAACGGGTTTCTCCTTTCAAAAGTAACGCGACGGATGCTACATGTGGAGCAGGATCTGCTGACCCTTTTTGAGCACCTGTGGTCACCAATGTTTTTGGTGAGTGCATGTTGCTAATCATTATTTTTTATGTGAACTTTTTGTATTCTGTTGTTTATATCGTCTCGGTAACATTCAACTTTGATGTTAAAGCTATACTGTTTACCAAGTCCCCTTTGCCAAGAAAGTTCTCAAGTATTTAAACTTCATCGGCTTTCAAATTTTAGATTATGAAAGTTCCTGGTTAAGGTAAATGAAAATACGATACGAATATACCGGATTAAAATGTTTTGTTCTATATTTTGTTTTATATTTGTTATGAAAAAAAAAAAAATGAAAAGCAGAATCGCAAAAAAAACCAAAAAAACAACGCACAGCCACTAACATCCACTAAAAAATTAAATGACGATGTTGAAAGAGTATGACGTAGTTTTCTATTTTTGGGCACTTTTTGGTATTGTTTGACCGTCATGAACATTTGTAAAAGAAAAATTGTTGAACCAATCTCGAACTAAAATTTTTACTTTACCTAACTTTTGTTGAATGATGATGCCTAAAACGAACCAGTATACAATCAATAAAAATACGCAAGCGTGTTGACGCTGGCGTTTTTTTAAATATTTTTCTTGTAACCAATCATGGTGTATGATCTACATTTGTTCTAACTTCAAGGTAAAGAAACAAGGTTTCTTTTGATGTCTGTTTTATTTAATTTTTTAAAACAATTTGTGATCCTATTTGTAATAAGATGTATATGAAAACTGCAGCATTATGGGATCATATTCCAATTAGATAAATGTGTAGTTTCAACTAAAGTTCTTGTAGATACAGGAGATAATGGAAACGGTAACCAGTAGATCAAAGTTGACTAACAAAATGAACAGGACAAATTGATAATAAGAATCAGTATAGAAAAAAAAAATCTCTTTAATAAAGCTAAACTCATGAAACAGTAAGAGAAATTCTCTGTAAGCATCAAAATATGATGGAAACCTATGGTCACATATTTTCATAAAAATGTGATAAATGAATGCTTAGTCTTGTAGAAACATAATGGTCATAATAAAAAAATACGGTAATTTTCATTGCCATGGTAACCACACAACCCATTGTTAGACACTTTACAGTAAAAACCTTTAAAATCCAACTTGGTGTTTTTACAAATTGCACCGATGGAATCCCTTAAAATTAACATAGGACAAAGTTCCGATCTAATAGCTTGTATATGCCAACAATAAGATATGTGTTATTTCAACTAAGTAAAAATATTGAATCTTGATCTTTTAGAAATTGCTATCAGGATTTCAAAATTCTGCTAGAGTTGTTTCCCTTAGTATAACTCTTTTGTGTTCATGTTGAAATGAAAGTAGCTTGTAGCAGCAGACACACGAAATGGTTTGCAAATTTAACACAATCTGCACTACAGATGAGTGTTCTGACGATGTAATTGATATCAATACATGTGATTCCAATGACAAAAATATAATTTTAACTGAATCTGGTCTTTTGCCAAAGAAATTTACTTATTTTTATATGTTTTATATATATATTTAGCCAACTATTAAAAAGTAACTCAGATTTGAGAAGGAGAAAAGTATGTCAGCTTCCTACTTTGATAAGTGCTCATCCTCCGGTATATTCAAATTCTGTTGCTGGTGTTAAAAAACCAAAACCCAGATGACACATTATTAAAATTCAGAAGTGTTATGGTCTGACATTTCCAATTGGAACACGTAAGTTGAAACCAAATTGTATATGACTGGTTATTTTCGTATTTTCCAATTGCTTGGTAGTTTACATCCTTTATGGGGAGGGTTCCCACACTAGGGGTATCTTCCTATATAAAAGTATACAAGAAGTGCTTCTGGTATGGGTCACATTTTTGGAATGTCAAATATATGAATGGGGTACAACTTCCTGGAGGTAAAATATCAATGGGTAAAAATTAAGATGGCAATGGGAAATACACATGAACAAGTTCATCTTGGTTACGTGTAAGATGTCTGAAAAAACGGTGTTCTTAATCTCATAATATGAATCATGGATCACATGTGGTTGACATACCACTGAAATTAGAAGATATGATAGCTGGGAAATATATGTATATATATACATGATATAAATGGGTTGTGATTTTCTTATGCAATATTGGAACAATGATGAATAGGTAGCGATTTTGGCTTAAATCAATATATGAAAGGGTTGGTCTGTATATCAATTAGTAGATTTCTAACCATATACATTTACATGTAGATATAAGTATTCAGGAATGATCAGTTCCCAAATGAGAAAAAAAAACAATATATTACAAATGTAAAACAATCAATATGACCATGATGACGAATAACTGTGAAACTTTTAAAAAATTGAATCTGAAGACACACATTTCCATACAATTAAACGATAAAACAATCTATGTTAAGTCAATGTTTCTTTTTTTTCAGCTACATGCACCAGCTTCCTTATTAAAATTTCTAAGCAGTCCACAGAAAAAAGGTGAAAGTCTGGATCAAGGAAAGTGTGAAGATGACCAGGTATGACAAACTAAATATTTTTGATGATAAGAGTATCTGTGGAATTTTTCCATTTTCAAATTTACATGTACAGCTTTGCAAGCTCTACAAACCAAAAATGACACCAGCGGAGAGCTTATTTACTAAATATTTTTGAAATTCTAGCTGAAAACATAATGACAATACAACAGATACATTGCACCATAATCCACTAAAATTAAGGTCTTTGGCATATGATTATGCTTGATTGACTGTATGGTTGTTCAATATAATTCTACAAAGATGAAGATGTGGTATGATTGGCAATGAGACAGCTATCCACCAAAGATGTAAACAAATGCAGGTCACTGTATGGCTTTAGACATAAGAACAATTCATTTGGTATGGAGAGGCTATCAAGGGTCCCTGGATAACAAAATATAAAGCAATCCAAAAAGAAAAAAAATGTTGACCGGATCTCCACAAATAACATTAAATAAACAATATGATTCTTATAAAAGCATAAGAAATAAATTGATTTTACATTTGTATTCAACAGATTCAGCAATGCACATACTTGAAAACAGAGGATGAAAACTACCACATGGAGACTGACGAGTAGGATATATTAACACAAAAGAAAAATAATTGTGATAATCTTGTAAGCACAGCTAGTGAATGTTATAAAATAATTGATGTTTCTTTCTTTCTTTTTTTTTGGGAAGGTTGGTCTCTTAAATAATAGTTAATCATAGCAAAGTTAACATATATTTACTATGTATAAAATATGATTTTGAATACCGAAATTGTATTCCAAGCGTAGCAAGATTACAAAATATTTATCATTTTGGGGCACAATTCAAATACAAACCCAAACATAAAAATAAGAAGATGTGGTATAATTGCCGATAAGTCAACTCTCCATATGAGACAAACTGACATAGAAGTTAACAGCTATAGGTCATTGTACGGTCTTCAACAATAAGCAAAACTCATACCACTTAGCTATACAAGGCCCAAAAATGATAAATGTAAAACAATTCAAGCATGAAAACTAGATTTTTGCTACCTAAAGGGGCTTAACTTCCATTATCCTCTCTAGAGATATATCTCTTTTACAATAATTTTGAAGCATAAAACTTTATGAAAATTACATTTTCAAATGATTAAAGTGCAAAGAAAATAGAAAATAATCTCCTGAACATTTTGCAAAGAAGTACATTTATTTAAACAAAAGTATGTATTTCCATTTGATAATAGGAATTTTATTTCCAAATGATTTTGATGAAGATTTTGAAGATATGAAATGTTTCAAGCAGTGTAATGAAGAAAACAAAACCAGTCATACCGAGAACAAAGATGTTGTCACTTGATACAGAACAGAAGAAACATGGCAACAAGGCAGACAAGTTGTTTTCAGTCCGTGTCTCAAGAATATCCTTCAAGGACTTACTGTCTCTACTACCAGAAGTAACATCACATCGCCATAATGCTTCTCTCAGTCATTCAAAGAAAATAGGGTAAGCACTTCCAATTCTTGAGAAACAACTGCATCGACAAAAGTAGATCCTGAAAATTAGACTCATTCTGGGATTTCATTACATCCAGTCATGTTGTCCATGATCTACCTTTTGAGAAAAAAGTTTTCAGATGAAACAGTCCACAATTTTCTAATGTTGTACGTTGCATGGGTTCAGCAGATTTAATACAGCAGTACAAATCATACTGTCAGGAAAACGAATTTTACTCTAAGATAAGGCCAAATAAAAATATATACATGTATAATAGAAAGAACAAAGGATATGGAGTACCAATTCATGACGCAAAGTCTTTACATGCACAGCAAAACAAAAACAAAAAAAACAAAAAAAAAAAAAAAAAAAACCACACACACACACAAAACAAAAAGCGAAAGAACAGAGCTTTTTAATATTGCTGTTCTTCATCTCAAAGTCACAGTGACGCCTTCAACAAGGAGCAAAAAAAAAAAAGTCTCACCTCGCTGTAAATTTAAGACGGCCCCTAGCACCTTCTTGAGTGGAATTCTATGGAGAAATTTAGATAGACTTTGCAAGATGTAACACCACTGGATCGGGCCCGGTCAAAAAAGCACAAACTTAAAAGAAGTACATATTTCAAACAAATTAGTTCCTGCGCATAGGTGTAATTTAAAACTATGCAGAATATTTCAGTAAGTAAGGCATCATATGAAAGGTGAAGGACTGGTGATCCTTGTAGAACACATATTGACTGATACATGTGATAACATTGAATAATGCAAAAATGTATGAATGAATTCTAAAATTAATGTTTATATCGTACATATATAGCCTATTTGTGCTGCTTGGACATAAAAACCATTATCAATCAATCAATCAATGTAAACTAATTGTTACCGTTTTTGATAGGTGACAGTACGATGTTCAAAATACTTGCCCAGTGTGGAGCTAAAGTCAGAAAAGCCTTGAAGGACTGGATTACTTTGTAGCAGTAGTAGGAGGACGTGCCTTTATTATCAATCAAGAAGTCTTAGACAAATTGCTGACCTACCAAGCTATTTCACCAGATCACAGCAAAGATTTTCAAGCATTGTTCTTACAATCAAAACAGTTTATTTAAGGACTTATTATAAGGTTTGTTAAAATAAATTTTGGACACTTTTAAAAAATAAATAAATCCATTTATGTGATAAATCCAAAATTGCCAAATGTTTTCATGTTTCAAGTCAGGAATATGACATTTATTTTGTATTCGTTTGGTTCGTTTTGAATTTTCCTTGAGTTTCGTTTGGTATTTTTTTGTTTTATATTTTCTATACCATATCAAACACTTAGCTAACTGATAACAAGATCAGAGTGGTTTAATTTCTGATATGAAATCGTGTCGTCTGTCATTAATGAAAAGAAACTATAAAGTTAAAGATGTAAAACACATTCATGAATAATGATTGATAGATCAATGATATCAAGGTAAATGTATCGATGTTGTCTTCGTTGCACTGAAAACCTCATACCCTACTACTTCATGGAAAACACAGCTACAAACATTGTTTGTTGCATGGTTCGAGACATGCGTATTGTGAGCTGCTGATTTAATTAGACAATTGAATAGTTTGAATATACAATATACATTATACAATATCAATTCAATAACTCAGACTTTAAAAAATAATCTCAAGTTAACTTTTTGTATTTGAAAAAAATGAAGATCTTCATTACAAAGTTCCGTGGCTGACCAGGAAAAAACTATTTTAAGAAAGATGTGTCTTTTTGTCAATGCCAGCAAAACTCTAGTGAAGGATCTTACTAGGGAAATGAGAAAAAAAACCAACATAATTTTGTTGGTAAATATGAAGAGAAAACAAATCTTGTCTACAGTACTACGGCTATGACATAGATGGTACATTAATATAAATACGACTATGTTTGTATAGCCATTCCACTTAAAAAATTGATTGATCTATCAAATTACAAAAGTATCCGAATGTTTGTTCTTTAAACATCTTTTAAGAAAAATGATGTCCACAGTACGCAGTACAGGCTAAAAAAGTTTAAATACATATAGCAGTCGCTTTACAATCTAAATTTTTACGCCTATCATGTCCATGTATTACACATGCGCAAGGAGACAATGAATTCCCCTTATACCTATGTGCCAATGGATTTTTGTTATGCCTAGCGGCTGGTGGCAAATATTTTATAAAATAGAAGAAGTTTTACATAAAATAGAATAAGTCGCCCTCTTAAATTATTGGAATGCTATATTAATACATGCTGTTAATATTGCGGACGATAAAGGACACTTAAAGGTTTAATCGAGCATATATAACTGAAGGTTATTAGATATACACGTGTAGTTTGCATCAATATTTATTACCATTTCGTTTAACTATCATTCTCTGAAGGTATCTTCCACTAAACTGCAATTGCTTTGTATTAATAAAATTGATGAATAATAGAACATTGAATTTCTCATTTATAGAACTATGGCATAGTGCTTAATCTGATGATGCAACTCATTCAATCAAATTAGACGGCTTTGGTTTACCTAATACGATTTCCAAACGTTTGGTCCTGATTGTACCTGCCAAGTATAAAAAAAATAAATGTTTACCGTCTTAATTAATTACTTTAGTATGTTATACAAGTGAAGCTGAGCTGAAAATAAAATTACAAACTACTTTTTCTTAGTTTCTGTTCTCAAAATTAAATAATTGCAAATTACATGACTTGTCAAATACTTTTTTTACGTCTAAAAGTAACAGCCAAGACATGCGGTGTTCCCGTTGTCGCATTTACTATAAAATATCCATTCAGCCTCGATGTGATGTGGTATGTCAGTCAAAACTTCTGATCCAAATGACAGTATCTCACACCTGAAGTGGACAAATTGGTTGTTTTTCTGAATAATATTCTGATTTGTAGTACATTCATCGGAGTGTCCAGGGGAACTATTTGTACGATCCATGTTGTTCTACATCCTCGATAATTCAATATATAATGCCATGTCCTAAAACATTAACAAATCGCAAATGTGTTTTGTGCAATTTTTATATAGAGCGGTATTTTTTTTCCGTACTGATTTTAATTTGTTTTTGTACAATATGGTTGTCTACTGATTAAAGCAGAACGAGCTGAAGGCAAAGTTCTCTAGGCCTGTTTAACACTATCACATATGCAAGTGGTTTTCTTAAAGCTATATTGTGATGATATGATTATGTGGATAAACATAAGGACTTAATGTAACTGTCAATGATACAACTCTCCACCAAAACCTCAAAGGGCGACTATTACCAATATGAATCTCATACAATGGTTTCGACGAATCATTTACATCGGAATTTGAAAGAAGGAGAAATGCATCTTTGCATGCATTTGCTTCATACGTCAATGACGTTATTCCATTAAGGTCAAGGTTATAATTATTGATAGCTGTACTGTTCTTCATAATATCAGGTGTCCTATTGAAAATAAAGATACAACATATGCCATGTATCCTTTTGAGTCTGTTTAGATCATTTCCTGATTAGAAATCGGCAATAAGGTTTAGTTGGAGGATAATTTTATGTTTCCGTAAGTTTGTGAACGTTTCCTCCTGTGCAACAACATTCAAACGGTTGATTGATATGAGTGTATATCACCCATTTGATACAATATCCAAGATCTTACGTTTCCTATCATGATTTCGTTGAAGGTTTAAAAGAAGTTATTCAGACTGTAGTTTTTATGGTAGAGTTGAAGACGCTCCGTCAAAATTTTATGGCGACATTATGACTTGGTTCACGTTTCCGGTTTAACACTTGTGTCTCGTATGACCATGGATTGATTGATTGATTAAAAGCACTGTTGGCCGGTTTTTTTTTTTTTTTTTTTTTTTTTTGAGTGACCACAATGAAAACAGAGCTTGGACAGGAACAGTGACAATTCTAGTCCATTCGGACTAACAACCTCGGTGTTGACAGACTAGTGATAGATGTTGATAAACTACTTTCGGCCACCGAGGCTCCTTATGACCATGGATAAGTTCGATACATTTAAGTTACTGACTATTCCGTCCTTTTATCCTGATCATGAAATCACCGTATGCGAGAAAACCGGAAACAAAATTCAACATGTCATTACGGAAAATAAAGATCAATCAAAACTAAAATTAGATTTTGACACATGTCAAGCAGAATTTGCTTTCCTTTTATCTAAGTTTGACAAGTCCCTATACAATTATCCCTCAGGCAAAGTTGACCTTAGATGAATTTGGCTATTTGTTTTAGGTACTTTTGTCATATAGCTCTTCAACTGTTTCGGTACTTATACATCAAATGTTTGGCTTTGAGCGTTCCTGATGAAGGTAAATCCAGAAAAGCGCTTCGGACGCATGAAATTATTAAACGTGTTGTTTTCAATTTTTTCTTTCTCTATTTGTTTTAAACAGTTGTTTGTGTTTTCCTTCCGGTCAACGCACTTTTATTTTTCTTCAACTAATGGTTTGTTAATGCCTTCTTTTATCTTCTCCCACTTGTTAACTAGTTTTCTAAATGGAAATTAATTTAGATAACTCTTATATTAACAACAATGATAATCTTTCTATTTTAGATTATTAAGGTTTTGTATGGTAATAGTTCAGCCATAGACTACATGTAGTATTAACCCTTTGTGAGCGTCGCTAAAATTGTTTTAACACCATATTCTTAAATTCCTGTATATATTTACTTACACGTCAAACAAATAATGATACTTTATAAACTCTAATCATGCTAACAGTTCGAAAAAGAATTCAATACATGTACCGGTAATAACAGATTTGTGTTCAGATTATTAAGCTAAGATTAATAATATAAATTTACCCAAAGACATATATCGACTTGTTTTATTATAAGTGTTTTGATGAGGAAAAATTTGTAAATATTATTGTATTGTCATAGATCAGACATAGACTAAAATGTACCCTTTGTATGCGTCGTTAAAATTGTGTTAACTCATATTCATTTACTAACACGTCAATCAAACGACGATCTTTGATTATTTTCAAATGTTCATTACATTTCCTTATTTTAAAAGTGTCAAATAATACAATTATCCGATATAAAAAAATGTTAATACGAATGGTAAAAAAAAAAAAAAAAAAAAACAATTGGCCGTGTAGTTTGACAAGTCATGTTGTGAACTATCACATTTACGGCTCATTGTATCTGTCTAGTATAAAAATCAGTGCTCCTTTTCATTTCGCAGTAACATTCTCGGTCCTGAATACCAAAAGTAAAAAAAGTGGCCGTATAGGTTGACAAGTTATCTTGTGAACTATCACATTAACGACTCATTGTATCTGTCTAGTATAAAATCAGTACTCCTTTTCATACTTGAGGAACTATAGCCATTGCACATTGTAAAACATAATATCGTTAATAATGAATAAATGTTATTTTATGAAAAGAAGATATAGACATGTGTGTGAAAGATGCTTATTAGGTTTGGCAATAGTGGTAAGCAGTTCGGAACACGAAAAGCACAATAATTAACAGGGTGTTACGTTTTATCTCATAACTAAACCAGTTATTAACTATTCAAAGGCTGTTACAGTCGAAGAGTTCTGTAGCTCTGAATGTCTATCAATGAAAACACATATATGTAAGTAGAGGTCATTGACAATCACAAATACAATGATGTTGAAGTGTTGGAAAATTTTCAATGGATTCTTGTTCAATAAGAGCTACAAAGAAGATTAAAATTGACATTTTTAAAATGTAAACTTGGTATTTTTTTAATTTCAGCAGTTTCTATTATTTCTTTCAATTACCCTTTGAAACAAATTTTCGCACGTCAACTACATAATGATAGTGCAATTTGAGTGATCTTAGATGATGGTTATCAATAGTGTAGTGTCTGTACTACAATGACACTGCAAACTTCTAAGTAGAATAGAGACCGAAAATACAATTAAAAATAAAACCGACGAAAAGAGAATCAGTAGTCCACAAAACAGTAAATAAACACTTAAAACAGAGCAACACCAACACTGACAACACCGAGAATGATCAAAGGTGATCCGAAAGGCTAAAACAATCTTGTGTTAAGTCGACAATTTATATGCTGTGATTATTAAGCCAGCTGGGGTTTTTATTGATCATTATCCATTCTGTTCCATATCCAATCAACTCGTGTATACTTAAAATACTTTCTTTCTATTCCAAGTTGACTGTTCTCAGTTCCATGCGGACATTTTTAAAAGTTCAAAGTGAATATTTCGTAGCTCAATATTACATTTCTCAGTTGGCATTTTCTGGTTTCATGTTGAAATTTGGAAGTGGAATTGTTATATTTGAACTGAGAAAATAAATTGAAGTGAACGTCGATCATTTCCAAATTATATTTCTCGGTTTTGATTTTTTAACAGAGTTATTGCATTTCAGCTGTAAATTTCTCAGTAGAATTTAAAGATTGTCACCATTTCGTTGTCCGAATTGTGTTACGTATTTATAATCTATAGAACGACATTGAAATGAATCGAATTGCAATATTTCTAAATCTAAAGAACACCTTAATATAAAGACAGAATGTTGATTCATATATATATATATCCATACAGTTCGTAAGCTCAGTTGTATGCGAGCAAAATGATTCTTTTTGTTTGTTCGTCGCTGCACTAAAAGGCGTCTCTCAAACAAAACAAAAATAAATTCCTTATTAATTAGAGAATACATATGTGGTAAACCTTATTCCATTCACAGAACAAGGTCGTGCGCACACACATTCTTAATATTGACATGTGCTTTAAATCAAGTAAAATTTAAGTTACGATATTGAGAATTAAATAATATCTGCTTACCCTTCCGGGGCACCTGAGATCACCCCAGTTTTTGGTGGGGTTCGTGTTGCTCAGTCTTTAGTTTTCTATGTTATGTTTTGTGTACAATTGTTTGTCAGTTGGTCTTTTTATTCTTTATTAGCTATGGCGTTGTCGACTTATGAGTTTGAATGTCCCTTTAATATCTTTCACCCTCTTTTGCAAGACATAATCTGAACAAGATTTTGACGCTTTTACCCTTACACTTTTAAGGATGCATAGTTTCTTTCTTTTACTTTTATTTAGTATTTATATATAAATTATACTATATTAAATATTTATATCAATATATGGTAACAATATGTTTATTTCAAAGTGATTATTTCATATAAACTCTCACAATCGTTAGCATCTAGTTACATGAAATAACTTAAACTATTTAATCCATTTTCATGATATCAGAATTAAAATTGTGATCTTATTCAAATACTGCTAATGAAAATGTTGAATTACTCGAAAACTACGGATGTTCTACCGACAGGCATTGATGTCCTAAGCCCTATTTAGCTTTAGCACAACTTTTTCCGAATTTCGAATATAATTGCTTTTAGCTTGTGATTTCGCAATTATATTGTTTTGATTGAGCATGATCTTTTTTTTTTGGTGGTGGTGGTGGTGATGGTGGGAGGGGAGGGGGATTGAGGTGGGTGTAAATGGGAAAATATATATAAAATAAAAAGACTGAAAGAATATATAGTATCGTTTATTGCTGATGATTCCTTTGTCAGAAAAAGAAAGAAACAGTAAAACCTAGCATATTTAATTTCTATTTTATTTGTACATGCTATTAAATTTGTAATATATTATTATATTCTTTCAAATCATTTACTAAAGCAAACCAGGTTTTAAATAATTTCATCTTTTAATATTGTCTTCAAAATATAAATAATATTTGAGATATATATTCTAATTTTTGGACTGTAAATCGGTATTTAATGTAATTGGAATAAAATCAAGGTTATCTTAAACTTTTCACTTGACATTAATATATGCTACATTCGATTGTGAATTGGCTATTTACAAACATATGTCATACAAATTGGAGGTTAAGATATCTATACAACCAGGTATTAACCAACCATTGTATTTCGCAAAATGCCTTGACATGTACCATGCCAGGAATATCGCAATTGATAAAGTCGACCGTTTGATTTTGTCAGGTTTTATGGACCTTTCTCTTTTCTAATAACAATAAAATTAAGTGAAAAAATACCTATTTGACAGTTTGAAAGTAATCTTTTGAAATAATTTCGTAGTATTGTAGGTAGGGACTTGACAGATAGATAATGTCATAAAAATAAGTTTGATTTTCCTCATCACAACAACAGGAAAAGAGAGGCGAAAGATAAAAAGAAAAATTCAAAATCATAATCCAAAATTAAACTGACAACGCCATGGCAAAACAAAAGCAAAAAGATCAACAGACAAATAATAGTTCACAAAACACATATTTAAAACTAAAGACTGAGCAACAATAACCCCACCAAAAACTAGGAGTGATCTCAGGTGCTCCGGAAGGGCAAGCAAATCCTGTGCCACATGTGGCACCCGTCGTGTTAGTACAAACCCGGTGATAAGTCTAGGATAGCAATACACAGTTAGGACAAAACTAAAATTGACACTCATTATTTTTAACCACCCTCTTTCCCTTTCTTTCTATCAAATAAGGCTTAATGTTTGTGTTATGTATGTGCATATATATGGAAACAGTATCTTTCATAAATTTGATTTTCAATAGTTCAAGTGGTGAAATAACATCTCTTTTGGTTTAACCATGGCAACAATCTGCATTTATATTATACAAAAGTGGGGAGGGGGGGGGAATTTCACAGGAGTCCCAAAATTTGGTCCAAAGAAGAATTTCAATCCATTACAGTGATACCTTTTCTGAAACCATTGACATAGATCTATCAAGAAGTAAAAACAATCATAAGTATTTCACGTCATAAATTTGAATTGAAAATTTCGATGGTCAAATTTATGTTGAAAACACTACTGTGAACAATAATTTTTGGACCTATGGGCGGTACGGATATAAAAACGGACTGCCAAACAGAAAAAAAAGCTTATAAAACATGCAAAAACAATCTTGATTTTCATAGAAACCCACTTTGAAGGCTATATTATTCTCCAGCTATCTAAAAGCAATTTTATTGCACAAAACTTTCATTTTAAAAATTCACCATTGCCAAAATGCAAACCTAATTTCTAACTGTGTATTGCTACCTAATTCGTTAGGTCGTCACGTTAGGGGAAAAGAGGAGGGATTGTAGATACGACAAACGAAACATATCCGTGGTCAACCGTGAAAACATATTACATCTCTTTTGTTGTCAAGTTTAGTTTTCAACCGGCCGTCATTGCCAATTACTGGATGTAAGTCAAGATATGAGGCAGATTTAACTGTATCTGTTCGGAATTTGATGCGACTGTCATACAAGTGAGAGGTTTGGCTAGCCATAAAACCAGGTTCAATCCACCATTTTCTACATAAGAAAATGCCTGTACCAAGTCAGGAATATGACAGTTGTTATCCATTCGTTTGATGTGTTTGAACTTTTGATTTTGCCATTTGATTGAGGACTTTCCTTTCTGAATTTTCCTCGGAGTTCAGTATTTTGTGATTTTACTTTTGTATTCTTGATATTAAGTTCGTTGGGATAGATGCGTTCAACGTAGTCACCAAACTTTGAATTATTTTTAAGAGAAGAATAGTAAAGTTGCTACCGCTTTTACTTGAAAACTACCGTAATGGAAAAGAAAACAGAAAGATTGCTCCTAAAAGTTTTTATAGTCAATAGTATTCATTATATCGAGATTTGAGTAGACAAAGAAAGTTGCACCACATTTAGAACAGAAATGAACAATTGTAACTGAAATGTTTTCAAAATTAATGCTCAGTTTAATACTAAATAATTGCAACAAAGGTACATTACTCAAATTGCACAAGATAATAGATAGACGGGTAAGGGTATGTCATAGTTTTATATGGCAAATCCAAATAAAAATATGCAAACATAAATAATCGGCTAACATGTTCTTTTCAGCTGGTCAGCAAATAAAGAAACAAAATAAGTTGCAAAGTTGTTATGCAAATTTTATAATATCAATAGATAGTTTTATTCAATTTTCACCGTTTTCAGTAGGAAGTTTTATTTAATATCAATAGGTAGCTTATACACATGTGTATCACAATATTGGTATATAAAATGAATGACGAGGTCTTGGGTGACTTCAACTTGTCCTCATATCCGTCTTCCTCTGTTTCGCTATGATATTACGTCGTCTGATGGTGTGTTGTACAATTAATAAACGGAGTTCTTTTGTATTTGATTTTGTTGGTTTAAGAATAAACTGACAAACGAGCGATAAGATAACGGAATTAAATGAAGACTGCATATATACTGTATATGAATCAAAGAAGTTATGTATTTGAGGTTGTTATTGAAGAAATATTTGTTCGAACTGCTGTTACTGGTACTGCAGTTTGCTACACACCTGCGTCGAAAAACTAGGAGTAATCTAAAACGAACGAACGCAATTTTTGAAATAACTAATGCTGTATACAGCATTCATACTAAATTATTGTTTCTTTTATTTTATTTCTGTGCTTTCTTTTCTTTATTGAAACTTCGCTTCTGTCTTAAGTAACAGGATAATTCTACTATTATATATAAGAAACATAAGATGCAACATGTTTTTAGGTCAACTGTCCATGTTTACTTTTATAAACGACGCGTCGTTGTTTTATTTCAATCTGGAATCCGTATTTTTAGTACGGGCTGTACTTTTAAGTGTATGCTACTAATTTCACACCAATGTTTCTTTTCCTCGCGATACTCTGTCTTTTTATCCAAAATTTAAAATGTTGAGCATCGTTCATTTCCTACACATTATTACTTTTGTTGTTGGCAGTCTTATACCCTCATATATGACAGTTTGTGCGTTTGAAAATAAAATTGAACATATCAACAAAAGCATTACACAGGTGTATGATACTTAAGATGAGGGCATCTTATAACATCCTTATTTATATTATATTTTAGAAGGGTCGTATTCATATTTTAATTTCGGTAATTGCGTTAGAATTTCACCACTTTCAAAAGATATTGTTCTATATTTTGAAAAGTAAGCGATTGATTTGTATTGTACACACTTGTTACATTTAAAATTCATATTGTGAATCTTGGGTTTAATTATCTCCAGTGTATACTTTGTCATGTTGACAAAATAATATTAACGACATTAAAGCGCAGGATATTTATGTACTTTGTAGAAAGATGACTTCTCAAGAAATGAATAACATTAATAGCGATTAACAGAGCGTTTGAAATTATTTTTAAAAGTTATCATTGCATATACATTAACACCTTGCTGTAAACAAAGAGATCAAATATCAAAACACCAATCGAAAATAGATAAACTAAAGTGATAGTTAAATAAAGACTGTGCAACAACAACCTTACCGAAATGCTAGGGTGAACTCAGGTACTCCGGAATGGTAAGTTCCTGATTCACATATGAAAAGTTAATAAACAGTATGATATTCTTTGTTTCGATTTGAGCGCATCTGAAAAGTCTTTATATGCGAAACGCCCGTTTGCCGTACTTAACATTAAAGCAAGATGCTTTAATGAATTGTTTCCTATATATTTTAGTTCTTCATTTAGTATCGGTTTGGGTTTGTGACCCGGATTTGTTTTCGCTTAATCACTTTAACACTATTGAACAGCGGTATACTACTGTTGCCTTTATGTATACCTATGTATATTATGCTGTTTGAAATAACATTCAACACATGGAACACGTGAACTACGAAAAGGGGTATATTTACAAGCTTGGCAATGTCTTTATTTTACCATTCTTTTCTGCTTTTATTTACATCTCGTAAATATCTTAAAACGTTACATTTATGAAACATTATAAAGAGGCTCTTGGTTATATAACAATGACTTTTCAATTCATTGACAAGCTTTGACTACCAATCCAACTAATCATCTTGTATTCGAATTGTTAATTAATAATTACATTACATACTCGTTGCATACCATTTCGTAATGTTGATTTGCAAAGGCACTTTCAACGTTATATCTTATATTCAACTGAAATGCATTATATGATTGTACGTGTTATTTTAATAACGTTAAGAAAATCAACAACAACACACAAAAGGCTGTTTAACTCGTAATTTTATAAATCTGGCATAGAAATGAATTAATAACAATTCAATGCTTCTTTTGAAATTTTTATAGGGTTCTACAGTCCAAGACGTTGCGCATTTTTTTTTTCATACAAATTTGCTTCGATCAACGCTTTTACACCACAATAAAATTACAAAAGACGCATTCAAATTTTGAAAGATAAATATCAAATAGCATAAAAGACAACCCAGCACACAATCAAAACAGCTATTAGTGAGATTGAGACACGTGAAGTTTATCGTAAATTGTGTGTAATGCATTTAGTTTTCAAAACTGAACATCGATAACATTTGACTTTGTTTTAATCAAGAATGCAACTATCAATTCTGAAATTTAATCCACAATTGAAAAATATATATTTACTAATAGAAACTTCACATAAATGATTTTTAAACATAACGAATTGGTTCGATTTATTTTCCTTTTTTATATTTAAAACAAAACTATGGGATTTTTAACAGTTTAGTCGCATCTCAAAAGTTGAAAAACAAACAGAACGTAAATAAAAAAAAAAACAAACGCCTTCTTCCATGATCTCCCGTACTTACATTATTTATGCAAAGTGACGATATGGTCATGATTTCTAACATAAAGCTGGAAACACCTCTTTTCGCAGTCCCACTGTATCTCTTTGTCGTGTCAACCGCTGAAAAAAGGGTATTCATGTAATCATTTACGGCAAATTGCAACACACATTGTCATTGTTGTTGTCTTTTATTTTGATTATATAAAAGAGGCGGAAGATATTAAAGGAACATGTAAAATTCAATAATCGAAGAACAATTGACAATTGCGTCTCAGTTAACAAAATTCGACAAAATGACAGATATGTCGACCTCTAACTACATAGAAATCTAAAGACTAATCAGCGCAAATGCCACAAAAGGTGGGGAAGGGGCGGGGAGAGGGGAGGGGGCGTGATCTCAGTTGACATGGAAAGTTGTACAGGTTCTGTTCTACTAGTGACACCCTGCATATTGATCATAGTAAACGTGAAATCAGTGATAGTTACGTCAATTTTGAAAAAAATCATGATAAATTTCCATTACTTTTATTATTTTGAATAAGATTTGCTTATTTTTACATTGCAACGTAAACGTGGCTGTGGAAGTGCAGAAAATACTAATCTTCGAATTGTAATTTTTCAATGGAAAACAATAATTGTTTCAAATCTTCTGCACCACGTGATCTCAACATGTTGCAACTGAATAATCAGAAAAAATTGCATCCATTTCAGACAACGAGTTTTCGGTAGATTTGATGTCGTAAAACCTATCTTATTTTCGTTTCGGAACTCCTATTATAGCAATTTTGTTCGCATGGTTTCATTATTGTACCAGACGTAATGTAGACATTGCCAAAAGTGGAAATTTGAATTTCACTCCAGTTGATAGACATGTCCAGATAGACATGTCCAGCAAATAAGTTGTTCATTGCCAAGTTATTTGGTGAAAAGGATATAACTCTAAATTAATGTAAATAAGAATATCTACCATAGTCAAGTATGAAAAATCTTTTCGTTTTCATAAAATAGGTCGATACCACTGACGAGATCAAGTCAGTATTCAATGCTTCTGGTCTGATATGATTTATAACATAATTTTCTAAAAGTCCCTCTTGATAAATTTCAAATTATTAAGAAGCTAACGTTCCAACTGCAAGTCCTTTATTCTTCTTATCAGTAATTTAAATAAAAAGGAAAATTACTATCCAAATAGGAAAATATCATACGAATATTAACACATCACACCTAACGTCACAGGCTGTATTACGTTATTAAATGTTTGTCACAGTGCAGTAAACATGGCGTTTCCTAAACCGAAGAATGGAAAGTAGATAACTCTTGAAACGTTTCATTATTCCTACTTTGAACATGCTGAATTAATGTTAACATACCTGCAAGTAAAATTTCTTACTCTTTTCCCGACAACATTGTACATGTATAAATGACGACCCGAATCATCACGCTTTTAATACACCACTTGTTCTACAAGATTTTGTAACAAACCTTTCTCAAAGTGTCCGTTAATACATTTTGAAATTATAAGAAACTAAGGTTTCAACTCCTCAGGTAAAGTTGACCGAAAGTTTGATTTGGCTGTTTTTAGGTCCTTTTGGATATATAGGTCTTCAACTGTTTTGGTTATTTTACATTCTTGGCTTTCAAATATTCCGCTTCAAGCGTTCGTGATGAAGGTAATTCCAGAAAAGCGCTTCGGACGCATGAAATTTATAACAGTTGAAGCAAGTAGGAAATTGCATAATATTATGAAATATTATGATTTCACATTATTATGAAATTTAATAATATTAGTTATTCGAATGATTTTATTACTATATTATGGGATTTCGTATTTCATAAAGTTATGGAAATACATAATATAAGAAGAATTTTGAATTTCAGTTAATTTTTCGGTCGTTTTTGGGCCCTTCGACTAATTTAGGGAAGTTTCTTGGAAAAAAGTTATTTCTGAGTGGCGTTTATACCAAGGCATAAGAAAAACTATCATATTTTCTACGAGACGACGATAATTCCTCCAGACACGCCGATTTATGATTTTTATGAGTATTTGACTATAGGAGGCAATTCACGTCTATTAAATGTGCAACTTGCGGTAATAGTTCTTTGATAATTCGATTTTAATCCCCATACACACACATACACACAAAAACAGGATTTTGCATGCCTGAAGATCCTCACCTCTTCCTTCCTTCATTCTGATTTTTAACGGTTACAATCGTGTGTATTTTAACAATATAACGTTCAAAGTTATTTGTGTTAACATGCACGTACATAGTAATCAAAAGAAAAATAAAACTGAGTACTTTTTGGAATTCACAGCAACGAGATTGATAAATAAGGGTAGAATAAAGTTATATAACTAACCTCTGTTATATTTTGATTTGTTAATTATACGTGATTTTAAGAAAATTACAATGATCGTTAATATTAAGCAATAAACTAACGAAATATTACTGATATAAATTTTAATCAATTAAATGGTATCTAATCTATCAATGTTCTGTAAAACCCATACTTTCGACTGATTTTAAGGAAGTTCTTAACTTAAGTAGCTTTATGCATATGGGCTCTGGACTTATGCAGGTATTTCTAGCATATGAGATTAATCGTACTGTTTGACTTTAGTGCTTTCAAATATGAACTTTCTTAGATAATGTTTCCTTATTATATTTCTTAAGTTATACCTTACGTGTTATACTTAGTGCTCAAATCATAAACTTCTTATGTGAGTGACATACTTGTCGTTATGGTACTTTACCTGACAGTATTTCGTTGGTTTAGTTTACGTCTTAGGTTTTACTTAGTGCTTAAATTATATGTTTCTTATTTAAATGACATACTTGTTACTTGACTTGAAATAATTTAATTCTTTGATGAAATGAAGATATTTATGTATATATTATAGCTAAAGTTTTATTGTAAAATTGGAATTTGCTAGGATTAATAACACAGTACTTCGAAATAATCGACGATGCGGATAAAGGCAACAGTAGTATACCGCTTTTCAATAGTCTTAGTTCGATTAAACAAAAACAAATCCGGGTAATTAAAAAACCGAGGGAAACACATCAACTATATAGTCCAACTATAGTTAACAACTGCCATATTCTATATATCATATATCAAACAAACAAACAAACAAACAACCGAATCTACCAAAGTATTACAAACGTTATTTACTCATACAGCTTTCAAAAACAGAAATAAACATTTAAGGAGTGTCATTGAATTGCCTATATATAATATTATACATAGACGGTCCGAGTTATCTTATAGATGGTTAACGGTCATTTGTATACTCAAGATTGGCATCAAAACTTTATTAGAGACTTTCCTTCAGACATATAACATTAAATAATTGATTATGACTTATAAAGATGATACCGTCATTACAAAATTTATATTAACCAGAATGCAATATTATTGAATATATATTTTTACCACATCTATATGTAGAATGTTACACTTTTGTTAAAATTTTTTGAATATATATAGAAAAATAGTACATAACCATGCATATTTGTAACTTTTTAACATATTTTTAATTTTTGAATATAAATAGAAAAATATTGCATATATATTTGTAAATTATCTAATGCTTTTTAAATCAATATTTTTGGAATATTGAAACGTTTGACATGCCTTACTTATCTATAGATTATTATAATGGATTGAATTTATTCACTTTGGACATTTTCAAGTTATATTTAGGGTCGCAATCGGTTATATTTTCAGCCATTTTAAGATATTTGCATATGTCGGTTTCAGACATTGTCATAATCTCATGTCAATAAACGGAAAAGATTGTCACATCAACCAATCAATCTACAAGTTGACAGTCGTTAATATCAACAATACCAATTATCAATGACAAATAGGATGCGTATGCGTTTTGGGGTTTTCAGAAATTAATAGTTCTTTCAAACATCGAAAGTAGAAGGCCTCACGGTGATGTTGATCTGTTTTTATCTCTGTCCTGTGGTCTTTATGAATAGTTGTTTCATCGACAAGCACAAAGCTGTTTTTTTTTAAATTGTGATCATGTTTATAAAAACTTTAGATATATTCTTTTTTACAGAAGTGATGGACCTATCGCCAATAAGATTTTTCTGCCTATAGATAAACCGTTCTTTTTAATGAGATACACAAGCGGTATATTTTATTTTACAGGAGTGATGGACCTATCGCCGATAAGGTTTTCTGCCTATAGATAAACCGTTCTTTTTAATGAGATACACAAGCGGGTGCCAGCAAATCTATGGTATGACAGTTCGAGAAGAATTTTTCCATTTTGACGACGAAAACAGCGGCAACAAAGACAGTTGTCATGGAGCTCATCCATATGACACTACTTGTACCAACGATCATACTTTATATTTTTGTTACTACGAGGTTGATCGCCAAGGTTCTCCTGGTTTTGGCTAAACTTGTTCGGTTTAACCACATACACAAATAACAAACAGTTAGAGTGAACAAATAAATTACCAATGATGTAATTTTGAGATGATTTTGTTGATTTCTTGCCTAACGAATGTTGACTGAACAAACCAAAGAAAGTGAAATAGATGTTTTCTGTTTCCCTTATATGTGCATCATCTAGAATAAAGAGCAAACGCTGATCGATTTATGACTTTTGAACAGTGGTATACTACTGTTGCCTTTACATCCCTTAACTGAACTTTGGTGGATAGTTGTCTCATTGGCAATCATACCTCATCTCCTTATTTTCAAACAATATCTTTTATCACTATTCACTGGATAGTCTTTTTTCTTTTGTGAATACACTGTTGAAGAATTTAACTAGTGCTTCTGCTATTTCTGTACAATTTTTTGTGTGTGCAACTTTGATTTAACAGATATAAGCTAACGTTTCGAGTAGTTTCAACACGTGTTACAGTTAATTTTGGCACTTTCGGCCATCCATTTATCTTGATTTTCTTTTCATTCCAAATAAATGTTTTCACTCGATTTCTATTTTGCATTCTTCTCTGTATCGTGCATTATCCTTTGTTTCTCACTAACGGGTCCTCTGCTAACTCTTGATACATCTTAATGCTTCATTCAAAAGGGCGATTTTTCCTTTTACGTACTATATGGCTTACCTTTTGGGATACATTTGTTCTTTTATCAGTAAGGTTGTCAATAAAATACTAATCATATCTTCTGTGCATTTCCATCTTTAAGCTCATTCAATTTTACATGTAACTTATTTCTCATTTTATCATGTTCATCTTTCTTAAAAATAGTTTAATTTCTGCCTTTTGAGCAATTCTTCATTTTATAACAGTCACTATTAAAATTCAATACTGAATGATCACTAGATCCAAGTGAATTATAATATTTGAAAATCGATACTCTGTTGCTATCATTTGATAATAACATATTAAAGTTTGTTGATTTCTTCAGTGACTCGAAGGTTTATGCACTAATTGTCCAAAAGAAACAATTTATGATGCATTCAATAACTTCATTGTCTTTTAAGTTTTGTTAACCCACACGTGCTCATCGAATTCAGTTTCAACATTTACTCCGACTGCTTTAAGTTCTTTTTCACGTACAATGTAAGTTAGTATGTTAGTATTCCACGTCTGCTGGCTGATGAAAATTATCTTGTAACATATCATAGTCGCTGAACACAAAATTCAGCCATATTTAGTTTATTTCTATTGGTTATCGATAATACTTCTGTAGGTTGCATTTGTAAATTCAGCTGTTTGACAAACCACACCTCTTTTGTGGAGATATATAACATTCATAGATATTTTGTTTTGTTTACATACTGGTTCCCAGGTATGATCTCTATGTTTCATCTCATAGACACATAACTTGGAAATGTTACCTATATACATATTCATGAATTGCGGCGATATTGAATTCTGAGGAAGACCCGAAGTGAAGCGGCGGAGTGGTAATACATAAGTTAAAACTCTTAGAAGTTCGGGCCATATAAATGTTTAGAATATGCCGTACAGCGCTATGTTTTGATTTTTAAATGAAATAGTAGTGTATATCAACTTTCCATTCTAGGATATAATTTTTACGAAACTTTACAGTAAATGTGACACAGTTTAAGCCGTAAAGGGAGTTCCTATGGAAATTGCATTGTCTATATTTACAGAAGTGCATCCTAACACCATTATTATCTCAGGTGTCTATTAACTGTCGTTTCTAATACTGGTACGTAATGTCAGTTTTGATTTCTTTCTTGTCATTTGACTAAAATAAAAAAAAACGTGTCAGTATTGTCATCTTATAAAGTTCATCTGCATAAGTACGGGAGAAAATTATGCAATTATTCTACATTCTCTATCGCAAAGTCGGAATCTTTAACTGCTGGAGTGGAATAACATTAATGGTACCAGTTTATCTGCACCAGATGTGCATTTCAACAATAAATGTCTCCTCAGTGATGCTCGAAGCCTATATTAGAAAAAGCTAATGAAAAATGAAGAGCTTATCAACCGAAAAGGACAAACCTCAGTATTGTTTTATAAAATGACCATAAACCCACTTATTCATGGTATGGCATCAATATTTCTGACCTGACACTACGTACTTTTTATTACTTAATTCTTTAAAATTTAATATGCAATGTTTCGGGTTCTCTCGGGAATGTTCTCAGGTAAACCTTCATCAAAGGCCGACCTTTATGTATTTATTTCGTATCTAGTATAGTAGATAGATGTGTGTCTGTTTCATAACAGTTTTTTTTTTACTTTATTAGCTACACGTGCATATAGGTCTACATTGTAGCTAGTCTTTTACAGACTGAAGAAACTGACCAAGTTGATCAACACTATTGTTTAATTATTCATATATATATATAATGAAAAGACTTATTGTCTTTATTTTTATCACTAATTAAATCAACATAAGTCTACACGGGATCTAGTAGAGATAGTATTTATCGGGTATACTGGCGTGTTTGTTTTATCATCTATATGATAATAAACAAAAGTCTCCATGTTCAGCATTTGAAGAAGTTTGTGTAGGTACCCTGCCGGGTAGAAACATGGATGTATAAGAAACCGTCAGTTATCTCAGATATGTGATCTATTGAAATAAATCGGTATTATGTCTTTATTACATCTGTTTCACAGTATAAAACTATATTATAAAGCCTCCTGTGGAGGGTTCTTCGACTTAATGATTAATTATCATGTCGCTAATATTCTTATTGTTTTGAAACCCATACCTGGTTTAGATTTAAATATTTGTTTGGCAATCGGATCTTTCCGAATTATATACCAGAACTTTGTTATAATCTTTTAAGATATTCAGCATTATAATGATACGTTGTAATGAACATATTTCTGCCTGTTATTTTAATATTATATTGTTTCTTTCGAAGTTTTAACTGTCTGTCTTCGTGACGAATTTTATGCAATATTTGACTGACGACTTCTTTCGTGTATCCCCGTCTAGATAATTTATCTATAAACAGTTTACCACGTTTATTAAATTCGTCCTTACTGCTAGTATTTCTAAGAATTCTAGTCCCTTCTCCTTTAATAAAAGAAAAGAAACAGTTTTAGTATGGGTCAGCTTCTATGTAAATACTGATATTTTTATCAGTGGGTTTGGTGTAACAGTTTACATCTAGTATTTCAGATTCAGTGAACCGTTTTCCTCTATACAATTCAACATCTAAGAATTTTATAGTATGAGTATTTATTTCAAAAGTGAATTTCAGCAGGTTATGTTTCTTTTTGATATTTCAAATATTTGTTTAATTTGCTCATTGCTTCCATTAAATATAATAAAGCCATCATCTCTCATTCGTTTCTGAAATTTAATATTATCTTTGTATGGATATTGTTCTATAATATTATTTATATGGTCAAATATAGCAATATCAGATATTTCCGGAAAGCAACTTCGTCCATTGAAACGCCAACGATTTGTTTATATGCGTTTTCATTAAAAGTAAATTCATTTCCATGTGTTATTTCATGTATGTTAAGGACTATGATATAGTGATGACATAAGGTAGTTTGCTAGTATAATGGTATAACTTCCATAGTTCATCGACAATCACATTAGATTGCAATTAGTTCAAGTTACATTCTTTGGTTTAACATAGCGATGAATTATCGATTGTTGGTTGTTTAACGTCCAGTAGCAAATATTTCATGTATGTTTAGGACGATGATGGTGCTCAAAGCCTTTATTAGAAAAAGCTTATGAAAAAATGAAGAGCTTATCAACCAAAAGGACAAACCCCAGTATTATTTAACCTTTACAATTTCAATTTTAATTTTCTCCTCAATGATGATTCGAAGTACACTTCCATGCATTTATTAATTATCATAATTTTGATGATTTGCCAGTCCTGTGCATGTTGTGACGGGACGTCGTAAAAGAAAGAGTACATTTAAAATGTAGTAATTAATTAATTATACATCTAATATTGTCGCAATAAGGTGACTTAACCACACCGTGTGGTTTATATTTTCATTCAGATTTGTTTATGTTTTAAAAATACGTATTTATACCAAAATCTCGAAGGGTTCGATTTCAAAAATATAGTATAGCCAATATTTCATCCTACATTAAGTGCGAATGTTGTGTTTTCGTAAAAGATATCAGACTGCTTGACAATTCTCTTATTTTGGGTATGTTTGCTGGAACTGTGACTGAAACCGCTAAATGAAACTCACTCAAACTTTGTTTATGACTTCAATAGCATAAGCCATTAACTATAACTGGATAAAGTATGTTGCATAACAATGTGTATGTACTCTAGGAAAATTCAGACAACTTTCCATCAAGTTGGTCTTTTATGTCGCAATTTTTGTGCACGTGACATAGGTTTTCCTACCTTTAAGGTATATAGAATAAAAATGATGGTACAATCTCTCCTGTTATTTTGATGCACATTTACAACAACTTAATGTTTTTACCAAACTTGGTTTTGTCATAAACCAACCTTTTAACAGTATCGATTTCACCATTCAAATTTTGGAATTCGTAAACGCATCAGCTTACAATCAATTGTTTCAATCGTATTGTATTTTCAAAACAATCTTGCTTTCTTCCGGAAAATCCTTTCAATTTCACTATACCAAAAATAAAAAAAAGTAAAATAACCAAAATTTCGAACTCCGAGGAAAATTCAAAACGGAAAGTCCCTAATAAAATGGCAAAATAAAAACTCAAACACATCAAACGAATGGATAACAACTGTCATATTCCTGACTTGGTATCTTATGTAGAAAATGGTAAAATAAACCTTGTTTTGTAGCTAGCTAAACCTCTCACTTGTATGACAGTCGCATAAAATTCCATTATATTGACAACAATGTGTGAACAAAACAAACAGACACAATAGGTAAAATGTAAAAATGTAGGTACAGCAGTCAACATTGTGTTATTATCTTAATCACTATAAAACAGACAAATATGTCAACAAAGAAAAACAAAAGACATATAGACAAAGCATATAAGAAAAACGAAGACAAAAATACACAAATTTACTATAGCACAATGACGGGATGTATAAGTACCGAGTCACGTCAAATATATATTACCAAAATAGACTAAACCGTAAAGTAATAATTTACAAAGACAAATAAAAGAACACTATAACACATAATTAAGATGATAAACAACGTCAGTACCTAGAACCTATACTTCAAGACCATCGTGTTTTATTTGAGAAGTTGATACGGAATATTTATCAACAAGGTCTTGGTATCTTCCGATGAACTTTTTAGAAAAGGGACGAGACGTTCTTTGACATAACCCTGGTTCATCAACTTTCTGCGCAGACACTGGTGATGTTTTACAAAACCTGAGTAGCAGCTGCAAGCTCTTGAATACCGAATGAATTTGGAAATGTATATCCCATATGCAGGTGAAGTTGGTATATTGCTACAAAGGTAGGGGACATTGATAATTTCAAAACTAAAATCGTCTCGTACTCATAGATTCTGGTACTGAGATGACCGCTTATGTCAAATTCGATGTATAAATCTATAGATGTGATAGAGGAAGCCGTGTCTGTTGTTTCTTAAATTTCTAGTTCTGGAGGATATATTAATGGAATTCAATCAGAAAGGTTTGGATTGTTAATGGAAAGAACATCATCAATATATCTGAATGGGAAATTAAATGATCAGGCTTTTTATCTTCATGTTTTGACGTCTGAAGGAACTCCGACTCATATGAAAATAAGAAGAGGTCGGCAATGAGAGGCGCATACTTCGTTCCCATAGGAAGCCGACAATTTGTTGAAAAGTCTACCTCAAATTCAAATATGTTGTCAATAAGAAACTCCAGCATACTGATCACTTGTTCCTCTGTGTAGCATGTTCTACTTTTTGTTCACTATAAACGAAATATGCCGTATGGTATCCCCGTTCACGGTTTGTGATATTTTCCTTTTAGCTAATTTTAACGGATTTACTTCTACGTAAAAGATACTAATAATAATTAAATATTGGACAGTACAACAGTACACCAACCACACCCACAAGTCTTCTGAGACAATTCCGTACAACAAAGACGAAACACAACGTTATCGTAACAACACATCCTCCAGGTAGCATGCTTTGATATATGCTTAAATACAGGCAGTGTTTATCCAAATTTACTCGCATGTTGTAACCTCTCAGTATGCCTATCTCGATCCACGTATCGTTAAATTAAAACACATGCTACCCTGCAAATATACCTTCAGGTGAATCCATAAATACCATATTAAATAAAATCGGAATGGAATGATCAAAGGTATTTTACATGTATTAATGGTAACACAGATCATCAGCGGTAAATTTATTTTAATATAAAAAGATGTGATATGATTGCCAATGAGACAACTCTTCACAAGAGACCAAATGACACAGAAATTAACAGCTATAGGTCACCATACGGCCTTCAACAATGAGCAAAGCCCATACCGCATAGTCAGCTATAAAAGGCCCTGAAATGACAAATGTAAAACAATTCGAACGAGAAAACTTACGGCCTAATGTATGTACAAAAATGAACGAAAAGAAATATGTAATGCAGCAACAAACGACAACCACTGAATTACAGGCTCCTGACTTGGGACAGGCATATACATACAGAATGTGGCGGGATTAAACATGTTAGCGGGATCCAAACCCTCCTCCTAACAGTAACAGTGTAACAGTACAACATAAGAACGAACTTTAAAAATCAGTTTAAAAGGCTTAACTCATCAGATGGATACAAATAGAAATACATCTAACAAAGACACAGAGTGGACGTGACCGGGTACTTGTACATCTCAACAACAAAAGACACTAAGTACAGATCTGAGAGTATTTGCCAATGCAAAGCAAATTACAACTTATAAAAAAATTATGCATCTAAGACTAAGTTATCAATTATTACACATCCAACATACAATGGATTTAGGCTAAAGACGTCATAAACAGTCAGAGAAAACATGACCTTGTGCAATACCAAGATACAGGTATCAACAGATTGTAAATCCATGAATGTGCATATGTATATAACAATAATATTTAGTTTGCTTTTAATTTACCGATAACAAAATCAATATTAATACCAATAAAACAATATTCAAAGATCTAATTACAGTGTTGAATTTGTAACCTTTTAGAATAAGTTTATTTAAAGGGTCGATAAGTTTACCAGGACCGGGTACGGTAAACAACATCTCAACATAATGAGGATGTGCTATCCCGTTTGAAATAAGTTTTCTATTGGTACAACCAAATTTCAAAACCAAATCTTTATATCTATGGAAGAATTTAGTAAAGGTTTTAAGTAATTTGTGCTAACGAAATCCCTGACTTAATAATTTACCAGTAATACATAGATTACTTTCATTGAAATCCAAAACATCAACACAGACACGGGCATAGTGAACGAGTTGTGATATATAAACACAGTAAGATGGTGCCAAAGAAACTCACCATCCAAAATGGAAAATTAACAATAGGAAATGAAAAATCGTCCCTTTTGTCGCAAATTTTAGTGTTGAGTTTCCCGTGTAAAACTGAAATATCTAAATCTAGGAAAGGATAGTTATTACCGTTTACATTTTATTTATCTACAGTAAGTTCCTTTGGGTAAATTTCGGCAGTATATTTAGAATTTTCTTGATTATTTGACAAAAAATATCATCAAGATAACGGTAAGTGTTGTTGAATTTATCAATTAAATGCAATTTAGACGGGTCTTTACTAAGCTTGGTCATAAATTGTGATTCATAACAGTACAAAACAAGTCTGCTATTAAAGGGGCGCAATTAGTGCCCATTGGAATACCTACAACCTGTCAATAAACTTTGTTGCCGAAACGTACATAAATTTTATCAAGGAGAAAATTAACAGCTTCAATCATCTCATCACACCTCCAGTAAGTATATCTAGCATATTGACCTTTCTCATTAAAGAAGACGGCTTTAAATGAGTTGCAGCAAATATATTTGCATTCCGATATACAACATGTACCAAAGGACCATTTGATTAAATAGGAAAACTTGTGTTTGATAAGATGGGGTAGAAGTGTAGTGTAAAGAGTTGAAAAGTCAAAACTGTCAAAAGAATAAAAGGACCATCAAAAGCACGTAATTTATCTAAAACATCCAAAGAATTTTACACTCCAAAAATAGTTAATTCCACTATTTTCATATATTTTATTACAAAAGTTAATGATAAGTTCTTTGATAGTAGTTACGGAATTAGTTAAAAGAACTGAACGATTAGTTGTAGAACACTTACTAGAGGCCGAGATGAAACGATATTTTACTGGTTGTTTGTGTAGTCTAGGTAACTAATAAATAGTAGGGACCTTCAAATGTTCAGAAGAGGCTTTAAACTGTGATGTGGTTATGGTATGTTTGTTTACTATATGAATTTCTATGGAGCGCACGGACTTAAAGGTAGATGAATTTAAAATTTCATTCTTAAGAACGTCTGTGTAGTATTTACAGCATACCACCACCACACTGTTGGCTGCTTTGTCGGCCGGTACAAACACAAACCGCTTTGAAAATTCTAGAAGTTTATTTCTTATTCTAGAAATAGGCGTATTATGTACTCTTTTATTTATTTCTGAATTATTTTCAAAATGCGATATTCGAATATCCACAACATTCATACATTTATTTAGATAAGAATCAATATTTTTATCAGATTTTTCCTGTTTGCACCAACTTTTACAATACGAGAAAAGAGCGTCTTTTGTGACCTGACGACACTGTTTCCAATCTAATTTAGATGGAGGAAGATATTTTTGTCTTTTTTCAAAAGTTTTAACCTCTCTGTCTTGGACGATATTGGGGTCCCCGTAATAACACGGCCATAGGGATCATATCTAAACTTTGAATATTCACAGTTTCAAGTTTAAAGGAGTATTATTTTCTAAAGTGACGTCTGATGTTACTGACGTATAATTAAAAATTAAACTTCTGTTGGTTTTCTTTTATATGTGTACAAAATAAAAGGTGGCTCTGTGTTATCAAAATAGGGAGGTATAAAGTTTTAAATGGTAGAGTCATTAAATATACTCGATAAGTTGATAAATCAATACTTCTGTCAATATATCTAATTTTCAGAAAGTGCCGTTTATGATCTTCGGATTTATCGATACTCGGGAACAGCCTATGGTGGCAAAAAGCTGTTGTTTTACGCGAATATTCATAGAAAGGGCTGAAGAAAGAGATTGTGTCACACTCCTTGAAAATATCATGTAATTTTACTAATTGGTATTTGACTCCGTTTACATAATAATTGATGCCTACTATTGTTTTTAAATATAGATAGATTATCAAGAGTATAATTTATACGTTGACTTCGATTGATACGTTTGCCATGAGACCTATTATTACACGTTGTCTTTTATCAACAATATTCATGATATCAATAGAAGAAGTTTTAGATATGTTCCCTTGTCCAAGTATATTGTCATTTAGACCCAGAGGATAAGCTGTCTGAAGTCTTTTAATCCAAGACAGTTAGATTACTTTACGGAATCTTCAAATTGTTTATGCGATTGCCCTTGTTGTTTCTGGATAGTTTTGAGCGGTTGGAATCTTATAAATTTAATATTATGGTTGTGTTTACCTAAATATTGGAAAACGCTATCAAAATTAGTTTTCTTACCAAAACAATGCACAAGCTTATAGGTGCATTCATTGAAGATTGCTTTTATTATAGGAATCATTTAGAAAGACAGTTTTAATCACTTCTACTTCAGACAAAAGGAGTACAGTCTACCGATGTTAAAGAGAAAAACACACAAGCGACATACTGATATAGATATATTTCTTTTCGATGTGTATTTTTGGATCTCCTTGTGTTTCATATAGTGATACTATATACATGTATATGCTCAAAACGAGTCAGAGCAGTTGTAAAACGGGTTCTTGTTATTTTGACTTTACATATATGGGTAATATATGCAGGTGAAAACCTTTGACAGTTTAAAGGGTGGAGTTCCGTCATTTATAAAAAGAAATTGTTGAGCTGTGAGTTCATCGAAGGTGCTCATAGTAACTACAACCTTCAAAATACTGTCTAGTGTCATATATATGGATATGGATCATATAGAGTTTAAAGTTTACATAATCATGTGTTGGACACTTTGTTGTATGTAAATGTCGATTTGAATAGTGTTATTGAATTATACTAGATTATTATCTTACTAAGCGTTGTTTGCAAGAGCAAAGAATAACTTTCTTTCAAATCTATATTAGAGTTCTGTCTTATTTATACTAAGGAATTTAGTAAAGAAACAATTTCAATTTGGTTTAGCATGACAAACTTGACCCTGTTTGTCGGCTTTTGATCTCCTGACTTCCTGGCTTGGAATCGTTGTGTTGTCATGGGCGATGTATATCATTATTTGAAGTTAATATTTTTCTGTTGAATTGTTTAACAAAAATTAAATACTAAGCCACGGTTCAGATTTAATATTATTATGTAATCAATTTTAAATTCTTAAATGCTTTATTTTAGTCTTGTTAGCTATGACATGTCCAGACACATTGATTCTGTTTTAGTTTTTGCCCAAATTTGTAGGTAGAAAACCTGCCGTCGCGATTCTCCTAGCTTTCTGTCAATCAACGACCGAGCACCTTAATGTTGAAGTTCTTATTTTACAACATGCAATATGAAGACTAATTTGTGAGTGTCAGGCAACATATGCGATGTAGGTTTTCCGGATTTAATGGTGTGTTGAAATGTCCGTAATTTATATGCTATCCATATAAAAGCCGAGAAACACCTTCTTCAGAATTTTCAATAGATGTTGCCACCAAGGTCTTGCAAGTGTTAACAATATATGTAAGTTCAATTTTCAGAGAAAACATTCGTAATGCAATGGCTTTAACATTAATATTTGCTTTATAATACATGTGATATAACGTATAACCTTATGTCCAAAATACAACATCCAGTATAAGGTATTATACAATATTTATACTAACTGGCAATCATTTATTGTGGACGCCAATGTATGAATACCCTATTTGCAGTAGTAAATCCACTACATGCAATAATGAGCATGTTTTATGCAGTTATTTTAGATATAGCTGTCGTATAATTTGTTAAGAGTCCAACTTATGAAGTAGTCGTCTATGACAAATTAATCTTCATCTTAAGTAACAGTACTTAACGACCTCCTTTTTTGCTTTACACCAATGGTACGCTTAATAAAGCACTTCTCCAGTACTTTTCTGTCTTCCTTATCATCGCGACAACATTTATAGAATGGGAAAATTTTAAGTTTCCCGTTTTCACATATGTCTACGAAATTTAAACAAGCTTGGAAGCTTAGTGCAAGAGCACATGTGCGCCAAAAATAAATTCGCCACCCACACTTACGGCAAATTCCGCTAAGTGAATACTCAAACATATGCGCAAACGGAAATTAAAATTTTCCAATTCTACAAATGTCGTCGCGATGCTATTGAATACAGAAAAGTACTGAGAAGCGCTTTATTTAGACATTCAAAGCAAAGATAAATTCGTAAAGGAAGTACGCAATTAATGCACAACAATGACGTTACGTCACACTACCCATGTGGTAGCGTTACTTAGTTACATATCTTGAAAGGTTCCGTGAAGGATGAAAACGTTAGAACAATTATGGTAATATTTTATTTTCTACTTACCTGATTTTTTCAAACAAACGACAACCACTGAATAACAGGCTCCTGACTTGGGACAGGCATATACATACAGAATGTGGCGGGATTAAACATGTTAGCGGGATCCAAACCCTCCTCCTAACAGTAACAGTGTAACAGTACAACATAAGAACGAACTTTAAAATCAGTTGAAAAGGCTTAACTCATCAGATGGATACAAATAGAAATACATCTAACAAAGACACAGAGTGGACGTGACCGGGTACTTGTACATCCCAACAACAAAAAGACATTAAGTACAGATCTGAGAGTATTCGCCAATGCAAAGCAAATTACAACTTATAAAAAAATTATGCATCTAAGACTAAGTTATCAATTATTACACATCCAACATACAATGGATTTAGGCTAAAGACGTCATAAACAGTCAGAGAAAACATGACCTTGTGCAATACCAAGATACAGGTATCAACAGATTGTAGATCGATGAATGTGCATATGTATATAACAATAATATTTAGTTTGCTTTTAATTTACTGATAACAAAATCAATATTAATACCAATAAAAACAATATTCAAAGATCTAATTACAGTGTTGAATTTGTAACCTTTAGAATAAGTTTATTTAAAGGGTCGATAAGTTTACCAGGACCGGGTACGGTAAACAACATCTCAACATAATGAGGATGTGCTATCCCGTTTGAAATAAGTTTTCTATTGGTACAACCAAATTTCAAAACCAAATCTTTATATCTATGGAAGAATTTAGTAAAGGTTTTAAGTAATTTGTGGTAACGAAATCCCTGACTTAATAATTTACCAGTAATACATAGATTACTTTCATTGAAATCCAAAACATCAACACAGACACGGGCATAGTGAACGAGTTGTGATATATAAACACAGTAAGATGGTGCCAAAGAAACTCACCATCCAAAATGGAAAATTAAAATAGGAAATGAAAAAGCGTCCCTTTGTCGCAAATTTTAGTGTTGAGTTTCCGTGTAAAACTGAAATATCTAAATCTAGGAAAGGACAGTTATTACCGTTTACATTTGATTTATCTAAAGTAAGTTCCTTTGGGTAAATTTCGGCAGTATATTTAGAATTTTCTTGATTATTTGACAAAAAATATCATCAAGATAACGGTAAGTGTTGTTGAATTTATCAATTAAATGCAATTTAGACGGGTCTTTACTAAGCTTGGTCATAAATTGTGATTCATAACAGTACAAAACAAGTCTGCTATTAAAGGGGCGCAATTAGTGCCCATTGGAATACCTACAACCTGTCTATAAACTTTATTGCCGAAACGTACATAAATATTATCAAGGAGAAAATTAACAGCTTCAATCATCTCATCACACCTCCAGTAAGTATATCTAGCATATTGACCTTTCTCATTAAAGAAGACGGCTTTAAATGAGTTGCAGCAAATATATTTGCATTCCGATATACAACATGTACCAAAGGACCATTTGATTAAATAGGAAAACTTGTGTTTGATAAGATGGGGTAGAAGTGTAGTGTAAAGAGTTGAAAAGTCAAAACTGTCAAAAGAATAAAAGGACCATCAAAAGCACGTAATTTATCTAAAACATCCAAAGAATTTTACACTCCAAAAATAGTTAATTCCACTATTTTCATATATTTTATTACAAAAGTTAATGATAAGTTCTTTGATAGTAGTTACGGAATTAGTTAAAAGAACTGAAAGATTAGTTGTAGAACACTTACTAGAGGCCGAGATGAAACGATATTTTACTGGTTGTTTGTGTAGTCTAGGTAACTAATAAATAGTAGGGACCTTCAAATGTTCAGAAGAGGCTTTAAACTGTGATGTGGTTATGGTATGTTTGTTTACTATATGAATTTCTATGGAGCGCACGGACTTAAAGGTAGATGAATTTAAAATTTCATTCTTAAGAACGTCTGTGTAGTATTTACAGCATACCACCACCACACTGTTGGCTGCTTTGTCGGCCGGTACAAACACAAACCGCTTTGAAAATTCTTGAAGTTTATTTCTTATTCTAGAAATAGGCGTATTATGTACTCTTTTATTTATTTCTGAATTATTTTCAAAATGCGATATTCGAATATCCACAACATTCATACATTTATTTAGATAAGAATCAATATTTTTATCAGATTTTTCCTGTTTGCACCAACTTTTACAATACGAGAAAAGAGCGTCTTTTGTGACCTGACGACACTGTTTCCAATCTAATTTAGATGGAGGAAGATATTTTTGTCTTTTTTCAAAAGTTTTAACCTCTCTGTCTTGGACGATATTGGGGTCCCCGTAATAACACGGCCATAGGGATCATATCTAAACTTTGACGATTCACAGTTTCAAGTTTAAAGGAGTATTATTTTCTAAATTGACGTCTGATGTTACTGACGTATAATTAAAAATTAAACTTCTGTTGGTTTTCTTTATATGAGTACAAAATAAAAGGTGGCTCTGTGTTATCAAAATAGGGAGGTATAAAGTTTTGAATGGTAGAGTCATTAAATATACTCGATAAGTTGATAAAATCAATACTTCTGTCAATATATCTAATTTTCAGAAAGTGCCGTTTATGATCTTTGGATTTATCGATACTCGGGAACAGCCTATGGTGGCAAAAGCTGTTGTTTTACGCGAATATTCATAGAAAGGGCTGAAGAAAGAGATTGTGTCACACTCCTTGAAAATATCATGTAATTTTACTAATTGGTATTTGACTCCGTTTACATAATAATTGATGCCTACTATTGTTTTTAAATATAGATAGATTATCAAGAGTATAATTTATACGTTGACTTCGATTGATACGTTTGCCATGAGACCTATTATTACACGTTGTCTTTTATCAACAATATTCATGATATCAATAGAAGAAGTTTTAGATATGTTCCTTGTCCAAATGTATTGTCATTTAGACCCAGAGGATAAGCTGTCTGAAGTCTTTTAATCCAAGACAGTTAGATTACTTTACGGGAATCTTCAAATTGTTTATGCGATTGCCCTTGTTGTTTCTGGATAGTTTTGAGCGGTTGGAATCTTATAAATTTAATATTATGGTTGTGTTTACCTAAATATTGGAAAACGCTATCAAAATTAGTTTTTCTTACCAAAACAATGCACAAGCTTATAGGTGCATTCATTGAAGATTGCTTTTATTATAGGAATCATTTAGAAAGACAGTTTTAATCACTTCTACTTCAGACAAAAGGAGTACAGTCTACCGATGTTAAAGAGAAAACACACAAGCGACATACTGATATAGATATATTTCTTTTCGATGTATTTTTGGATCTCCTTGTGTTTCATATAGTGATACTATATACATGTATATGCTCAAAACGAGTCAGAGCAGTTGTAAAACGGGTTCTTGTTATTTTGACTTTACATATATGGGTAATATATGCAGGTGAAAACCTTTGACAGTTTAAAGGGTGGAGTTCCGTCATTTATAAAAAGAAATTGTTGAGCTGTGAGTTCATCGAAGGTGCTCATAGTAACTACAACCTTCAAAATACTGTCTAGTGTCATATGTATGGATATGGATCATATAGAGTTTAAAGTTTACATAATCATGTGTTGGACACTTTGTTGTATGTAAATGTCGATTTGAATAGTGTTATTGAATTATACTAGATTATTATCTTACTAAGCGTTGTTTGCAAGAGCAAAGAATAACTTTCTTTCAAATCTATATTAGAGTTCTGTCTTATTTATACTAAGGAATTTAGTAAAGAAACAATTTCAATTTGGTTTAGCATGACAAACTTGACCCTGTTTGTCGGCTTTTGATCTCCTGACTTCCTGGCTTGGAATCGTTGTGGTGTCATGGGCGATGTATATCATTATTTGAAGTTAATATTTTTCTGTTGAATTGTTTAACAAAAATTAAATACTAAGCCACGGTTCAGATTTAATATTATTATGTAATCAAATTTAAATTCTTAAATGCTTTATTTTAGTCTTGTTAGCTATGACATGTCCAGACACATTGATTCTGTTTTAGTTTTTGCCCAAATTTGTAGGTAGAAAACCTGCCGTCGCGATTCTCCTAGCTTTCTGTCAATCAACGACCGAGCACCTTAATGTTGAAGTTCTTATTTTACAACATGCAATATGAAGACTAATTTGTGAGTGTCAGGCAACATATGCGATGTAGGTTTTCCGGATTTAATGGTGTGTTGAAATGTCCGTAATTTATATGCTATCCATATAAAAGCCGAGAAACACCTTCTTCAGAATTTTCAATAGATGTTGCCACCAAGGTCTTGCAAGTGTTAACAATATATGTAAGTTCAATTTTCAGAGAAAACATTCGTAATGCAATGGCTTTAACATTAATATTTGCTTTATAATACATGTGATATAACGTATAACCTTATGTCCAAAATACAACATCCAGTATAAGGTATTATACAATATCTAAACTAACTGGCAATCATTTATTGTGGACGCCAATGTATGAATACCCTATTTGCAGTAGTAAATCCACTACATGCAATAATGAGCATGTTTTATGCAGTTATTTTAGATATAACTGTCGTATAATTTGTTAAGAGTCCAACTTATGAAGTAGTCGTCTATGACAAATTATTCTTCATCTTAAGTAACAGTACTTAACGACCTCCCTTTTTGCTTTACACCAATGGTACGCTTAATAAAGCACTTCTCCAGTACTTTTCTGTCTTCCTTATCATCGCGACAACATTTATAGAATGGGAAAATTTTAAGTTTCCCGTTTTCACATATGTCTACGAAATTTAAACAAGCTTGGAAGCTTAGTGCAAGAGCACATGTGCGCCAAAATAAATTCGCCACCCACACTTACGGCAAATTCCGCTAAGTGAATACTCAAACATATGCGCAAACGGAAATTAAAATTTTCCAATTCTACAAATGTCGTCGCGATGCTATTGAATACAGAAAAGTACTGGAGAAGCGCTTTATTAAGACATTCAAAGCAAAGATAAATTCGTAAAGGAAGTACGCAATTAATGCACAACAATGACGTTACGTCACACTACCCATGTGGTAACGTTACTTAGTTACATATCTTGAAAGGTTCCGTGAAGGATGAAAACGTTAGAACAATTATGGTAATATTTTATTTTCTACTTACCTGATTTTTTTTTTTTTTATGAATATTTTGAATATATGTGTTCTACTTTGACTAGAGGTATAGGGGGGTTCAGATCTCACAAAACATGTTTAACCCCGCCGCATGTTTGCGCCTGTCCAAATTTAGGAGCCTCTGACCTTTGTTAGTCATGTAGGTTTTTTTCATTTTGGTTCATTTATATGTTTCGGAGACCATTTTGCTGAACTAGTACACATTTTGTTTAAGGTTCAGCTGAAGCCAGCCTCCTGGTGCAGGATTTTCACGCTGTGTTGAAGACCCATTGGTGGCAATTTCTGTTCTTTGGACGGGTTGTTGTCTGTTTGACATATTCCCGTTTCCATTCTCAATTATATATATATATATATATATATATATATATATATATCTAAATTGAGGTAAATTATATGGCCTTCCAAATACCGTTTTGATTCCTAACATCACCGAAGAGACAATAATTGTCGAAATCCGGATATGGTGTACAAATTTTGCACCTCATGTTTGCGGTATACCATCTTTTCCGCATGTTTATTGTTTTCTGTTTGGTAATAAATTAATCTTAAGAACCATTTTGTTACATCGTGTGATCCGTTTATTTGGCAATCGCCAATGGCAGTCAGCAGGGTTTAAGAACAAAAAAAAATACAAAATATAAAAAGGAAGATCAATGCTCCATGTGACTCAGAGTAAAATAGTTGGTTGACTACTTGTTTAACGGTTCATCTAAATATTCCTTGACGTTATATTTCAAAGTTTACATATTGTGTTTCGTACGTTAAAAAATCGATAATGACCATGTAAAATGTTGTAACTTTAATTTTAACTTGTTAGTAAAATTCACATTATTTCATTAATGATGCAAAAATAAATTCATGTTGAGTCCGTGCATTATTAAATGTTCTTATGGACTTTTGTTATATGGATATTCGTTTAAGTATGCTATAAATGAAACATGAGAACTCAGCCAAAGGATCAAATCAAAATTTCGACTTTGAAAAAATACTGTTTGAAATATGTTTGATTTTATATCCAAATCGGACCTATGTACGGCCATAAGTACTACCGCCCTCATGTGATCATCAATTTCAAGTTTTACTGTACTTTCATGTAAATAGAATAAATTTCAGAAATTCCTGGTAAATGGCATACAGTTATATACTCATCTAGGTGTCGTATTCCACTGATATAGAAAACAAAACACAAACAATATGAAACTAGATTCATTAAAAAGATGTGTTGTAATGATGATGCAGATGCGTTTGAAAACATAAATACGTTATTGCAATATCTCATACATGTTAATCAGTTCTGTGTTTAGTGTTTTAATTAGGTTAGTCTTAGGATGAATGATTTTTCTTAAATATGGCTGATTATGAAAACTTTTTTTTATGAATGATTGTATACTGCTTAAATATGCCCTAATATTTAATTAAATTTAAAAAGTCTTTAATTGTATTAGTTCATCTGTTCCTACTTTTAAAAAGATTCTTAAGGGTGTGAGGTTTTTTTTTCTATAAATGATTTCTTGTAACTTTTGAATTTATTTGACGTAGTTTCAGATGAATCTTTACAAACAGTCAAACGGCTAGGAAGTTAGTAAACTGTACATCCCTGTCAAAACCGAAGAGGAATAATACAAATGTTGCACGTGATGGCTAATATGGTCCTGGTATTTAAATCAGTCCTCGAAAAAACCGCTGGTTTGATACGTGCACTTGCGTCTGTCATATCAGCAATGAAAATACAAGGTTATCACTGTAATATCTGTGATACTAAATATTATCATATGATAAACATTGTTTGATAAATGTATCTCGCTTATTAAATATAATTAGTGATAACCTATGAAAATTCTCTTTTAGATGAGTCAGTTGAAATTTGAAAACTACTGATACATAAATGATAACTTGGACTGTATTCATACACAACAAAACATTTTTTTAAGGACACATTAGTTTAACGAAGAAAATGCTCATGCAGCCCTTGAATCTCTTAAACAGGGACTAACATGTTATTTGATGTCGGTACCTTTGCTTAGACGAAATACTTATCTGCTCTACAGTTTATGGTAAGCATTTATTGAATCTATGCACACATGATATATCGACCGTGCGAGCTCACTTTATATTAACAGTTCATACGGTTATGTAAGCTAAACAAAGTGTTTCTGTCTTTACTTGAAGTCTCAGCAATCCAGAATCATGTCTGCACTTTAGGATCCAAACAATATCATAGCTTTTTCTGCACTATGACAACAATATTAATTTATAAGATCAGACAAAACTGGTAATTTTATATGTTTTGGTAAATTATGTGTATTTATCAAAATAGTATATTACACGGACAAGAGGATACTCTCAACTAGAACCGAACAATATACGTACATGGTAATGTCATTCCTTTACAAGTTACTTCATTTTGGTTTATGATTACCTTCGATTTACAAGCAACATTCAGAAGGTCCAAAATTGTATCGAAATGAATTTGACAATAACATGAAGCACAAAAAGCATTTTTTCTTTTTCATGAAATACATTTTGACCTTTAAAAGAAAGCCCAACCTATATCATAATAAATTTTGGTTTCATTCCCAGAACAAAACATCCAGACATAATAGGTCAAAATGTCAACATTGTAATATAATCTTAATCGCTATAAAAATAAATAACTATTTTAACAAAGATAAACAAAATAGCATATATACACTCTATAGACAAACTACATAAGTAAAATGAAAGACAAGACTACAAATTTGACCATAGCACAATGACACAATGGCGGGATGTGTGCCGGGCCACGCCCTAAGGATATACACAAAAATAGACTAAACAGTAAAGGTTAAAATGTACAAGGACAAAAGAATAACACTATATAACACGTAATTAAGAAGATAAACAACATGAACAACGTCAGTACCTAGAATCTACACTTCAAGATTATCATGTATTATGTGTGAAGTTGATACGGAATATTTATCAACAGGGTCTTGGTATCTTTCAATGAACATTTCTTGAAAAAGGACGAGACGTTCTTTGACATAAACTTGGCTCATCAACTATCTGTTCAGACACTGGTGACGTTTAATAAAGTCTGAGTAGCAGCTGCACGCTCTTGAATACCGAATGAGTTGGGAAATGTATATCCCATATGCAGATGAAATGGTATATTGCTGCTTAGGTGAAACCCTTCCCATTTGCATGTTTGTGCTAAATTATCCTAATTAACGTATTTTATTACATCGAAGAGTACGCTTACGATGTTCATATCTGAATTTACGAGCGATATAAACAACAACCCCTTAGTAATTAGGAAGTAATTTGCTAAAATTATTTTAGGTGCAAATTAAAACTTACAAACCAAAGCTTTGTACTGATGACAAAATAACGAAAAGGTTTCAAATAATTTGCTGTAAGGAATCCGAAATCCATGAAATAATTTTATATTAACAAGATAATGCACCCTTCTAAGGATACGCTTAGAAGGATCAAATCTTAATTTACGAGCATTGTAATTGACTTGTTTTCGACTAAAATACACGTGATATATTTGTACATGTTGTTAAGTAACCAACACTCAATCAATAAATAAATAAATTATTGGACTTTATTCATACGTATGATTTATGTTTGATGAGTATCTCAAAGTCTTATTGAATCTTTTTAGCAATAATATCTGTTTTCCACCAAACATTATCCCTTTTCAGCGGCAGTCAAAGTTTTCCGCCTTTAATTATGATCGTCTTCATAAAATACTTAATATTATTTTTGTCATCCTGGTTGCTGTAAGTTTTAGATATTTGGTTAAAATACTTGGAGGTCATTACTTCTGAAATGATTCAGCCGACGATTATAAAATAGAAAGATGTGGAATGATTGCCAATGAGACAACTCTCCACAAGAGACCAAATGAAACAGAAAACTGAAATTATCAACTATATGTCACCGTATGGCCTTCAACAATCAGCAAAGTCCATACCACATAGTCTACTACCTTAAGGTAACGATGAATTTCGTATCATTTTCATTTCCCTTATAAGCAGTAATGAATTTTACATGTGTTTAAGGAAGAAAAAATTAATAAAGAAATTTTAGATATAGTTTCATATTATGTGAAATGTCGAATTTAAAACATCTTTTTTTTAAATGTGAATCTAAATTTCAAATGTGAAGTGTTTATAAAACCATTACCTAATTAATATGATAAATTTTGTATAATATTTATTGCATGATGATTTTTGCAGGTCTGTGGTTCTTATTCTTAGTTATTATGAGTTTGCATTTGAAGTGGTACACGTGTTTAGCAGCCACAACCTTAATTTTATGGTGACATGTTGTGTAAATGTAATTGCGTATATTTTGTAGAGACAATCCATTCTAGGTATGTACAATTCGTCTTTTTATCGATATTATACAACATAAAAATACCATTTGTTTTTCACGGAAATAGACTATTTTTGTGTGGTTTTGTTTGCTATGCGTTTTTATATAGATTAGACCGTTGGTTTTCCCGTTTGAATGGTTTTACACTAGTAATTTTGGGGCCCTTTATAGCTTACTGTTAGGTGTGAGCCAAGGCTCTGTGTTGAAGACCGTACTTTGACCTATAATGGTTTAAATTTTGACTTGGATGGAGAGTTGTCTCATTGGCACGCATACCACATCTTCTTATATCTATGTACTTATTTTTGTCATGAATGGATACCCCATATCCTTTGTTTTTCTATCATGACAGTTTCTGAACTTTGAGTCATGCCATTTAGGACAAGAAATGCAAGGCATAAGTTGGTAGAATTAAAACATATCAAAGGTTAAAAATGTTTTCATGTGTTCCTGGTTTTGTAGTAAATCTCATCTATCAGAAATCACTGCCTTACGACACACTTATCCTATACATTATTATATTGTTAACTAGTTTTCACTTGAAACATTGTAAAATCAACCTGAAAGGCAGTGCTTGATATGAATTATTGATGTGAATAAAATAAACAAAATATTGTTATAGCTCAGATATACATTGTACATGTTGCATAGCTACTTACTGTAGTTGTTTACGATCATTAAAATAAATTGAAATGAAATTGTAGAGATGTTTGATATACATCAAAAGAGAGCTATCTTAAAATAAAAAAAAAAAAAACAAAATGATATCCGATTCGTTTGTTTTCAATTTGTTCGTACTATATTTCAGGTTTGAAGAAAAGCCAGTTCTTTTGGTTTGTGTTTGTCTGTGTGTATCTGCACATTTCATTAGAGATGATCAAGGTAACATGAAAAGTTATGATTCATAAATGATTATGCTTAAAAAAGTAACTCTTAGGATTATTCTGAAATACATTTATGACATTGTTATCTACTGCATTCCAAACGTTTTGTCTGCATTGATTTGAATTTTGTTAGGAAATATTTAGTACACATACTATAAAAATAACAATTTCACAAGGTAGCAGCATCGAAGAGTGACATGGATAAAGAAACATCGACCGGTGAGATCCTCGCTTATTATTCGTGTATTTGTCAATACCACGTTTATAAGCAAACAAACATATCAGACTTAGATTTGTACGCTTAATCTGATCCCAGTTTCGATAGATGTTCATACAAACCTTTTGTGAGGTCTAGGGCAATGGCATTCTCAATTCACTACCCAGTATTTGGGATAAACATGTTAGAATAAATGAATAATCTAGGTAATCTTTGCATTTTATTTTAGCCAAATTATGATGACGTCCGTAAAGGTTCATAATGATAAAACTTCAATTTCAATTGTAGTATTAAAATTCATACATCTAATAGATTTTGTGTAAATCAGTCACAACCTCTATAAAGGACATTCTGATATTTAACGCAAACACTGGAATGCTGTATCAACTTCGATTGCAGCTGGTAGTAAAACCAGAGACTATATCGCCCACCTAGATTTATAAGATCTAGCTGTACTTTGGGCCCTTTTGGTTTGATCCGCTCTTCAGCATTTGTATTAATGTTTGATATTCAAATATTTTGGCCTCGAGCATCACTGAAGAGACATTAGTTGTCGAAATGTACATCCGGTGCATTAAAATTTGCCCCGTGTATGTTATTTATGTTCATTATTAAAATAAAGGCAACAGTAGTATACCGCTGGTCAAAAGTCATAAATCAATTGGGAGAAAACAATCCGGGTTACTAACTAAATCCGACGGAAACACATCAACTATAAGAGGAAAACAACGGAACAACAGAAACACTGAAATGCAACAAAAACAAACGCCAACATACCATTAAAAAACACCTTTTAACATTGTGGACTAGGATAGAATTCATGACAAAAAATTGTTTTGTTGATATTTTGTTAAATTTGGCGCAGTATTCTCAGAGGACAAGATTTTGTAAAGTTAAAAGACGACGACGGACGACGGACGCCACGTGACGAGAAACACTAACTTTGGGTCAGGTGAGCTAAAAGGAAAATTGATTACAAAACAGTTAATTTCTATAAATAAAAATATACAAAGTAATTTAATCCTTTAATGTTTTAATTTGGTTGTGTTAGAATTTCAAATAAGTTCAGCTCACTGAAGGATTAATCAAATGAACTTTAAAGTTCGTGAGATATCAATCTTCAATAATGACAATGAATGTCAAATTTATTTACGTTGTTTTCAATTTTACAAAAGAAGTAATTTAATATGATTCAATAAGGCTTTACGAATAATTGTTCTATATATGTCGATTGGGGAAAAATGAATATGAACTGCAAAATAATGTCATTACATGTACGTTTTATAAAAATTCGTAATTTTGATCGGCTTAAATAAATCCAATAAAATTGCAACAATGCATAGACAAGCAAAGATATATAAGAATAAATAAATAATCATTCTAATTCTCTCAACGGAGGAAACATTTTAAAGAAGATCTGCTTACCCTCCAGAACACAAGAGATATCCCTTATTTGAGGTGCCTGGCTGAGTTCAGTCATAAGTGTTCAATATAGTGTTGTGGTATTATTGTTTGCCTTTGAGAACATTTTCGTTTTTCCGTGACTCTGTAGGTTTATCCCCGACTTGGCTGCGTTGTTTCGTTTTTCTTACCTTAATTTGTCTCTTATTAATCTATATACGAAATATGGATATCGGTAAACTATAGCTACTAGACTTTAATCGTAAAATACATCCGTCTTCTACTACATGTACCTCGGAGGATTGCCTAGAATACATTTGATATCAGGGTTTTTTCAAGACATTTTTAACGTGGAACATGTGGAAGTAAACCCATTATTCATAAGATAATGTTTTTTTTTATTTCGTCGAGTTATTATCACATTGCCAAAGATATCCCATCCTACAAATTAACTTTCTTTTCTTTTCTAACGTAAAGTTCTAGTTACAAATACAATAATGATATTGTGTCTCGTGACTTCTCATATTCACTCTTAGAAAACATTTTTGAAATATTGGCACAAAGATAAAAAAAAAACTTTTATTTTGATGTACCATATTTTGTCACTTCAGATGTATCTATAGGGTTTCTTGTAAAAGTTATGTTACATCCTTAAATTGTAGAACACTTTTTGATTAATAGGATTACCTCAACTTTTCATCATTAAAATTTAAAGTAATGTTACATTCTTAAAGTGTAGAAAACCTTTTAATTGATAGGGATTACCTCAACTTTTCATCATATTTTTACATCTTTAAGATTTAATAATCAAGGATTATAGAATCTTTTGGTCAAAATAAAAATAAGGGTAAAACTTGTGTTTATTATTTTTTTTAAACTACATTAATACGAAATGTGTAAGGCATCCTTATGATATCATCTTTATAATTTAATTTTTTACACGCTGATAGATTCGGCTAAATGTATGCGTTTTAAGTCAAGTATGAAAGTGGAGTTAAAAGGGCTGGTAATAAAGGACAGATGTATACAGGCTCCGTGTTGAAGACCGTACTTTGACCTATAATGGTTTACTTTTATAAATTTTGACTTGGATGGAGAGTTGTTTCATTGGCACTCATACCACATCTTCTTATATCTATGTACATTTCTGTACTGGACGAGTAAGGCCATTTGGCATCTTCGCCTTCACTTTTCGCAATTTGTCCTATGAAAATTGAAATGTAGGATGAATATTAACTTATTTATAAATATGCCATTGGGATGAACCTCTGAATGTTTCTATTATCTATATCTTGTCCAGAGTTTATTTTAATTGTTCTATATTTGTATATAGTGTCATAGGTCAACTTTGAATGTTATTTGTTGTACTGTTTTATCAATATAATGTACGATGTATACTATATACATAATTTGTATATAACATTGAACACACAAATGAGACAAAATATATATATAGCTTCGAAGAAAATGAGTATATTGGTTTGCGTCTTTCTGTTTATTCGTGTTTCAGTCCCTGCTTTTGTCCGTTCAATACTTTTTCTTAATCGAATTTGTCCGTTCAATACTTTTTCTTAATTAGAAATATTAAATCCGATCTTTTAAGAATTTGGTAACAGGCTTTATATGAGCATGTATACAATTTGAAGCATTTCGGATTCATCCTTCAAAACAAATATCTGGTTTGCCGAAAACTAACATATTAAAAATGTGTCATTTCATTTGATATTTTTCAGATATTTATTTGCATCAATATGATACTGGATTAGACATAGTTGAACAGTTTGGAGTGACTGGTGTTTTGGATGCATATTGTCATATAGTTCAGATGTATACACAGAAGTTGTCAGGTAATTTCAATAGTTTGGTATTTGAATTTATAAAAAATACTAGGCCTAAAGATTATGTTTGGTAAACAACGTTTGATCGAGTTAAGCTATATAACATCGATATTTTAAGATATTCAAAGACAAAAATTTACTCAACGTCTCGTGTATAAAATCTACAATATTGTTAAAAAATACTCTCGCAATACTGATATCATTTTCATCACTCGATTCTTCTATTTGAAAATATTAAATCCATTAAAGTTTAAAAAAAATGTGTATCTACCAATATTATATTGGAAACAATGCATAACATTTTGAAAAGTGACAATGTTTCTGTTTTGGTATTTTTAAAGTCAAAGACAATAAGATTTTTCCTTTTGTCAATTAAGATAATACTTATTTGAAACATAATATTATATCAAATTAAAGGAGGTATATAGTTCATTGTGTATTTGAAAAAGTAATGAACAAAGAACAAATAATTAATTTTTGTTACAACAAAGGACAAGGTACGATAAGTAGGTATAAGAAGATGTGGTATGAGTGCCAATGAGACAACTCTCCATCCAAGTCAAAATTTATAAAAGTAAACCATTATAGGTCAAAGTACGGTCTTCAACACGGAGCCTTGGCTCACACCGAACAGTAAGCTATAAAGGGCCCCAAAAATTACTAGTGTAAAACCATTCAAACGATAAGGCCTGTTTTGGCCCCTTTTTCTCATTTTCAAATTCTGCTTTGAAAGCTACTTATTATGTTAAAATATTCCCTGAGGTTTGAAGTTTGTTTGGATGAACTTCAAAACCACTAATTTTAGCAAATGGGTGAGGTGAGGGGGGTAAACTTTCTGTAATTATTCAAATATTGTAATTATTATTCACTTTGCAGGTGTTCCGTACAACTAATTTTTAGTTTTTTAGTGCCTGCGCCAACGTGACCCAGGAATTTTTTTATTCCAATGTCATGAGAACTGTTTTTGCTGTCTAAATCGCCATAATTTTCTCCGGGTCACGTAGGCGCACGCTATTAAATCTTAAGAAACAATGGCCAAAAATCGTACTATTTCCTTCTTTTGGCGTTTTTGATGCCCTTTTACCCCCCTCACCTCACCCATTTTCTGAAATTAATGGTTTTGAAGTTCATCCAAACGAACTTCAAACCTAAGGGAATATTTTAACGTGATAAGTAGCTTTCCAAAACAAAATTTAAAAAATGAGAAAATAGGGGCCAAAACGGGCCTTATCGTACCTTGTCCTTTAACTTATTCACGGCCATTTGTTACAAATATATTTCGTAATGGTTTATTACTACATGTATATATACATGTATATATATGTTTTTATCCAACGCAATCATAGGTTTGAACGTTCTTTTCAATTTAGACTTGTTTATTTTTTTCGTTTGGGCTTGTATTATATTTTCCTTCGGGTTTATATGATCCGTTCATCCTATTTCTAATATTTCGACTCTTCAAAATCCAAGAGTCTATCCTGAATTGAGGTAAATTATATGACCTTTCAGATACCGTTTCGATCTCTAACATCACTGAAGAGACATTAATTGTCGAAATCCGGATATGGTGTACTAATTTTGCACCTTTTGTTAGCGGTATACCATCTTTTCCGCAAGTTTATTGTTTTCTGTTTGGTATTAAATTAATAATTTTAAAAGATCCATTTTGTAACATCTTATGATCCGTTTATTTGGCAATCGCCAATGGCAGTCAGCAGGGTTTAAGAACATCTGTCGTTCGACCTGTTAGTCAAATGCGTTTTGTTAAAATATACTTTTTTCACTTTTTGGTCTTTTGGAAAATGTTGTTTGTGCTGTATTTAGACCCTCTATCAAGAAATATGTTTTGCATGCACACGTATAAAAGTTGCGGTTTTATCCAACGCAATCATAGGTTTGAAAGTTGTTTTCAATTAGACTTGTTTATATTTTTCGTTTGGGCTTGTATTATATTTTCCTTCGGGTTTATATGATCCGTTCATCCTATTTCTAATATTTCGACTCTTCAAACTTCAAGAGTCTATCCTAAATTGGAGCAAATTATATGGCCTTCCAGATACCGTTTCGATCCCTAACATCACTGAAGAGACATTAATTGTCGAAATCCGGATATGGTGTACAAATTTTGCACCTTTTGTTAGCGGTATACCATCTTTTCCGCAAGTTTATTGTTTTCTGTTTGGTATTAAATTAATAATTTTAAAAGATCCATTTTGTAACATCTTGTGATCCGTTTATTTGGCAATCGCCAATGGCAGTCAGCAGGGTTTAAGAACATCTGTTGTTCAACCTGTTAGTCAAATGCGTTTTTTAAATATACTTTCTCACTTTTTGGTCTTTTGGAGAATGTTGTTTGTGCTGTATTTAGACCCTCTATCAAGAAATTTGTTTTGCATGCACACGTATAAAATATATATATACATGTACGTACATTTTGTACATTTTGTTTATCATTATTTCTTTCTTTTTAGTAAAATGTAAAAGAAACACAAATGGGACTGCAAATTCAAGTTGATAAAATAATAATTTCGGACAAAGCGTATCCAAGACTGAAAAGCTGCAAACTTGGTTAACGACAAAATATAGCAATGTATTTACTAGAGAAGAAATGAAGACGTTGTGCCCTGCTGCAAGTTCTAGAGTATTAATATTCCTTCGATCAGGGTGCACAGTGTTAAATATCAAAGTTTTCTTCAAAGGAAGACATTGAAGATATTGTCACAAATTCGTTTAATTCACTAGAACTGGAAGATTTATCAATTTCTCCAAGGGATCATCACTTTCGAAAGACAATCCCGTTCGTCATTATTTGCGTAATAAGTGCTGATGAAAATGGAGAAATTAATAAACAGGTACATATGAGTTTGAATTTTCTAGTGTTGAAAATTATTAGATAGCGTTGGAGAGAGGTACATTGCATTATTAGAATTAAGTATTGAAGTTTATTTGGTCTCTAACATTTCAACACACAAGTTTTATCAATTTTCATAATCATTTGTTTGTTTAATTTTCTTCCTAGGGTTGTATATTTTAATTCAACTAGATAACGTACAAAATCAGGTCTTTTCTCTATATATTATATTATATTATATATTGCTTTGTGAAAATGTCCTAAATATAACAAAATCTACTCTATAAAGTATTTGATGCTTATATGACATCTATTGCAAAATATAGATACAGACGAATGATGGGGAGACAAAATGGAACAGTGACTTGGAGCTCGGTATTTTGTTATTTTAATTTTATAAAATATCAAAAAGCAAGAAAAAATAGATATGTATTTTATTCTCCAAATCAATGAACCAAACACATCACTAAAATGTTGATAAATATATGCTTTCTTATTTCATAGGACAAAAGAATGCTCTCGTGCATAAGGAAATACATCTTTCGGGAATTTAAAGAGGAAACTTTTGATTTGATTCATATCTTTGAGAATGGAACAAGAGACGACAACCATCTGAAAGAACTCAGTTTAAAAATTCAAAACAAGGTTTGGCAGAGATGTGATGTTAATACATCATTTTCCAGCACTTTCATTGCAATACAGGATAATAACAAAATTAGAAAAGAGTGGGGCTTTATCTAGAAAAGCAATTAGAGGAAATGATAGTTAATAATTCTAAAGACCTGATGCCTGTTTCAGAAACAGATGAAATGACAGTTGGTTCGTTAACGAAGTCAAAAATAAGTTGCTTCATGACATTATTGAGCAATTTCAACAATTAAATGTTGATACCAGTGAAATGCATGAGTTAGAAATATTGCTAGAAAGGTAAGTGTGCTAATATTTTAACTCCTATCAGCTTTCTTTGCTCTTTTCATATCTTTTATTGAAACTCGTAGACCGCGTTGAATCTAACTTTGCAAGCATGCCGCTTGGGCGATTACTATCAATGTGTTTATTCCGTAAAATTACTTTAATATTTGAATAATTCATGCAAGACACTAGTACTATACAAATTATTGGAAATTTGTAGCGCTTATGGAATTATTATGTTTATAAGATACTGGTACTGCATTAAAATGCACACTTTTTGTATTTCACGCTTTCTGAAACCAACGATGATCGCATTCAATAATCCATGGTGTTGAACCTTTAATAAAATAATATTGTACCTTATTTTTTATAAGATATTAGGTAATTGTTTTGAAACAAAGACAGTTTCATTCACGAAATACAGTGTGTAATTGCTGCCATAAACAATACACATAAATGCTATTAGACATGTGCATCTGATGATCGATCAGTTTTAAAGATTTATGACAACCTGTAGTTGACTGACTTTTTCGTGCAAATTTTAGGGTGTTAGTTTTAAAGTTGATCTTATTGTTTTCATCGTGTTTAAAATTATGAAATGCAAAATAAATCAAAACATTTTTTTTTTAGGAATGCAGATGTTCGAGCATATGGTTGTAACGATAACGTGATAACAGTGTATGTGTCGAATTCGAAAAATCCCTTGCGTTCAGATTTACCTGAAAGAGTATTTTCCGAAAGCATACGACAAAGTAAAAATCGAAATATTGAACACCGACGTTCAAATTTCAAAATACCATTACAAGTAGGTAGTAAAATATACAAAGACGACGAGCGGTTTGGTACATTGGGGATGTTTTAAAGGACCAAAAGGAAGCATCTATTTCACAACATGTTCACATGTAGTGAATAAAGAAAGATGCGCGTATGGGAATGATCAAACTGTATTAGGCAGAAGTGTACATTCTATCGATACTGCTACAGACATTCAGTATACCGAATTAGTTGATCTCTCTATTGTTAAATTAGATTCATCTGTTATTTCAAGTTGCCAATTTGGACTTCGAAATACAGACGATGATCACGTGAAAGGCGAAATTGCTGGAGAAGATGATATCAAGAGTGAGCAAAGGAAGCACAATTTAAAAGTTTACAAATGGGGAGCCAAAACAGAATTAACACGTGGAATATACAAAGGATGGTTAGCGTCAAAACCGATTCATGCAGATTTGATCAAAATGTTCATAGAATAGTGAGCGATGCACATTCATTTTTGCAGAAGGTGATAGTGGATCTTTAATTTGTTTTGAGGCCACAGGTTCACCATATTTGCCAACTGATTCGGCGGTTTACATTTTCGTCGGTAAACAAGTGTCTTCAGAGGAGCTGTCACATGTGTCGCCTAATCAAAAGATTTATACTATTGTTATCATGTCTCTAAAATTTTGATCAGAATGTTGATGACGTTGTAACTCTGGAACCTTGTCTAGATCCAAATGTTCGAAACATAGATCAGCGTGTCAGATCAGGTGACGCTGTTATAAATTGACATCATTATTGTCAGATGTAGAAAACAGTTCAGTCTCGTGTGCGTTTTTATTTTATCTTTTACTTTCATGTCCATTGATGATGAAACAACATAGCTAATGATTCATAGTTTTCATTTCGACTTTTATACGGACATTGAATGATTGAATTGCCGGAAATCATATGCACCTTTTGATGTACATTTATTAATATAAAAGTTCCGAATGAAAATAAAACTCGAAAAGATTCATAATACTTACTACATTGTTTATTTGAGAGACATATCAGAAATTTAGAAAAAAAACTAAAGGGAGGTTATTCTAATACATATAAAATAGGCACTAAAGTTTCATGAAAACTGCTCAAAGCACTATTGAGTTATTTTCCGAAAACTGGAAAATCACCCTTTATGAATAAAATCCCAAAACTCGGAAACATAAAATCTAAAATTTATAAAAATCGAAAGGGAGCTCACGTCTATAGATAAAATTATAAACAATTCACAAAATTTCATGCAAATTGGTTAAAGCGTTTTGAGTTATTGTCCAACATATTGACGACAGCAACCAACAAACAAATTTCAAAGAAGATCTGAGACTATGCGTACCGTAAAATGGGTGGTGGTTACAGAGAATTGCTATGAATTATCAACCAGTGACACATTTATTAAGTTCATTGAAATTGATAACGTCAGTGTAGACATATATATGCATGGGTAAGAGAACGAGGTTTGGAAATATAAACACCGTAAGATGGGACCAAAGGGACATCAAGGTAAGAAAATGAAAATAAACAAATTTAGGGAACATAAAGTCGTCCCTTTTGTCGTTCATTGTTGCATAGAGCTTCCTTGCGAAACTTGAATATATAATTCTATAGGAAAGGACAGTTATTGCTGGTTATACATAAATGTTCAGCGTAGAAAAAAAATATGTCACAAGTTATTGTCTATTGATTCCTTAACCTATGTCAGTCTATTGCTTTGAATATGGGTTGTTTTTCAAGAACCATGGTCAGCCGAAATTAACTTATATACTAACTTTTAACTTACAAACTTTGTAACTCTCAAAAACGTACAACACATTCAGTGTTCAAACTTGCAAGCGTTTCTTTTACATGATCTTTTTATATATAAAAGTTTCGATGATCTCTTGGCTACTTGTTCGCGTCGAGTACTTGGATGTCATATGAGGGACAGGTTTCTTCACGTGGAATCGATCTCCATTTATGTCACAGAACGGGCTTTACATTTGGGATTTTCTGCTTAAAATTGAGAATGGAAATGTGACATGTGTCAAAGAGACAACAACCCGACCAAAGGGCAGAAAACAGCCGAAGGCTACCAATGGGTCTTCAACACAGCGAGAAAATCCCGCACCCGGAACCTGCTTCTCTGTTTGGTAGAAGTTATTTAGGAGTACAAATTAAATAATAAAGACTAACTTATAGACTAAGTGTAAGAATTGTGTGTCTGGTCGGGGTAATATCTGATTGCGGATTTCTTGACCAGGGCTTTTCTACCAACCGTGATCTTGGCCGACCTCACCACGGCACTGCAGTCAAGTAAGCTTTCATGGGATTACCATTGAGGTAATCAAGTTATAATAAAGATATATGTTGTTAGTTTATAATACCTTAAAACATTTTTCAATCCGCCACATTTCGTACATAGAAAGACAAACAACGGCGAACAACTCATGGACTAGATAGCCTAGTTTGGTATCGGCACAATATTTGTCAATTAAAGAAGCATTTGGGAATGTGTTATCCATATTAGGGACGAAAAAATAATATTCTGCAAAATGAGTGGACGCTATTAAGTTCGGGATATTCAGACTGATATATGTTGGAAAGGACAATCCATGAAGTTTTGTCTTACAGCAAGCTAAATACGAATCCATCAAAGAGTTGTTGCGGGTATATTTTGTATTTTTCTTCAACGTGCAGAGAGACTTGCGCTCTCCTATATGAGGTCCTTATTAGCATCAGTTTTAATACCGAATATTTGAGCCCTACAAGGAGATTGATTTCAAAACACACTTTGTATGCAGTAAAGCATTTGTCTTTAATATTTTATGTAGTATATACTGTATACAGATATATTCTGCTGACTGATGAAAGTAATTACAAAATAATGCAAATAATATCAGGTGTTCCTTCGGGATTTCGTATCATTAAGTAATAAATAAATTTGGTGTATTTACTGTCTTCTGATTGGTTAAAAGTATTACTTTTATTATCAAATTCAAATTCAAATTCAAAGTTTTATTGCCATATAAACTTTACAGTTTGTGACATATAACAACAACAAAAACAAATGAAGACAATAACTAAGTAACTCAATATATATATACAAATTCAGGTAAATATTAAAGGGTCCCCTGTCCTCAGTTCCATTGACTTTTTTTATAAAGGATCCTAGTTTATTCACTTGTGTTGGTGTTGATGGGTTAAGTATATATATAACTTTGTCATTGTCAGTGAGATTAGCAAATGAATTATTTTCTATGTTAATGCAATTAAAATATGCTAATCTAATATTTGAATTGTGAGAACAATTTATTAAGAAATGTTTCTCATCATCTAGTACTTTGCATTTTTTGCAAAGTCTCTCTTCGCGAGGAATTTTAAAATGCCTTCCTTTTCAATTAATAATGAATGATCACTGATTCTAAGTTTTGTAATTAATTTTCTGTATTCAAAGTCTGAGTTAGAGAGGTAAGGTTTTATCAATAGATTTGGATCAAGTCCTTTATAAAATTTAATTTACTTTTATCATCAATAGATCTCAACTTATCCATCAACAGGTTGTTGTAGTATGAGTTTATTTGGGGTTTAATATAGTTTTAATATTTTTAATTGTTTTAAATTATCACAGGTTTTAGTCTATCTATATCAATGTTAGATTCAGAAAGAATATCTTTTGCAAAAGTGAACCATGAATAGGACCCACTAGAATCCAAAGTTTTAGTTAATTGAAAAGATTCATGTAATAAGGGATTCAAATTTGAGGTGAAAAGCCTTGCTAAATACATAATAGTTTGGGTTTTATATGACATTCAATAGGCAGTATTCCCAATTCATTCCTTGTACCAAAATTTGTGGCGCTCTTGTTAGTGCCAAGGGTAAACTTGCAATAACCAAGATGCAAGTTTTCTATTGAGTCTTGTCAATAAAATTAAATGGGTCCACATTTTTCCAGAAACCAAAGCTCTTTTTAGCTTTGAAATATGTTATATATGAGTCTAAATATGTTATTTCAGAATTATAAGTCAATATAGGTCTCACTAAGGTGTCAAATTAGTTATTTGACACTCTGATAGGAAGACTGCCAAGAGAATTAGTATATGTTTTAATAGAAAACAAAACCTTTTTGCCTTTTTGTTAATTCAGCTGTACTATGACTGAGATTACCATTTGATTTAATCAGCAGACCTAAGTAAGGATATTCTAAAACATTCTCTATTTTTTGTTTTATATACAAGTATAGATGTTTCAGGCTTTTGCTTTGTTGTTGAAAAGACCATACTTTTGTTTTATTTATGTTTAGAAAGCTGCCAGTTTTCACAAAACATGGAAACTTTATTTAGACTATTTTGGAGACCCTCCTTAGATTCTGAGAGTAAAAGCAGATCATCAGCAAACAGGAGGGAGCCTAGTTTACTATTTATAAGCTCCAGTGGACTTGAGTTGTCATCTTCCAAGCCTTTAGTGATATCATTTATAAAGATATTGAACAAAGTAGGACTTAATGAATCCTTGTTTCACACCTCTAGTAATGTCAAAATAATCAGAAATGTGATCTTTATACTTTAAAGAGTATTTAAATATTGTTGTTTTATTACTCTGTAAAAGACTTTCCTACTCCCATTTTGCATAATTTATATAGAAGGGCTGTCCTCCATACAGAGTCAAATGCCTTTCTTAGGTCAATGAAGCATGCATAAATTTTTTGTTATTTTGTGTATATATTTATTAATTAAAGATTTTAATATGAAAATACTGTCAGCAGTTCTGTGGTTTTCTCTGAAGCAATGTTGTCAATTTTAATGGCGCATGCCCACTCTGACGTTGTATATTCATACGCCAACATGTGTGTACTTTGTTATTGTTAATATAAATAATATAAAAGTTCTTTGAGCCTTATTTTGATAGAAATTTATTTATAATGAATGGCAATAATTTATTTTGAATTTATTGAACCATAAAATTAATTTTGACTCTTCACATTTTACATAATCCGCTTCGCGATTTAATGCCGATTTAATATCGCACGCATTTTTGAAATAAACATTTTCACGTGCGGTCCAGAACAAAAGTTTCGAACGTCAAGTTTATCAAAACTATAAGTACTTGGAGAAAACACCAAAAGCGTCGAAAATAAAATGTTGCCTTAGAGAAAAGCAAATTTAGTTGAAGTACAATAACATAGTTTAAAACATGTAGCTGCAAGTTTAAGGTCAAAATGAATTTGCAACATGTATATCTTTGTTAACACAAAGTATGCTTTCTACGCATTTTGGTGAATGATTCTCTATAGATTGATTGATTGTTGGTTGCTTAACGTCCAGTGGCAAATATTTCATGCATATTCAGGACGAGAATAAATTAACAATAAATGCAATAGGTAGGTTCTGTAATAGAGGCGTCTGGCATTGAGGTCGGAGAAATTTAGACTGCCACGGGAAATGAGGGTATATTGGATAGGGACAGAAATTTAGCCTTGCAACAGGTCACCTACGGACCCCTCAAAGAGTTGTTGCAAGGGTTCTTAACGTGCAAAGAGCGTGGCACTCTCTTTACACGCGGCATCGGATTTAACGTCCCCATTCTGACCGGACATGGCTGCAAATTTGTACATCCCGCACAGCCAAACGGACGCCCCACTTTGGCGAGGGTTTGACCGCCGGTCGGAGGAAGACCAATGGAGACCATACTTCTATTTCCCAGTCACCCTTGGGGTCTATATAGGACTGACATATTCCGAACCACTGGTAGTATGGTACCGATCAAAGTGCGCATGACAGAGTTTTTCTTTTATAACAAAACATTTAGTTTCATTAATGAACATTAATTTATCTTTTACATAATCATGATTAGCCTTAAATTGTTAAATCGGCATGTGCAATACTGACAATGTTCACTTGCTTATATTAAAGCTGCTTTTCTGTCAATGCGACGAAGCATGATAGAGTAATACAAAAATAATAACTGCATTGACCCATGGACTTCTTCATGATATGTCACGTCCACGAACGGTTGCAAATATTAAGCCTCATTAAAGTTTGGACGTATTTTTCATGAGCAAGTTACAATCATATTGTTAGTACAATTAACAATTATTTATAGTTTCTGTACGTGATAAAGAAAACACTGTTTTAAGTGTCATTATGATACGGTTTGGGTTGTAATAGAGATGACCAGGATATTGAAGAACGAACTAACGAAAGCGTAAATTGACGAATCGTACGAAACAGGAGCTGCTGTTTAATACATAAGTAATGTATAAATCTAACATAAAATCGATGGTTAAAGTATAGTAATTCGCATCGTCTGCATGTAGTTTAAAGAAGATACTACCAGTATCTGTATATAACTCCTCACATTAATAATTCAATGGGTTTTCTACAATAGAAAATGGTGCATTCAATATCAAAGACTTTGCTTTGAAAATTGAGGTTCCTGAGGAGTTTTATGAGCTTTTGGGCAAGGAAAAGGGTGGTGGCATAGATATTGAACTTTACTATATTTATATGATTGATCATCGGTACGTATATAACTAAACGTAATCGTTTTCCACGAAGGAAAATCAATTCCAAAAGACATGCAAATTTTAACCCCACCTCACCCCAAACACGTTTCAATACTTTTATTATTATTATTAAATAAAACAGTGCATTAGTGTTCAAAATAAACAAAGGTTGAGATATCATCATCTAAATGATATTCTTATCAAAATATTATTTGATTTCATAGTATTTTGTGAAATCTATGATATTTTAAATGCTCAGAACAGTGAAACATACTTCACAAATCAACGGAATTGCATGTGTATCAAACAAACCATGTCAGACGAAGTATGTTTGGTTCCATAAATTTTCCAAAGTAACGGGTCTTTGGACTTTACAAATTTTAATCCTTTTCAGTATGCACATAATCATTGATTCTCCTCTGATACAGTTTGATATCCATACTAAAATGTTGTTTTAAGTATGGATAGTAAAATATAAGGGCTTATAACAGAGTTGATAAATTCACTCGAAACCATGTGAGCCATACGCAGTAGTGATAGATAAGTGGTATAAACATAGAAAGTTGAATATTTTAATCAATAATAATAAATGAAAATTAAACACAAAAAGGGGTCTACCGCATTAGAGCCTATGTTCATTTTGGCATATATTTTTTCCTCCTTAATAGTTGTAAGGCTTTAAAGTTATCTTTAATGTCTTCGTATGCATTATTGCTGGACCAAGTATGCCTTCTGTCTAGATAACTCCTTAAAATACTTTATTTACTCTAATGACCATTTTTACACTGCAAACGTTTTGCCATCGTTGGAGGTTGGCAGGTATGATAGAAAATTCCTTGCAACAGAATTTTTCTTTAGTTGGAACAAAAACTTCAGGGTTAATTTTCATAAACTGATAGATTTGTTTGTCCAAAACTTGAATACCAAATTAGAAACACAGAGCAAACATAAGATCCTACAACAATAATTTTATAATTTATTTCAAATCATCAAAGTTCTGCATTCATATATGTTTGAACATTGCAAAAGACGTCGGTGCACTCGAATAATCCAATGTGTGATGTACATTTCATCATGCTTTCAACAATAATAACCACATTGTATCGTAAGATATGTAACACTTTCAGAAACTCTTAAACGTCTTCCATTTTATTATGAAAACCTTATTAAAATCAGTATTTTTATGCGTTTCAATCTATTAACGTGATTGCGTCCAAACAAACTTTAAACATGATAACATCTTTAAGTTTTAAGTACAATTGTAAACATTCAATTACCGCTCCTATTACGTTCGTTCGTCGAGATAAGTTCGTTCGTCAATATCCTGGTCATCTCTAATGAGAATGTTCTACAAAAGACAAACCATGCAGTGAAATCTTCGCCCTAGTGCCTATCATATCGTATAAACGTAACAAAAATATAAAAGAATAACTTGCTAACTCAAGGCTCAAGTTGGGAGACTTTTGAAAAGGGACCAATGCTTTAACAGTCTAAGCAAAAATCCCAAAACACTGTTAGTAATAATCTTAACTATAGGCAACACGCTTTCATACATATGAAATAGAAAAACGGTGTAAAGTCTTGAGATTTATTACTATGTTGGTTGAAGGAACCGCATTTAATTATAGCCGCATAATAAGTCTGTTTACCAACAACATGTGCATGCATTATTGGAAGTTCAAAACAGGATCAGTTAACAATGATTAAACGATGTATTTGTTTCTACTTTTGTAGCGTTTAGCAAACGATAACAAACGCCACACAACGTTTACAAAATTTAGGTTAGAAAGAAATGCACTCCAAGTAAACGTTTGCATATAGCTATAACTCCTTCTACTAGAGTTGTTGCAGAATTCAGGTGTCGATCACGTATTCGTATATGACGGATTGAAAATGAAGTATTTTGGAAAATGCTAAAATGAGTATCACATGTATTCGTAGTATTATACACGTTTTTCATTCCCTTGTCCTTACATGAAGGTGTGAAGTTATGTAAAAATAAGGCGTGCCACTCGATAAGTGTAGTAATTGTTTTGAAGTAGTATTTCGTTGAACTTTTCACGATTAAAGCGAAGTTTAAAAATTCCTGAATAGGTCGTTTGAATTCTATATCTGCTATAACGAATTATCAAAATCAGATTTTTAAACTACATTACTTATTTTTCAGTTTTATCTATCTATGTTGTGTACGAACTCTGACAATTAATCTCAAAATGGTTGCTTGAGTGTTTTAGGCGTCTGCTATTAGGTCTTATGTATGAAATTTCTTAACAAACTAAATATTATAAACAGAAATTGAGAAAACGAGTTGTCCGAGGCGACTGGTCCGATGTTAAAATGGAATATACCATATATGAAAATCAGGATTTTTTATTGTTTATTTTGAAGAATTATAGAACTCAAGTGGACCATAAAATAAATAATTATGAAATTAGAACAGAACAATCCCTGTTATACATTAGTCAGAAGAAACCATGGGGACATTCTAGTAAAGTCGAAGTTTAATGGAATGGTTCCTTGTCTAGTATAGCTCCTGCTTTGTATGACAATTTTTTTTTTCATGAAATACATATATTATCATCACAGCTTATATATTAAGTGATTTAATAACTTCGTACAAGTATTCAATGACAATAAAATAGTTTAGTGTCAGAGTAATTTAGCAGAAACTGACAATGAAAGATTTTGTTATTTAACAGAATTTGTCTTTTGGGTTACAGTTAAAGGGAGGGTGAATTTCTATGTTAAATACACCTAGGTTGTTATGTTTACTGATGGTATTTCATATATTCACGTACATTAGTCATGGACTAAAATTTCAATTCATGGTCTGTTCATTTCAGTGGTCAAATTAGCCTATTAGGTTTGACTCTCACAAGAACGATATACATAAAAAATATATTTCTCATGTGAAATTCTGAGCAAGAAGGAATATATATTGCTTCCTAAAGACTTGAAATAAAAATTCCGAAAAGTTTCTGTAAAACTAAACTATATGTACAGATAAACCAAGAAGACGAGTACACTGAAATCGAGCAAGGTCCGCTTGATGAGCACGACAAATACAATGGACTTTTCAAGGAAGCTTCTGTTCGTATCTAGCAGCTAATGAAACAGCATCAAAAATGGAATGTTCCCCGACGTATCCATAAAATTAACTCAAACACGCCTCATGTATTATTGCCGACCATGCGAGGGATGTAAAGCCAGTCAAGGTCGTTAATACTTCCATCATCACCATGTATTATAAAAGATGTGTTCGACTTTCTGAACTTTTAGATTAAGGCGTGTTTGAGTTCAACGTTGTCATATAATCGTGTACAATATACTTGTTATTTTCACATTTTGTGACGCTTAATTTCGATGTCATAACATAAAAATTCAAAACAAATATCAAGTGAAACATAAACCAAGAATGATTGAATATCATTCCATAGAGGCTTATAATAGAATATTCATTAAAAGTTTCTGTAAACCACTATACGTATAGCTTAACCAATCAGATGACAAGTACACTGAAGCAAAGCAAGGTCCGCTTGATTAGCACGACAAGTAAAATGGAACCTTCTTGTGAAGCTTCTATACGTATCGAACAGCCAATGAAATAACAGCATAACAAATGGAATGTTCCTCCAACATATCCGATGTATCTACAAAGTATGATGTTTAACTCAACCAATCAAATGTTGTACATCAAAAATGGAATATTCCACGACGTATTTGAAGTATAATTCAATCATGGGAGTGAGTGTAACTAGGGGCTGTTAAAATCAACATGAACCCCTTTAAAGAGAGGGCACTATTTTAATAAATATAAAAACACAGACAGCGGAACATAGGGGTGGTGTTTCAGGTGTGCAACATTCAACACTCTCTATGAAAGGAGAGCAAAACACATTTGCTCCTTTTCAGCACATCTTTAAGCGCAAGCTTTGATATCAACAGCTAATATATGTACATCTGTATATTTATTAACGAACTTTCAAAATTCAGTAAATCTCACTGTGCACAGAGATACCTATATATCATGATTGATTGTTGTTTGTTTATGATGTCTAGTGCCAAATAATTCATGTTCAGGACGAACAAAATTATCAATAAATACAATAGGTATGTATTGAAAACTATGGGTAAACTGGGGTAAAGAAATTGTTTCACTTGTGAATTGTAAAGCAAAAAATATTTTTACGACGAGAGATAAATTTGACGTAAATCAGTTTTGCTTTGAAAAAATACGCAAAACTGTCATCTGAAATGGCTGTTACATTAAAATAGTTGCTTTATTATTTGATCAATGTTCTAAAAATAGATAAAATGAAATATTCCCCATTCCATTCTTTATTTTAAATTATTGTAGAATTCGCAATTTTGTATTTTGTATTCTTTTATTTATATAATAATATGTGTAATGAACTTGCACAAAATTCTCCGGTAAATAAAAAAAAGCATTTTGGTGAAAGAGCCAACCAACTATGCTCTATTTGTAGTTTAATCAAGTTTGAGTTACACATAGTGTTTGTTCGCGATGTTTACAAGTAATTCACAGACCTGTCTATTTAAAATAGTCACATGGTGTTCATGTAATATAAATGATATACAATGCTGCCAGGAGCAGTAAACTTTTTCATAAACACTGAATACTTAACTGAACAGTTAGTCAATTAGTCTTTGGTGTAAATATAAGAACGGTATATCTACCAACATTGCTTCGCGATGTAGCGATTAACGTCCGGAATCAACTGTACGGCGGTTATACCCCGTGGTATAGAACCATTTAAACATGTAACAATAAACTGTTTTCAATATTTCTTTGTATTCTCACAATTGCGTATTGGCTTATTTGTAACACCGACTTATAAGAAATTAAAGCATATTTTAGGTGACTCGACTGTTGCTCGAACTTTCTTTACTGAATAAGATGTATGCACAATGGCATGGTAAATATCAATTATCCAGTCATCCAAGCGTCAATTGTTTGTGCAAGATGAAAACGTTTCCACTCATTCAATCGTGAAATGAAGATCGTTTTGTGAATGCTCTTTGTTATCTAAAATGCATCCATTAGAGCTATTTTCCTAACGCTTGTAGTTTAAAGGTTTGGTTGGCTTGCTTGCTTTGTTTGTATAAACGTTTGCTCAATCTTAATTACAATGACAGTATGTCAGTGTTTTAAACTTGAGTTTTATTTTATTTAAGGACTTTTATCTAATTTTACAAACTTCTTTAAATTGTATCCCAGTTAGGAACTACATCAAGTTGTAATTGAAATGTGTAACTTTTCTACAAACTTACCTGACACAGTTATATCAATGATAATCAGCCCCTCTTAACTTAATTTGAAAAAAAGAACAAATAATTGACAAGTGAAAGATTTTCTGAAAGCCAAAACACCATTAAAAAAATCAACAGCAGCCACATACTTAACTATGTGAATTACATTTTTGCTTTATCCTACATATTGGTCTTTTGATGTTGTCCTAAAAAGTAAAGTCTTACTGAATCTATATATCTTGCTTTGAGACCAAAATATTGTCAAAAAATAATTAAAACAGAACTTGTGTTTCAGATTAAGAAAGGGTCTGGGAAACGCGCAGATTGCATGATTTTGCATCATTTTCTATAGTTTCTTGGGGCCTTCAGCAGCCCCAAACCCTTCGCCGAAAATTTTTCGCCTCGCTCTGCTCGGCAAATATGAATGCCATTACTTTTAAAGAGGCTAGTTACAGCCCAGCTTTAATACCTTGTACGTATGCAATATATGCAGTTTGGAATTCAGAAGATTCACTTCCAGCATGTCCAGAGGAGGAGGATTAATTCTGATTTAATGGTACATAATGACTTGACTATAAATATGTACATGTATTATTTATTTAAGAATTAAAAAATGAATTTAAAATAGTGCGTTTTCAAATATAATAAATATAATTGTGAAAACGAATAATCAGTCTCTTGTTTTAATGAAAATGAAAATCATGCTTCAACAGTGCAGAAAAAATAATCTGTCCCTTTAGTCCACAAAATAAATAACCGATCCAAAACTAATCCTCCTGACCCCCGCCCCAGAATATCAAATGGTCGTCCCTAAGATTGTTAGTAATTTTAGGATTTTTTTTTCAAAATACTGTTACCGGGGCAGAGATGCAAATCAGTGCTTTTACAGAACAATCTCTTTATGTGGGAACTCATTTCAATGTAAATTTATGCATGCATCTTCAAGATTCAAAATGATATAACCTACCAAAATCAGTAGTTTTAAGACAATTTTATTTCGTTAAAACGATTTTATTTTTATTTCTGAATTCCGTCAAATAAAGTTACTATTTAGGGATAAGTACTAAGCAAATCAACATTCTCACACATTGTTTAACATAAAAATGTACCGTAGCGCATTGCATGATATGAAATGCTCTAGCTTGCATGCCTGCATGAATTATAAATAGCCAAATATAATAATTTAATATTTCGTCTATTTTGTGAAAATGCCTAAATGACCTTGTTCTCCAAAATCCTACTTATGTATTAGAACATATGGGAAACGGTAGATATTTTATCTACACAAGTGTTGTGTCATTCTTAAGAGAGCACTCGAAAGTAGTATGGTAGACTACACTCGAATCTCGAAGTTACAATTTGTTCTGATTTATATCTTTAAATATCATTCTTCAGTACCTTAATGATTTGTATATGAATAAAGCATATAGTGTAAACCTAGTACACATGCTAAAATATCCACTTTTGATTTAATCAATACATTGATTGAGTCATCGGGTCAGAAAAAATAATACCCATTTTAACTCCATCGCACGTATATAAATACTTCGATACGTATACGTATCCAAATACTTCAGTTCTGCAAAATCTCTACTACCACCAATGTAAACATGTAAACATTTCTGAAAGTTATTATCAAAATTAATTCTTTCCAAATCATATAGAAACTGTTCGCTCATACGCATGAAATAATTGGTAAAAATATCATGAAGACATCTCGAACCGTCCTACATACAATGGCTAGAATATTATTTGATCGATATGAAAAGATAATTATATTGAAGACACCATGGACAGTTCTATGGACACAAGTAGGGCCGTCATTAGAAAATTCAGTCCGTTAGATCGCATCATCAGAAAACCCCAAGGCATCATAAAATGTGAACAAATTCAAATGACAAAACCCAATAACGGGTTCATTCTTGAACAATAAGCCAAAACCAAATATTGCATGCAGTAACCACTAATTTATAGATTCCTTACTAATAAAGAATGTAATAAATATAAAAATAAGGAGATGTGGTATGATTGCCAATCAGACAATTATCCACCAAAGTTCAAATGAAATGGATGTAAACAATTATATATATAGGCAACCGTATGGCCTTCGACAATGAGTAAAACATTTTTCTTTGCGCTTAACGCTCATCCTGACCAGGGACAGTGGTGTAACAGCCATACAAACTTTAAAAATCAGTTCGAAGGGCTGTTTTCCTCTGAAGGACAGGAGGCACACAAGCAACACACAAGTTAAAAGACCAAAAAAAAAAAAAAAAAATCAAAAGCAAAGCACCGATCCAAGAGACTAGCCGCTGGTACACTCATTGATTTGTATAGTAAAACTATAGATGTAAATCGTTGCTAAACACTATAGTTGCAATCTGACTTCGACTAACAAATAACTCATGTTTTACCAGACTTAAATATCAATTAGTACACATGCAATGGAATTAGTGTAAAAACGTTGTAAACAGCCCCATAAAGCATGACCTTGTGCTTTGCAACTATACAAGAATCGACATGATATAGGCCAATAAGTGTTTATAACTGTATGGCAATTATTATACATCTTAATTTATCTTAATTAAAACAAAATCAATGTTAACTTAGTAGAATATTTTTTATAACATAGAATCTGATTTATTTTTATCTGGAACAATTAGATATTTCTTTTCGAAGATAAAACTAATTTTATTTGCTAATTGAAAAGCTGAATAAAATCATTTAAGACAGCAGGAAGATGCACAATGTACTTCCATGACTTCGGTATTGTTTATTTCTCAGACTTAAATGAAGAAGGGCTATTTATACTGTAAATCTATGATGTCTCTGTACTGGTCAATCGGTCAGATTTGTCATCCTGTACGAAATGTGACGCCTGTAAATGACACGGAAACCAGGCGTAGAAATCATACTTTATCCTGGCGTCATTGCAGTGTTTAAGGAATGCATGTCCAGGCGTCAACCAGGCGTAAACCAGGCGGAAACCAAGCGTAACTGAGGCGGAAACCAGGCGTAAAATTAGGCGTAATATTTAAATGAGTACGCCTGGTTGACAGAAAATCAGGCGTAATATGCAAATGAGTACGCCTGGTCAATAAATAAACCAGGCGTAATGTCCTTACATAATACTACACTTAATTTAAATCAGTGTATTACCCTAGCTGTGTACTTTGTGTATTTGATACAATTTTGTACTGTTGCTTAAAGTTCTCACTGTTTGACATAAAAACTTGAAAATATTAACCATTGAAGAAGCTATATAAATAAATACATAATAGATAGACACTGGCTCAAATAAGATTAAGTTTAAATAAAATTATGACAATTAGTTTTCTTGAAATAAAACTAGCATCTTGACTAAGTTGTTTTGAAAATTAATGTCATTTAAACTAAAATAAAATCAATGATAATACTGTAATTTAACTTGTGAAAGATTTAAATGCTATTATCCAAGGATGAGGGTTTCAGAATTTGAAATTAATGGTAAAAATTGAAAAAATAATAACTTAGTTACTCACATAATTATTATTTACCATGGCCATGTATACTACTTTCCTTTCATTTCACAATTTTTATTCATCTATTTGATTCCATAATTACAATTTCAAGTTCTTTCAAAAGCACAAAATAAGCTAATTTCCCTGAATATATGTCCAACTCTTGCAAGCTAATACCAGAGAGCCAAATTTTGAAAAAAATTTCCCATGATTCTTTAAACCAAGCATTATGGGTATTATGATTTACTCCTTCCAACAGTTTTACGCCCGTAGGAAAATTTACACCTGGCTTATTTCAATTTACGCCAGGTTTACCACTTTTTTCTACGCCTGTAAATGCTACAAATTTACGTTTCCTGCTCCATTACGCCTGGATCTGGACACGTAACTACCACTACGCCTGGTTTACGCCAGATTTCCAGGCGTAATACGCCTATAATTTCGTACGGGTTACTTAAATAAACAATAATTTTTGAAATAAGATAACATGTTTTCACGTGTAGAGAAATGTCACTAATGACCAGTGCATGATTGGATTATATTTTTCTTATTGATCAATGATCTTACGGGGTCAGCACGAGTTCACGTTTATGCTCGCGTGTATGTGCTTTGTGGAAACTTCCTTTTATCATCAGCTTTTGACTTGTTATAACTTGTAATTCTTATCAAACAATTTATAAAAATTCCCACCCGCATACCTCCTTTTTATATTTAGAAGTAGATGTGTGTATATGTGTATTAGTGGGGCAGACTTTTCTCCCCACCTTTGCCATTCTTTGTCATTTATTCAATTGATATGATTAGTTGATGTAATTTCGTATTAATTATGCATTATAATTTCATATTAATTATGAACTTTTATGTCAACTGTTTTATTTGAAAATATATTTTTGCATTTTATGATTTTTAATAAATGACCTTTATTCGTCAATTTAATTAGTTTTATATATCATATACATTTTGTAGCAAAACAAGCTCAGACTCTGGTCTGTGTATACATTAGTATGTTTATGGTATCTGTCAGTCTGTCTTAAATTCCATTACACCGTAATGTAACATAAATTAACTTTTCTCATCTTTAAATATAACTTGGGTGTCATGACATTTTGTAAGAAAACGTGTTTACTTATCTGGCATCCGTGGTAGACAGAGTGAATGCTTGAGCTTAATTATGTTACAAGAATAAGAATTATCGGGCTATTAATTTCCGAAGTCTGTTTAAAGTACTGCATGGTTCTTGAAATATAAAAAGTCCATTATTTCCTATTAAAACGGCAAATTCATGTATGCGTAATGTAGAGTACTTTGAAGTTCGAAACCTGTGTAGTAAAACGATTGTTTTATTCAAAATATTCTGGTTGATCAATTGAATTTTATTTTCTAAATCACTTCTCCCTTTTTTTCTCGAAAAATTGATTTGGATTAAACGTATTTCTTTACCATTTGGAATGAAGTAACTATTATATTTATACGCACTTAATTCAATTGTACAAAAACAAAATCCGGAAATACATGTATTTAGTACATGTAACGTCATGAATTCCCCTACTAAAAACTGTCTTAAAAGTAAACTACATGTACGTACTATAATTTATAATTTATAATGTTTTTATTACATCACAAACACCAGTCCTTAGATATCTAGTTACTGGTGATTAATCGTCATCAAGGAGAGTCATTTCACAGGTTTGAAACAGAAAAAAACACTTTCTTCAATTTTATAAAGAAACAAAACATTTAGATTAAGAGACATGAGAAGTTACAGTTTATGACAAATTAGCCCTTAATGAAGGACTTCTCTTTTTACCTTTTTTTCAATAATGGATTTATCACTGGAAAGGTTTAGATAATCATAAATTAATATTACATTTACATAAAATACGTAGTTTAAATGTTGACGAAAATGTCCTATGTTTGACGTGTATAAGTTTCCGGATTATGTTGATATCTTTCAAGTACTATTGAGTACATGTACCTATCAGTATGATATCAAATGTAAATTTTGATAAATTCTTTCAATCGTTGCTCCGAATAGTAGTAAGTACGCAACTAGAATCTTTATTTGCCATTGTTTATGTAATTTACATTGTTATTTTGATTTATAGTCAATGAATCGTTCTAGAATATTCTAGATAGATAGTGAAAATTAAGTGAATTTATGATTCAGAAAGTGTTAACAAATTCCGGAATTTACCTTGTAATAAAAATATGTTGTTTATTATTGTATATTTTCTATTTATCTATAGATGATTCTAGGTTTAGAATGTTCTTTTGATTTTGGTATATAAGCTAAGTGTTTTTTGTTTTGTTTTGTTTTTTTTTGTGAATAAATATCTTTGTAGAAATAGTAGTGTCAGTAGTAAAGAAGTATTATCAGTGGATTAAGAAAGGATAAGACGGGCTATTTAGCAGTTTATTCTAATGTGGTATTTATTGAATTTGACATACTGTACATACTGTAAATAAACGTGAGTTATTTTTTTAAAGTTAGAAAAGGATTCCGTGTCAGTCTGACTTCGCCACAATCGTAGTAGTTCTATTCATGTATAACACATCTTTTTTTCTAATTTCAGAAGAAGTAAACAAACAGCTTACAAAAAGTCAAAAACGATGAATCAAATTCTCTGTAATCTTGTCCTGGTAACTTCGTTTGCTGCATATTCGGCCACATCAGATGTGTCACAGATTCAATGCAATGCTACAGTTAATGAAACAACGGAAACTTCGCTACCTTTTGTAATACTAAATATCGAACATCTGTACAGCAGTGTAACAAATGGCGTTCCATACAGTAAAGCTCCCAGCATCGTACCAGGGGTTACGTTTGGTGGAAATATTTCTTCATATGCTGTCAGTGTTGCTGTATCTCGTTCAAATACACAAAAAATTACATTTGCATACAATGGATCACATATTTGTGCTTCTGCGCAACTTCGTCTAGAAACTGATACCTGCTGGAGTGGTTCCTCAACCGGATGTAACACTAAAACAACAACATGTGATTCTACCTGTTTTCTGTCAAACGAATTCTATGAACGACATACCGTAAAACTCTTTGACAGTTTAACGTCAAGTTCTAGTATTGGTACTTGGACAATGTCAGACTGGCTATCATTGTATACGACATCAAACAAACAACTAGAATGTTTCCATAGAGACGAGGGTTTCTACAGATTCGAAAATAGTCAATACTTTAAAGAACCGAACTTAACTCGGGTTACATGTCCAATAGGACAACGTTGTCGAATCACACTAGGGAAAGTGGTCCCTTCGTCCAGTCCAAAAGCATATGTAGGATGTGAAAGAGATAACGGACACTATGATGGCTGTGAACAGGGATGCAGCACTTGGCAAAGATCACCATCCGGATATAGAGAAAGATGGGCTGCTATGTGTAGATACTGTTGTAATGAGAGTTTGTGTAACAACCCTGTGAAATGCAGTAATTTAGATTGCGATTTAAGTTCCGCATTGACAGAAAATGATATGTCGAATTTGAGTCATAGAAATATTGGAAGTCATGTGTATTTTGTATTGGTTTTATACATAACTCATGTACTGATTTAAAGAAAATTCCTGAACAATTCGTTCATCATTGATATCCTTGTAATGGATACCGCTTGTTAACCGGGACTACTAATAGACCATATTAGAAAAGTCGAACACTGAAGAAAATTAACTGTTTCATTGAAGTAATATTCAGCTTTTTATTTTGAACATATATATAATCTTATCACTGCTTATGGAAGTTTAGAGTAATTTTCAAAAAAAGCCCTCAAACATGTAAAATCTCATTACTCGACACTTGTCGCAAACATTATCCAAACATTATGTATCCTGTTGAACTAAACGTATCACTTGCACGTACAAATGTATATCGTCTCATAATTAAAAGTAAAAGTCAATTAAATTGTGTTCAGATCACTTTCTTCAATTTCATTTCTCTTGATGTTCTAAAATGCTTATAAAATAAGAAACTTTCCGAATAGTCCTCATGGGAATAAGCTTGTGTGCGTAAAAGAAGTTGCTTTCTTTAAAAAAAGAAAAGCAATACGTGAACCCGAGAACGTTGACTGGTCATCGAAAATTGTTGCTGATTTTTTTACCTTTGGTTTGAAATAGTTGACTGTGAGTAGAATATGGTAATGATGATGTTAAAGCACTTTTTTGAAAATATGTTATTGTGTGTAGATTCTTGCAAAAGTCAATCAAAAGCACTGTTGGATTTTAGTTGTAAATAGAAAAGTGTGTACAGCTACGATTTTAATATACCTTTTAAGTCTTGATCATAATTTTATTTCTTCCCTGGGAGTGTAATTAATTTATTTTCTTCGTGTTTAATATACAAAGTCCTAATCCTATTGCGATTCCCGGTTTCTGCAAACCGGATGTCTAAAGCAAATCGTTATATAAATCTCAGCCCTCAGTTTGCTCTGTAATCCGGATGCATTTATTTTATCTTTCATATCTTCATGTTTGTTTCCTGGATGACTTCAGTTATTCTTATACTCATTATTGAAGCTGTCTGTGCTCATGATAGGGGTAATATAGAGTAATTGAAGTCCAATTTTCATGTGAAGTGTAATTCTGTGTCATACAACTTATGAGAAGGTTTCGTATCTTGTTCTTGAGAGTAACACACCAGCTTCATTATGACCTTTTATATAATGACAATTAATTAGGTCGAATAAAACATCTCAAATTTTACGAATTTCCGGAAGTTACTTAAATGCTTGATTTCTTGATTGACAACATATTTGTTACGTTTGGAGGACGTGTTTTTCAACAAACAATCGGCATTTCCATGGGAACAAAATGTGCCCCGCTACTTGTCGACTTGTTCCTTTACTCATATGAGGCTGACTTTACATAGGAACTTCTTAGGAAGAAAGAAAAGAAATTAGCAGTATACTTTAACTTTACTTTCCGCTATATAGAATGATGATGTTCTCTCACTAAATAATTCAAAATTTGGTGACTATGTTGAACGCATCTATCCCATCGAACTTGAGATAAAGGATACAATAGATACAGTTAAGTCTGCCTCATATATTGACTTACATCTAGAAATTGACAATGGGTGTCGGTTGAAAACAAAACTTTACGACAAAAGAGATGATTTCAGCTTTCTTATTGTGAACTTTCCTTTTCTAGGTAGCAACATTCCAGCAGCGCCTGCATACGAAGTATATATCTTCCAGTTGATGCGATATTCCAGGGCTTGTATTTCCTATCATGATTTCCTTGATAGAGGGTTGCTGATCACAAGGACGCTTTTAAACTAAGAGTTCCAAGTGGTGAAGTTGAAATCATCCCTTCGCAAGTTTTACGGACGCAGTCACGAGTTGGTTGACCGTTATGGAATATCCGTTTCACAGATGATAGCGGATATGTTCCTAATGTTGTAACTACAATCCCGTCCCCCCTTTTCCCGAATGTGACCTACCGAATTAGACTTATTACCGGGTTTGTACTAACATGAGCAACACGACGGGTGCCACATGTGGAGCAGAATCTGCTTACCCTTCCGGAGTACCTGAGATCACCCCCAGTTTTTGGTGGGGTTCGTGGTGCTCAGTCTATTTTTCTATGTTGTGTTTTGTGAACTATTGTTTGTCTGTTTGTCTTATTCTTTTTTAGCCATGGCGTTTTCAGTTTATTTTCGACTTATGAGTTTGAATGTCCCTCTGGTATCTTTCGCCTCTCCTTTTTAAACCGATCTAAACATATAACAGGAAAAACTTAGTTTTGAAGAATATCTTGTTTTCAGAAGTTTTACAAAAAAAAAATGTATGAATACCTGGACTTGCTCTCAAAGGAACCAATTTATATTTTAAAAAATATGCCAATACACAAATTATTTATAGATAGATATAAGATACCGGGATTAAAATTTCGTACACCAGAAGACTCATCAGTGACGCTTGAATCGAAAAATTTAAAAAGGCAAAATAAAGTACAAAGTTAAATGGCATTGAGAACCCAAAAATCCAGTTAAAGTAATATATTCCTTTGGTAGTAAATCCTTAGTATTATGAAAGTTTCAAAGTTTATAATACGACAGTCACTCAAAAAAAAAAAAAAAAAAAATGAGTAACAAGTAAAGGCCATGACCATGCTTCAAAGTCACATGGTAAGCTCTTACAGCCATGTCCGAAATTAAGTTACGAAATGCGAAAATTCTCACTCCGTGAATATTTAAGCATGCACGTGGTTTTCTTGCGCAAGAAAGAGTACTGATTGATAAATTGAATGTTGGTTGCTAAACGTCGACGGACCAAACGAACGCCTAACTATGGCAAGGGTTTTAACTGTCGTTTGGAAGAAGACCAAGGTTGACCATATTTCTATCCTCCAGTCACCTTTTGTTAGGAGTTAATTAGATATAAGAAGATGTGGTATGAGTGCCAATGAGACAACTCTCCATCCAAGTCACAATTTGTAAAAGTAAACCATCATAGGTCAAAGTACGGCCTTCAACACGGAGCCATGGCTCACACCGAAGAGCAAGCTATAAAGAGCCCCAAAATGACTAGTTACTAGTAATTAATACGCATACGCACTGATATTCTGGATTAGAATATCATTTGCGTTATCATATCATTTATTCTTGATTCAAATATAATGTTTTTATTGAATTCGGATGTCAATCTATCTGCCTCAAGTGGTTTGATTCTGGATTCTTTGCCATTCAATCCGCATTAGTGTAAAAGCAAACCGATATTGTTAAAATCAGATTTTGTTGTGTCGTGTGAAAAGGTTGCATATAATGTAAATCAATGAATACAGATTTCAAAATCGCACCATTTTCCAAACATTTAGATCCTGTAAGGCTTAACTCTATTTCCTCCCCGCCAAAAAAAAAAAAAATCAAAGTGCTGGGAAGTTTGCAACTGTAGATGTGTATTTTTCAAATAGGTTATAGATGTGTATTATTTTAAATATGTATTCAATCACAGCTTTGATATTTTTAACTAAACCATTTTCTTTTTTCATAAAGTTTGTCATATAAAATTTTGATATTTTCTATTGCAACCTTGAACTGTTGTTCTAAAATAATCAAATATACAATAAGCTCTGTTAATTTCTTTATGTGCCCATGCCATATCTAGGGCCTGTGATTTTATAGTATTTTTTCCATTCGTAACTGGGCATAACCCTAACAACAACAGTAAAATGACGGCACCGAAATTCAAACTTGATCTTGGTGTTGTGGTTAAAAAGTATTTTGTATAAGTTTCATAACATTTGGTTGAGGCACACTAAAGTTAGAGCACGGAATTGAAAAAAAATCGTAAGTGTTCCGCGGAACCCGGTGTTTCGCCTACTTTTGCTGTTAATCGCAGGCTCAACAAAAATGAGGAAAAATTAATAAAAATATTCCTCTCTATACTATCTTTTGATTGTAAGAAGCTTCTGTCCAAGTTTGGTAAAAATCCAGGATAGTTTATGAATCTAATAAATGTTTTAAAAATAACTGCAGACTATATGTAATGTTAACTGGAAGAAAAGCTAAGTCCATTAAGTAAAATACGGAAAAACAAGAACAAAATTTTAACTAAATTTCCTTCTAGATACTAGCTTTTGATCATAAACAAGCTTTTGTCCAAGTTTGATACAAATCCAGGATAGTTTAAGAAAGTTATTAAAATTTTAAAAACTTTAGCCACAGAGTGAATGTAATGTTTCCTGGCAGAAAAACCAAGTCCATTTATAAGTAATATACTGAAAAAAATGGATTTTTTTTTACAAAATTTACTTCTGGGTACTATTGTATGATCATAAACAAGCTTCTGTCCAAGTTTGGTAGAAATCCAGGATAGTTTAAGAAAGTTATTAAAATTTCAAAAACTTTAACCACAGAGTGAATATTTGTGGATGCCTCCGCCGCCGCCGCTGAAATGTAGGATCGCTATGTCTCGCTTTTCGACAAAAGTCAAAGGCTCGACAACAATCAGTTTTAAATTTGTAAAGGGCATAACTGTAAGGGACATAACTCTAGAACAGTAAAACTGACGCCACTAAAACTCAAATTTAATCAGTGTTTTGTGATAATGAGCATTGTGTATAAGTTTCATAACATTTGGTTGAGACAAACTAAAATTAGAGATCGTAAACAAAAAATTCAAGCAACTTTTCATTTGTTAAGGAGCATAACTCTAGAATTGTAAAATCGACGCCACCAAAATTCAACTTGACCTGTGTTTTGTGGAAATAAGCATTGCGTATAAGTTTCATACAATTTGGTTTAGGAAAACTAAAGTTAGAGAACAGATGGGATGTACGGACGTACATACAAGTAAGGGACGTAAATACTTACAGAAGAAAAAGGGTAAAACTTAATACGGTGGAGACAAAACAATAGCAGTATGACGACATGAATAAAAAGTTTATATACACTAGATTCATAGAGGTGCTAGTAACCCCGGCTGTAACACATTTTATAGTTGATGCTGTGAAATTTAGCATTGAGACAATAACATTGAGATTTTTGGTTTGTCATAATTATTTGGACTAGCACTAAGAAAAAGAAAGTCATTTTCCTATTACATGGACAGATTTTATTTAATCATGTAAATAATTGCTACAGCACTTGTCTTGATACACTGAGTTATTCTAAGTATAAGCTGACTTGTCTGCCTTATATATCCTTGTAACGATTTGTGTACAAATGTAATTGTTAATCGTAACGCTGAGGAGGCTGCGATATGTACGAACTGTCGTTCAGTCAATGTTTTCAGCTGTCAGTTTGACCCACGTGACTGAGCATGCTGGACGAGTGAAGGTCCTTAAATCCACATTGGAATGTGAAATAGCTAGTATTTAAATAGCGGAATTTAAAAGTATTCAAATGTTTTGGCATCAAAACATTCTGATCGATGTTTTAACAAAACATGCACCTTTCTATCATAGCCGGTATTTACCTTTACTCATCGATGGCGTGTGACATAAGCCATATGATTATCGAGTATTTCTGTCACCTGTGTATAATTGTTCAATCAAACTTTTATCACTTGTCAATTATCCGAAGGCTTGGTCAAAACATATCAGTAATGTCAGCCATACGGATTCTTTCGATACACTCGGACTTTTACTTATTTAATAATAAACATTTGTAAATATCGTACATAGTAAAAAAGCGCGGGAAAATGTTCATTCATGAAATATTCATGAATGAATTAAACGCTGTCTCGCGTAGATTTCTTTGATTTTCTCTTCAGCGCATGGAAGATCCGCGAAGTAGTGTTTGTGATAGTTATTTTCAAAATGAAGTTAAATTCATCTGAACTGTCGATGAACATTCATTCCTTTTTTATTCAAGCTGTAATCTTTTCAAAAGGACTCAAAATTTCAAAAGAATCTTCTTACAATCAGTATTCAAACACTAGTACTATATTATCTTGGAGCAGAACATTTGCGATAGTCTGTCACCGGAAGTTTGAGGCCGACGCCTAAGGAAAGTATTGCTATAGCAAACTTCCCAAAAGAAATGAAACATAATTAACATACATGTACAATCCTGTCAAAAAATCTTTTCCGAAAATTTGAAATACACTAATAAGATAGACAAACGTCAAGTATTTACTGATGGACATTTTTCTGTCAAATTATACTCTTCTTCAAGTCTAACTGTTCATTTTATGAATATATTGCTATAAACAATACAAGCATAGACTTATAAATCCATACTAAAACGGTATAGAATAATCAGCTTAGTAATTTTAAAAATAGATATTGTAAAATTTTAATTACGTTTTTTGTGAAATGCTAGGATTTTAAAAGTCTTTGTGAATTCAAACCAGAATATCTGAATGGCGCATAGAAGATACAAAAACACCAATATATAGCATCACAAAAAGGGGGGCAGATGTCGGGGGAAACACATCCATATTCCGCAGAACAAAATAAAGACGTCAAAATGTGAAAAAAAAATATACTGGCGATCTACTACTCAAAATCCATCATTCTTAAATGAGGTGTTTTAGTTGTAAAATAAATACTACCTCAAAAGCATAGTGGATTCACTTTTTTCTTAAATTTTAGATGATGAAGTTCAACCCAACAACACATCTTAAAGTCATATGAAATGAGTTTCTTGAAATTTTAACGCGTCGAAATTATTGAACCAATACATACATATTTCCTCAACTAAGTCTTGCATGCACGTTTTTTTTTATATTTATTACACAAATATGACGTATTATCGACAAATAATATTTCATTCAGGGTTGTTGACCGCAAGCTAATTAACTTTCCAGTTTGTTACCGAAGTTTACCGGATCGTGACATTGATAACAATAAAAACAGATCACGTGGAAAACGTGACAGATAAATGAATCGAAAGAGGCATGATATTTGTTTTTATATTTTCCATGCGTTCCCATTTGTTAATTTAACTATTCCTTAACAGTTGTTAAATGATTTTTTTGTATTAAATTTGTTCTTTAAGAATCTGCTATTACTATTTACCTTCAAGAGCACGTTTGTTTATTTTCTTTCATCACGGTTTTCCACTCGCATTTGCTCTGTGCGGTGGCCGAAGTTTTAACGAGAGGTCTTGTAGTTAAGGTCACTGCATACGGGAAAATGTCGGCGAATTAGTGTCTGGGAAGTCAATTATTCAATTTCGGTACATTTTTGAAGATTTTGATAATGTAAAGGATTTTCTTATAAAAAAAAGTTCACATTCACTTCTTTTAGAGTAAAACGTAGCCATTTAAGTATATCAGACATAGTCAACTTTTTTTTTAATTTTGAAGTTTCGTATGACTTTAATGTCATCAATCGTCCAGGGCCCGTATGCATAAAAAATCTTAACTTAAGTGTTCCTTAAACTTAGATGTCACTATGAATTTCCTTAGTTAAGTATAATTCTTAAGTCGTATGCATAAACTTACTTAAGTCTTCACTTAACTAAGGAATACTTAAATCGGAACCTTTCTTTAATTACCGTATGATATGTATTAGCTCATCGCATGTACTCATCCGTGTAAAAGTTTGTTATGATTATTTACATTGATTGATCAATACATACTTAATTAGTAGCTGGGGTTAAATTTATGTTGGTATGTAAAACAATTCAATAATACATAACATAACATTTTATAAATTGGCGCATAAGAGAAAAGGTTGACGTGTCGATGGATGGGCATGGGGAGAAAAACATATTTGTAATCCAAAACTTCCCCCTACTCACTAGTAATCTTTAAATCATCTTTAATGGGTGTTGGTGGATGGAGGTGCCTGTTTATTTTCTGGAGACAACAATATATGTTTAACTGTAACAAAACATGATAAAGGTTTCAATGGCGTAGCACCAGTGTAGCATTGTAAGCATGTGCTAACAAATAATTTAATAAAACATTTTTTTTCAATAAGAATTTTATTATATTCGTCCAGCTTCTGGTGGGCTGCCGCCCCCTTCCAGACCCCCTGCTTATAATTTCTTTTGGGGTTTTAAAAAAATTATTTCGAATTGAAATAAACAATTTTATCACTTCCCTTTTACAACAATAAAAGGGTAGGATCAATTTTCCACAAATCCATATAAAAAGGGCCATTTTCAAAATCCTGCAAGCTTTACTAAAACACACATTATTAGATTCATATGTTTATGGTAAGGTATTATCAACATCTTAGCGTACTAACAATGTTTTCGTTTACAGCAATATATCACTTAATATAATAAGGAATTATGAAAACTAATTTAATACGGTTTAGGTATCATAAATACGTAATATACACTTTGAATTCCATTGGGTAGGTCTTAAAACTTTCCGATTTTGTCCCAGTAAGTGAAACAACTTGCATTATATCTTTAGAATAAAACAAAATAATTGAAAATATTCAACCGATGGACCCATCCTCCCCCACACACACACACACACATACAGAAAACAGGATTTTGCATGCCTGAAGATCCTCATCTCTTCCTTCCTTCATACTGTTTTTTACTGATGGTTACAATTGATACCACGCGGTGTATTTTAATAATTTAACGTTCAAAGTTATTTGTGTAAATATGCACGTATAGAGTAAACAAAAGAAAAATAATAGCACGAATTCCATGCGTGTAAAATGTGAATACTTTTCGGTATACACAACAACGAGATTGAGAAATATGTGTAGAATGAAGTTATAAAACTACCCTCTGTTATCTCTTGATGTGTTGATTATACTTGATTTTAAGAAAATTACAATGATCGTTATATTTAGTAATAAACAAACGAAATATTACTGATATAATTATTAATCAATTAAACGGTAGCTAATCTATTAATATTCTGCAAAAAACGCATACTTTCGACTGATTTTTAACTATTTTTGAAAATTTAAGGTACCTCTTAGGTACCTTAGACTTAAGTATAATCTTAGGCGTTTTCTTAGTATAAGGGGTTTTATGCATACCACTTAAGTTTTGTGGGCGTGACTTAAAACAACTAAGATTTGACTAAGGAAATACTTAGTTTAAGATTTTTTATGCATACCACTTACGTAAAAGGGCGGAGTTTCCTTAACTTAAATGTTTACTAAGGAAAATCTTAACTTAAATAGCTTTATGCATACGGGCCCTGCTTTGTAAGATCATTTCCTTTGCTGTATTCTCTTAAATGTTCACGTTATTCCTCTAACTAAAATGTTCACGTGATTTATCTTAATAAAATGTTAACATGATTCCACTAAATAAAAATTTACGTGAATCAACATAATACGATCTTTATGTGATTCTCTTAATAAAATGTTCTGGTGATTCATCTAAATAAAATGTTCATGTAGGTCCACTTAATAAAAGTTCACGTGATTCAACTTAATAAAATGTTCACGTGATTCCTCTCAATAGAATATTCGCGTGATTCAACTTAAAAAATGTTCACGTAAAATTCCACTTAATAAAATGTTAACGTGATTCAATTCAATAAAATGTTCACGTGATTCCACTTAATAAAACGTTCACGTGAATCCACTTAATAAAATGTTCACGTGATTCCATTTAATGTAATGTTCACATGATTCCACTAAAGTCTTAATAAAATGTTCACGTGATTCCACTTTAAAAATGTTTGAGTGATTCCACTTAATGAAATGGTCACGTGATTCCACTTAATAAAATGTTCACGTGATTCTACTTATAAAACGTTCAATGGTGATTCCACTTAATAAAATGTTCACATGATTCCATTTAATAAATTTGTCACGTGATTCCCCTTAAAATCAAGTTTAATCCCTTAATAAATTGGTCACGTGATTCCACTTAATATGGGGACGAAGTCCCCAATTACGGTAGAAAAATCAATAAAAAAAAAACAATCTACCAATGAACTCAAAATCCTTAACTTTTTTTCAGACTTTTTTTAGTTTCCCGCATCTGTGCAGAAATCTTTTCCGGTATCGTTTAGCTCGGGATTTGAGTAAAATGTTATGGAGACGTCCCTTATAACAGTTAGCAAATCAATATACTAATGAAATCATAATCGTAAACGTTTTTTCTAACTTTTTCCAACAGTTGCGTTTGCCCTGTTCCGATTCTGTTGTTGGACGATTAGACTGGGTTCCAGCTATGTATAATCACCTTGTTCTATGAAATATGTAATATGAACATTTATCTAGACATGAGAACCATTTGGACGATGTCATGTAAGTAGATATAAGAAGATGTGGTATGAGTGCCAATGAGACAACTCTCCACAAGTCAAAATTTATAAATGTAAACCATTATAGGTCAAAGTACGGTCTTCAACACGCCTAGGCTCACACCGAACAGTAAGCTATAAAGGGACCCAAAATTACTAGTGTAAAACCATTCAAACAGGAAAACCAACGGTCTAATCTTTATAAAAACGAGAAACGAATATCAACAAACGACAACTACTGAACATCAGATTCCTGACTTAAGGCATACCATTTCCCGAAAATTTAAATATATGATCACAAAAAAAAAAACAAGGACAACAACACAATAACAATACAATTTGTATCCTTTTGATGTCCTTTTTTGATTTATGGTAGACTTTGCTTTAATGTTATTTTGTTTTTCGTTTGACATTTAACAAAGACATGAAGCATCCATGAAGATTCAAAGTTGTATGAAGTCATATAACATTTGTCAATTGGTCATCGCCATGATTGATGATCATTTTAACACTTGTCGGTTATGATACAGATCCGCTCCTTAACAACTCGAAAGATGGTCGATGCTTCATAGCAACACTAAGCTGGTTCTCGGTTGACTACTACACTTTGTTTGAGTGTAGCGTAATACAAGCGGATTCCAGTTTATAGCAACACGTCTTCTTGTTTACATTAAAATAACAGAGTTTTCTGTCATTTTCACCATTTAAATGTATATTTAGATTTTGATACGATATGAAAAGGTTACCTGATGATAGCGTTTCTTTGTTGACATTGCAAATGACTTCACAACTTAATTCCCAAACAATAGGACCAACATCGGAAACGTTTCCGTATTTCTGTTTCTTTTTGAACAGATTTTGAAGTTAAAATATTCCTTGAGTTCTCTGGGGAAACTCAATCAGGCAGATTTTTGTATCTGTACAAAGATCCGTCATAATAGATATAAGAAGATGTGGTATGAGTGCCAATGAATGAGACAACTCTCCATCCAAGTCAAAATAAGTCGACTTTGTATGTTCTGTTATCCGATCATGCGGGTTTTTTTAAAACCAGTGATCTCACTTTCTTGTGTATGATCTTCAGGACAATTAACTTGAGATCGTTCTTATTTCATTTAATGTGTTTTTAAAAACTTAGATACGGAGTCCACTCATAGATGAAGGTCTGGATGGGGTTTAAAGAATCTATATATCAGCAGGCACTCAACGTTGAAATAATGTTGTTTCTCAACGTTGAAACAATGTCAACTTTATGTTTGATTTAGAAAGTTTGAATCAACGTTGAAATTTCACCGTGAAGTTTCAACATTCATATAACGTTGATTCAAGGTTGAATAGTAGTTGAAAGTATATTAATTAAATGTATTATAAAGCTACATACACATTTTTACCTGCTTTCCAAATTTGTGCTGTTGTTATTGATGGTAGACAGGCAGCTGGACTGTACAGGGATTTTTAATGTTTTTTTTTCTCCCCAAGACACATATAAACCAGATAGTTAGGCTAAATGGGAGACATCTAAATAAATACACCAACTGTTACTGATGCAACATTCCGTGCTTGTACAAAGTCATTTATCTAGACCATAAATATCTGACATATCTTTAAAGATCTCTGTTGGCTTCTGTGTCTATTTTCTCAGTAAAGTTAGTGGTTGGTGTACGTGATCTACTGTAGTGTCTCATATATATATATGGGAGTTCCTGTTAAATTTATTGAATCATGTGTAATTTAGCTATTGAGAACAAGAAAAACTACAAGAAGGAATAGCTGAAATGATTGGGTGTGTCCACTTGTATTTACAGATAACTATACCTAATTATTCTTATAGTTATACAAGTGGACACACACACCATCATTTGATAATTATGCCTACGTGTAGTGTTTCTTGTTCTCAATACAAATGTAGCTATAAAAATACAAATGTAGCTATAAAAATACAAATGATTAAATGAATTTGATTACACCGTTTGCACAAAAATTATGACACACACTTTATTCCCACCACAGAAAGAATCACCAAACAGAAAGAATCACCAAACAGAAAGAAGATGTTGAATAGTTCTGAACAATTCTCACAAGTTAAAAGTTGTCATTGTCAAGCGACTAACCAATGTTAAGCCATTCTTTAAAGTAGTATATCCCAAGAAAAGTGAAGACATTAGAGAGGTTGAGATCGGAAACTTGTACCGGTACCGGTACGTGAAACTTTCGTATTACGTCACTAGAATTGGTGTGTCACGTGATTTTGCCAACGTTAAAGTTGATCAAAACGTGTGCAGAAGCTGCTACAAGAAAGTGTTACCCGTGTGGGTTTAACGATGCCTTTGACTGTGTATAGGAACAATATTGTATCACATTTCTTCAAAATATTATTAATTCAGCATAATAGACTGCATGAATCACGTCTGTTTTGGGGTCAATAAATCAGGCAGCGCCATTGGCCTTGCAAAATTGGCGCCATTGGCCTTGACTTTGTGACATAAAATATCATTCAGATTTATTTTCACACCAATTTAACTGAAACTTGGCTTTTAAAAACTTTTTTAAACAAGTTATTGATTTAAATGTGGGCGCCCTTCAAACTATTACATGCGGAAATTGCTGTAAGTGTCGGTGATAATACTAATAGTAAACAGGTGCCCGACGACGTACAACCACAAAAATTTAAAAATCGTCTAACCAATTTACTTTAAATCCGATATCTCGTGTATAGAGAGTGTCACGTTCTCTGCTCGTAAGAGTTCTTACAACAACTCTTGGATGGGTCCGTAGGCGGCCTGTTTCAAGGCAAAATGTCTGTCCCTATCCAATTTTCCCTCATTTTACAGTGGCAGTCTAAATTTCCCCGAACGGCCTCTTTTACACTTACAGGACCTACCTATTGTATTTGTTCTTTAATCGTCCTGAAATATGCATGAAATATTTGCCACTGGACGTTAAGCAACCAACAATCAATCATCTTCATCCTCTATCAAACTTTATAACACTGGTTGCTTTATATATGGAACTGACCTTTTCAAACAAGTATACTGAACATTATAATAATAGTACCTACATAACATGTAGGGTGTTGCAGGCCAGGGCTCTTGTAAATTGACGAAAAATTGTTTACCATCTTCATTTGATAAATTTTTACCATTGTGCCATTACATCCACACCTTTATGTACTGTTTATCACTTTTCTCCAAGGCCTTTTCCTCGACATTGTTTTCCTTCATTATTTGCCATTTTCTATTGTTATATAATATTTCAAGACCTATAGGGCCCTTTCAGCATAAGACAATGAAATATAACCGAAACAGAGGATTTTGTCTTTATGATTGTTAGATATGTTCTAAGTTTAAACTGTAAGGTCAAAATGTAGCAAAATTCAAGTTGTGAACCTGTTTACTTTTTTTAATTGAATCTAACATTATTAATTTTGCATACATGTTTTTATTGTAGCAAAGGCATGGCATTACCCAAACTTTTCGGAAAACACAGGTGAGATTCTCAGCAAAGGATGATTTGAACCTTCATAAGGAGGTGTTGGCTGAAAACCCATACAAGGACAAATCAAAATGGGAAACTGTTGTCCAAAACGTGAAGGAAAATGTTGATAAAGTCTTTAATGTAACATCCAGGAGAGTGAGAGAAAGGACACAGTTACTGTTGCAGCAGTTTCAGAAAGAAAACGATGAAGCACTAAAAGGTAAATAAAATATTATTTCACTTTGTTTTACATTTTAAACAGGTACATTTAACATGTTTAACAAGAAAAAAGTTGAAATTCAGATTGAATCAGACAGAGTGTACATGTTTGTACAAGACTAACCGGCATTTTGAACAGATATATCATGTTCTGGAGGTGTTTTCAAAAAATACCAGTCAAGAGAAGGCCAATTTCTTCTCATATTATGTATGGTCGTGGTCTTAAAAAGAGCTTCCTACCCTGCATTTTATTATGGAATAACCATTTTCTTAATTCTTTTCTTGATTTGATTGCAGTTCTAGATAAATAGTTTATAGTTATTCATGCAGATTCTCAATACATTGTAGATCTGGAACAGAAGAAGAATACACGGAAAAACAACAACTTCTTCAAGAAATTCAGTCATTAGCTGAAGAAGAAGACAAAGAACAGAAGGAAAAAGATCAACAGAAGGACAAGGATGAACACTCTGCAAAACTGATCAGAAAAAGGGCAATGGAAGCCCTTACCACAGTTAAGATCTCAAATGGTAGGCTGTATTCATTTTCTGTAATGTATTTAGAATAAAACATGTAAAATAAAAAGAAACTCATGAATTTTTAGTAGGTATTTATAGCAGCCTGAAATGATAAAAATATAAATATAAAATAAAATGATGTGGTATGATTGCCAATGAGACTATCCACCAAAGTTAAGATGAAGTTGGTGTTATCAATTATAGGTAACTATATGGCCTTCAACAATAGAAAACCCACACCGTATAGTCGGCTATAAAAGGCCCCGACATGAAAAATATGAAACAATTCAATTGAGAAAACAAACGGCCTAATTTATAACAAAACAATTTACGAAAAACAAATATGACATGAATCAACGACAACAACTGAACTACAGGCTTGGGACAGGCACATATAGTCTGTACAGTACTATGAAAATCTTATCCTCACTATAACATTGAGAAGGACACAGTTACGATTCAGTTTGTAGGTGCTCCAACATTTGTCCAATGTTAATATTTGTTATCATATAGAGTTCACAAATGTATTTATATATAGTGTACACAAGCTTAAGCTTTATAATATTAAAGGTTACATTCAAAGGAGTAAGTTTGGTAAGGGCCATATTCGATCCGAAAAATTAAGTCTAAAGTTTGAAGATAAAACAAATATCAAGTTGATGAAAAGACTTGCAAGAAAGTGGATTTCTACCAAATTTAGGCCTAGGAAACAGATTTGAAGCAGGAGAATATCTGGCGACAATATATAAACCTTGTTTTGATTAAAAAAACAAGATATACTAACAGGTTATGTAATTGTAGATAGAAAGTAACGGCATATGCGTTAACAATATTATGTTGAAAAGTAAAATTGTTACATTAATTTCTTCTTGTAGACAGTGAAGGTGTAGCAGTAACACCCAGTAAGATCACAAAATAAAGGATAATGAATCTATTATGTCGTACCTTAAAGAAAAATGTGATGTTGAAAAGACATCAAAATGGCAGAAGTGAACCTAATGAATGAGGAGTTGAAGCTGGAGAGGGAGAGGTTCGAGATGGAATGGGAAGAGAGGAAACAGGAGACAGGGCATGACAAACAACAACAGCTTTTATTGATGGAACTTATCAAAACTGTAAAAAAATCTTAAAAAAAAACAAAAGCAACTGCATTTTAATTTCACTTTTAATTTAGTAGTCTATGTGATGATAAGAATTGGAAATTGTTGAAAATGTTATATTTGAAGAAAAAGTTACTATATTGTTACGTTTTTAGACTAATTTAATATCCCATATTTAAACCACAGACAGTCATCACTTTACGTCTGGTATAATTAATTTTAAAAACCAAGATGGCCACTGTTGCTAAAAAATTTTTATTAAAGTAATATGTTGCAGGATTGCCAATGGGAAAATTATTCACCAGAGAACGAGGATGTAATCAACTATATGGTAATATACTGCCTTCAACAATAAAAAAAAACCATACCATATATCAAAGGCCCAGCCATGACAAAATGTGAAACAATTCAAAAGAGAAAACTAACAGCCTGATTTAATCTTAAAACTGCAACAGAAAAAAACAAATACAATCATCTAAGGCAGGCAGCAACATATGACAACCACCGCATTACAAAGTCACATCTTGGGATAGGCACATAAAGGGTTTAATTTGCTTGCGAGCATTTAACCCTCCTCCTAATTTGACCACGAAAAAACAATTTCTAAATTCTCGTCGGGGGGGTGGAAGGGGTTGTGATTTATTTAAGTTTTTCTAAATTTTTTGGAAAAATTAGTAAATTCTAAAAATTCAGGAAATTATTGAGAGTAATGGGACCAGATGACTATCAAAATAATAAGAACTCTCATTCTGAAATTATATTAGGTAAGATAAAAAAAAACTTTCAAGGAGACATCTTTTACAAAAGCTATTTATTAAAATAATGGAATCCATTCTACTGATCAATGAAAAAATGCAAATGTCCATATATATTTATGCCTATTGGGAGTACTCTTCTAGGGTTGGTGGATTTAACCCAACGATTGTTCCTGTCTCGCTGCCATATAAACAAGTATGACAGTTGGTGAATATAGTTGCTACAACGTAATATTTGCCAACTAGCTGCAAGTACAACTTGAAGTTTTCTTGAAATCAAGAAATGCAAATAAGGAAAGGACTTTGCCAAATGTCCATTCAACAGAAACACGAACTGCTGACATGAGTTTATTAAATTCTTGTTCTTCTGCAGTAAGTGCTGCTCCTCTGTATGGTGCAATCAAATGGAGCCTCAGAGGATACGCTGGGTCACCATAAAGGGAATATGGCGTTCCATCTACCCTGTTCATTGTGCCTTCTAGCTGATTCATGAGACCGCTCTCCCGCAGCATACCCGAGTCATGTCTCCTACCTTCTATTGGTCCAAATAAATTTGCCACTAGTCCATTTGGTGCAACAACTGACTGGAACTTCAATCCATGCACACGCTTGTGACCGCTATACACAATTCGTTGATACCTGGTTGGTCTACATAATGGCATTACTGTGCCATCAATAAATCCCAACAGTTAAGAAGAGGTGATCCTCTCATGAATGACCCTGTAAATGTACGAAGATACTCTTCAGACAGCCACTCTTGATCAAGTGAAGTTCTATTATTACAATGTAGATCCAACGTGTACAGGATAATCGCAAAAAATATGAAAATAAGAAGATGCTGCATGACTGCTGACCAGACAACTCTCCACAATAAACCAAATGTCCTTGATTATATATATATATATATACATTACCCTCACACCTATAATTGGTATAAACCATTACACGAATACAAATTTACTGAAGAACGACATTAAATATAGTAAAACAATGATATTTCTTTTAACTTAAAATTTAATTTATAAATTCATTTGTTATCATTGTCTCTTTTGTCCTTTTTGCATGTCAACTTTCTTCCACCACCTCGAGTTCTTTCTGCGGCAGACTTCAAGCAGGAGGAGTCTTTATCAGATATGTGTTTCTCAGTGACATCTTTTATACTTTATATTTAACCTCTGGAAAAGATAAGATGATAATAAATATAAATTGTATGTCCTGAAAAGATATCCTAAACTTGAGCCACCTTAAATTTGTTTCTAGATATCATCAAGAGGCAATGAAAAATAAAACCATAATGGCAAAGCACATATAGTAATAAGGTAATCATTAATAAAAAAATACACATGAATGATTCCTATTGGTAGTTTTTGATAATGAAGAAGCTTCTACCCGAGATTTGTAAAATTGCAGGTTTGACTTTGTAATTGATTACCCTAAAAACACTTTACCTTTCACGTTTTTTTTTATTGATAACTGCACAAGTCCATAAACATTAAGTATAGAGCTGCGCCATGAGCGCATGTCACTTATTCAATGAAAGGAAGTTCCATAACTCCTCAATGTCATATCAAAAATTTATAAAAAATACCAAAGTGAGCTCATTTTAATACATATAAACAAGTCACCAAAGTTTCATACAAGAGGGACGAAAGATACCAGAGGGACAGTCAAACTCATAGATTGAAAATAAACTGACAACGCCATGGCTCAAAGCATTTTGTGTTACATGTATTCTCCGAAAACTGGATAATCCCCCCTTTTTTATGACTGTCAAGTTTATTAAAATCAAAAGGGAGCTCAAGTCAGTAGATATATATATTCACCAAAGTTTCATAAAAAATTGGTTGAAGCATTTAGGAGTTATTGTCCAACATGTTGACGACGGACAGACAGACAACGGTATACCATAATATTCCCGTAAATGGGCGTATAAAAATAGAAAATGAAAAAAGGTATAAAAAATATTGTCCTGTATACATAAATCTTTTGATCATAAAACAACTTCTGTAAAAGTTTCCTAAAAATTCCACGAAGGTTTGAGGATATAATTTATTGATGTTTATATATATATGTAACCTATTAATTGATGTTGCTGATGAAATTGTAGAAAAATATTGAAGTGTGATCAAAGCACCTGGTATTAATGAATAATACTCATACTGAATAAATAAATGACTTATAAATTATATAATCTACAGACCTTACTACATTACTTAAGTTTAGACAAAAATAATATGGTATATAAGGTCAAAAAAAGAGTAAACAACAGATTTAACATGGAACACAAATGATATATACAGACAAAAAACCTACCTTTGATGATTTTATAGATTTGAATTCCCAAAACTGAATTTTGATTTTGCTCAACTTAGATACATTTCAGCCATTGGTTTGTTTGACAAATTTCTGTAAAATAGATAATACATGTTCACAGTAAAGGCTGTTGTAAGTTAATGTTCAGTGGCAGGTTATTAAATGCATATTAAGGACAAGTACATGCGGATTTAGGGGGAAGGGTGCCGGGCCCCCCTTTTGTGAGAAACATTTGGTTGATTATTTAGGGAATCACTGAAGCAAGACTAAGCAGGCCCCTCTTATGGCAGTCAGTGCCCCCACCCCACATGAAAATGTCTGGATCACCACTGCATGTTTTATGAATACGAAGTCTATGAATATTGAATTTGTTTTCACTGTGTACATGTAAGTCCTCAGTCATGCTAAACGCAAGCTTGGCTATCTCCTTTATTCTAAATTCAACTTATTCTTTCTTTTTATTGTATTATATGTAATTGTCTTAACCCTTCAGGTAAATAACGTAAATAATTGTCTTTGTCGAGAATACATATTGTTGAACTTGTGTTTGCCTAGCATATTACTTATAGTTACTTATAGTTGATTTCCAGTACAGGATCCCTTAAGGTTCCTCTTCACCACCCTCTTAATTTAAGTTTTTTCTATGACTATTTTGTCCGTGACTTCCGGATATTTTTGTTCTATCGTCATTATAATATAGCTCTTCATCGGACCAATATTTATCTAGTCGGGTTTTAAAGGCATTAATGGATGGGGCCTTTGTTATTTTATCCGGTAGTTTATTCCAGGTTTTAGCAATTCTAACAGAGAATGAGTGTTTACGGATATTAGATTGGAATCTTTGGTGAATGACTTTGTTACTGTTTTTCCTGCTACTATATCTTTGTTGAGAATCATCTGCCATTTTTAAAAATGAGCTTACTTCTTTGTCATAATAGCCATTAATTGGTTTGAAGGTTTCAATCATATCCCCTCTTATTCTCCTATAAGATAGTGTTCGTAAGCCTAGTTTTTTTAAGTCTCTCTGGATAGGTCATGTCTTTGAGACCTGGTAGTTGTTTTGTTACCCTTCTTTGGACTCCTTCTAATTTATCAATATCTTTTTTCTTGTATGGAGACCAAACTGAACTAGCAAAGTCCAAATGAGTTCTAACCATGGTTTTTATTCAATGGTATGAATGTCTCAGTACCCAAGTATTTGAATGTTCTTCTGAGAACTGCAAATATGGAGTTGGCCTTATTCACTTTTTCACTTATGTGATTCTCAAAAGTGAGTTTTTAGTCGATAAGGACTCCTATATCTTTTTCCTCTTTAACCTTTGCTATTGGATGATTTAATAGACTATAATTTGGTGAGTGATCAGTGCTGTTAGATTTCCTAAATATTTTCATGTATTTACATATTTCAGGGTGAAATTTGAGTAACCATTTGTCACTCCAGGCTTCCATCTTGTGTAGATCTTCTTGTAGAATTTCTCTGTCATTCTGGGTTTTTATTATTCTGAAGATCTTGGTGTCATCTGCAAATAGGTAGGCATCAGAATCCACTTGGTCTGGAAGATCGTTTATGTATAGTACAAATAGTAGTGGTCCTAATACTGATCATTGGGGTATCCCTGATGTAACATTCGCCCAATCTGATTCTTCACCATTCACTATGACTTTTTGTTTCTGTCTTCTAAGAAGTTTGTGATCCATCCTACTATATCTTCATTAATACCTAGATTTTTAATTTTGGCTATCAATCTTTTATGAGGTACCTTATCAAATGCCTTCATAAAGTCAGTATATAATATGCAGTCTATGTCTAAACCTTGATCTAGTGCCTCTGTCCACTTATCAATCACTTCTAATAATCAGGGTTCAAATTAGCGGTGGTCCGAGGTCCGTGACCTTCTATTTATGGGTTCGGACCTTCCCACTGGTAGTTAGTTACACCCGACGGACTTTCGTATTTTGCAGGTTAAAAATTACAAAAGCATTTTGAGCAAAATATAAAGATCGAGTATAAAATAATCTTAAAATATTCAACTATACTGAAAGTAAACTTATGTGATTACTTAAACTCTTCACAATTGATTTGAATATTCACGTGACAGGTCATCGTACAAAAGATACTGGGAGAACATAACTAGTATAAAACGGTATGAGTCGGTTTGGGTTTAGGGCGACCTCTTCCAAAAGAAACCCTGATGAAACGGGTGATACAGCGGGTGTGATTGATGAAACGGCTACACGCAACCCAGAGACAGGATCTGTCTAAAGACCAAATATATGACTGGGAAAAACGAGAACGTAGATTTTCCCACACACAGTGAAAGGAAAAGTGCCCTGGTTCGTTGGACAAAATTTTAAAACTTTACCCCAAAGAATCATGATGAAAATTTCCTCCCAGCATCTATATATCTTGCCAAAATATGTGGTTAAAAGAAACTGACCAAAAGTTGAAAATGAAACTGTTATCTGACACAAAGCAAGGTCAGTGTTTCTAAAGCAGCAATTGAAACCAAAACAATTTAAAAGGTACAGCGTGTTATTTAACACAGCCTATATTGTTGGGGAAAAAGGGCAGTCTTTTCTCACTGAATTTATTAAAGAAATTAAGAAAAAAAAAAAAGAGGTGAATGTAGTAAGATATGATGAGTGCTTTGGAATGCTAAGCATTTTCGGTTTTAAAAATAGAATTTTCAATAAAATTGGACCTTCAAAGAATAAAGGAGGACCTTTAAGTATTTTTGTTTAAAGGTCCTGGACCTTCCATTGCCTAAAGTAAATTTGAACCCTGATAATTGAAGACCAGTTAACCTTCCTGCAATAAAGCCATATTGTTTTTTAGAGAATAGGTTGTTCGTTTTCATGTGCTCTATAAAAAATTCACGCAATATTTTCTCCATTATTTTACATACTACCGATGTCAAACTTACGGGCCTATAATTTTTGGCTAGTGATTTATTTCCCTTTTTAATATTGCACTTATCATTGCATTCGTCCAGTCGTTAGGTACTGTCTTACTCTCAAGTGAATGATTAAAGATAATACATAAAGGTTTTTGCTATTGACTCAGCTATCTCTTTTAGTAATCTAGGGTGTAGTTTGTCCATACCTGGTGATTTATCTATTTTTAATGCAGATAAGTGTTTCAGCACTTCTTCCTACTTTATTTTCTGTTTTGACATTTCATTAATTACTGGTACCTGGTTTGGTGTTGGCACTTCTCCGTCAGGTTCATTGGTGAATACGCTGAAAAAGTAGTCTACTAGTATCTTTGCCTTTGTGCTGTTGTCCTCAGTTTTATCTGATTTTGTATCTTCTGGATCTATGTGTAAATCCCCAATTCTTTCTTTGGTTTTTGTTTTTTGATTTGATATAACTCCAGATAGCTTTAGGGTTTTCTTTAGCTTTTTCTGACAGATTTTTTTCATATTCCCTCTTCAATTTGTTTACTCTGCTTTTCACTTGATTCCTTATCTTATTGTATTCTTTCCTCACCTCTGAGTCATTATTTTGCGTTATCTTTTTTGAGAGGATATTTTTCCTTTTAATTTTATCTATGGTGTTTTTGTCCATTGGGAAGTTATTTTTCCCTCTGCCCATTTGTTTCCTTTCTTTCGTTGGGATATATTTTTTGTCCATATCTTGAATAATATCTAAAAGTGACCTCCAGTTTTTGTGTATATCGTTTTCTTTTTGTAGTAGATCTATCCAGTTTATTTTGTCTAATTCTTCTTTTATTTTTATGTAGTTACCTCTACTGAATAATTTAATTATTTGTGGCTTACTTTTAATATTTGTAAAGCAATTAAAGTCAAATTTCATGGTACAGTGATCGCTTTTTCCTAGTGGACTTTGGTATTCTAAATTTGAGATCATTTGTTCTTCATTTGTCAAAATCAGGTCGAGAGTATGGGGTGTGTTGGTACCTCTCCATCTTGGTGGTCTACTAACATGTTTAAATAAGAAATTTTCTTGTAGATTCTCTAAACATTTGTATTTATTACTTTCCGTACTATCACCTGGTGAATTCCAACTGTCCCAATTTATTTCTGGAAAATTGTAGTCTCCCATTATTAGGATGTGTGAGTAGCCTTTACTACAAGCTTCAGTAGTACCATATTTAATTGTTTAATTTAGTCATGTGATCTGTTTGATGGTGATCTATATATTAGGCCTAATAATAGCTGGTCTGACTGATTTAATTTAATCTTTATGAATAAGTTTTCTTGGAATTCGGCATTCATTTGGACCTGTGATGCGTCCAATTGTTTATCTATATACAATAAAAGACCTCTGCTTGTGTCATTGTCTAGATTTTTACCAAACATATTGTAATCGGATACATCGGCTAAAGAATATTCTGATTTTCATGGTTGGTACCTGTTATTTTTAGGTTTAACCTCTGTAGTACCAATTATTTTTGGTTTATCATCTCTTGTTCTTACTATTAATTCTGGCAGCTTGTTAAATAACTGGTCTGCGTTCGTGTATATACAGCTTAATTTGGGTAAAACTGTAAAATTATCTACATTTACACTTTTAAAAACCTTTTTGCCATTAAAATTATTTACATTCTCGTTTCCTCTTTTCTGTTTTAGGAGTCTAGTTTCCTTAGTTTGACAACCTTCCTTGCCCAGGGAGGGCCACTTACTTTGAAGTGATAGTCCCCCGAAACCTCTTCTTCGGTTTGTTTCCTCGCTTGATCCCACAGCTTTTTCTCTTGTTCTCTTTCTGCTTGAGTAAGACCCGTCGGTACCCACTCCAACTTTTGCATATTTTGAATTAGCTTTTATATAGTGTATGCTTTTAAATAGGGTAATCTTTGGTTCTGCACTTGGTAATTTTACTAAGATTGGTCTATTTAGTTTTTCTTTGTTAAATTTTCCTAGTCTTTTGACAGTTTTCAAATTTTCCATATCTGGTTGTATTTTGCAGTCTTTAAAGAGCTCGTTTAGTTTTTCTTTGTCAGCTATATCTCTTTCTTCTTTGCTCTCTTCATCCTTTTCAGGAATCCCAAAGACAATCAGATTGTTTTCTCTTAATTTTCTTTCATTTATTTCTTCTAGAACATTTGATTTCTTCTAGAACATATGATAATGATGTTATTTTTCTTAGTAAACAAATTGCTAAAAGTTTCTAATGTATGTAATATTGTCCTTTTTTGTTCTTGTTTTCTTAAAGTTGTGTCCTCTTTTTGGTTTTATTATATTAACATGATTAAGGTGTATGGTCATGTTGATTTTTAAGTAGTCATAATTGAATGTGCGCACATGGAGATGCTATGTTAACCTCATTTATCGTATTACACAGAGTCAGAGATCAACTGAAGATCAGATAAGGGTCAGACTGACTTGTTTTTAAAACAGAATGACTTGTGTAGCAAGGTTAATTAGGTGAAGTAATTGTATTTTGTGGTATTATTTAATGTTTAATATTGTAAAAATAATATATATTTCACATTCTAAATTCCTGCACATGATCGTTCAATATTTTGTTGTCCAGTCCAAATTGATTGTTTATAATCGTCAAAAGTATGCAGTTTACCTAGCCTTAAACTAAAAGAAGACACATTTCTATTATAGTATACGTGTTGGGAAATTTACCTGATCACATTACAAGTGTAAAAGCTTGCGTACATCCCCCTTTTTTCTTATTCGAACCTTTAAGCATATTAATGTCTTAAATTTTACCTAGAGAAAATAAATATGCTTTCCATCTTACATGCTCTTAAAAAATAGTAAAATTGGTGGAAATCATATATGATATATTATATTGTTCACTATGGCCCTTCCATGTGTTATTTGTTGACGTTATATTTTCTCTGATTGTGCAATACTGATACCAATTCAGCATTTCTAAATACAATTCGTACATATGAAAAACCGTGATAGCCACATAGAAACATCTACTTACCATAATGATACTTGATAAACGGCAAGTTTCTCTTCGACTTCGTCTTTGTTGTTCAATCTTTTTAAAACCAGGATCAAGGTGCGGGTTTAAATAATGCGCATGGGTAATCCTAACTTCCTGTTAAAATCCACGAAAATATGAATAAAAAAAATTCACGATTGTTGTAAATAATCAACTATTTCAAATTTCTTTACATGTTATCCTTATGTTGAAATTATTCATAAATATTATGTGAGATATGATCAATGCAGTTTATTTCTTTTCCCTAAGAAATTAAGTATAAACAATTTACCCCCACATATTCATAGTGACACCCCATTGAAAAAAAAAAAAAAAAAAAACGCACAAAGAGTAATAGTCGATGCCTTAAAGGGCCTTTTCAATGTAAAAATAAAATGCGGTCACTGTAATTTAGTGTAATAAGTTGGAGGCAAAAGGTAAAAAAACAACCCTAACTATTCGTGAATTTGAAGACCAATTGCAGTAAATCCACTATTATTTTTAAGTGACTATTTCAAAGAATTTATATTGAGATCTCATTTTATAATATTTTTGTGAAAATCGATAACCTATTTTATTATTTTCTTTATAAATATATACTGCTATGGTTATGCATGTATTGCCTTCAGTTAATGATTATCTTTTTATATAGGCCTCATGATTAGTATAGGCCTACCGTGAGTAAATTCTTATTAAAAGTTAACGTTTATTCAATGTTGAATCAACGTTCCAATTTCAACGTTAAAGACCAAACAGCCTATTCAGTTCTACCAGTGATTTTTCCTTAAAATTTTATGTGAAGGTATTTCATGATTTGAGGAACAAAATATGATAAAAAAAATTGGGGGTCACCGACTTAGTTTTGTCACTATAGCAACCTCAGTTTCGTGTTTTCCCGAATATTAACATGATATTTGCTTGTTATTTAAACTCTCAAAAAATCCCATTTTATCAAACCTACAAGCATAATTCTTGTTTCATGTTAAACAGTAGATTTGTGTCTATCAAGTACAGGTTCAAGAGTTTAAGACTCTTATTGTTTTGATCTTAAAAAATATGATTTATTTCATTCCCGCCAAAAATAAAACGCAAGAATGAAAAACGTTTCAAGTATTAAAAAACATCTACCAGTGATTTTTTCATAAAAATTTCAAGAAGGAAAGTGCCATGTGTACTCTTCAAAATAAAGCAAAAAAATGTATATGTCACCGACCTTTCAAAAAATTTATGATTAATTTTCATGTTTTTTTTCGCGTTCGTTTTGAAGAAAAGAGCTGTCTTTCTTCAGAACATTAAATTTGACGTCATAGTACAAGTTTTCCTTGCTGGCGCACTATTTGAAAAAAAAAAATGCAAATTGGACGTTTGAAACCCACATTTAAATTTTCAAGAATCAAGAATAACAACTATATTCACCTACTTTATTATCCGGTAATAAAAGAGATCACATGTATGTATCAGATCTCATGATGTTGTTGCCGCACAAAATTAACCTTCAGAAACACCATCCGTCGGAATGAAAAATTGTTCGAAATAACCTTTTACGACGCTTTAGAAAGGAAAGTCTGTTTTTGCTCTCCCTCTGATTAGCAAAATCATTGAAAATAAAAAGAGAAATGAAAGATGACACTGGCTAACTTACAGACTATTTGACTATATTAGACTAGTGTGTGGGGTTTTTTGTCGCATCAATTTCAGAACTTTGCCCTAGCGCACTCTTTCGCTACTGTTGACAGACGGACAGACATTAGCACGGACGGACTTCTTTATACCATTATGTGTCCCGACTAAGACGAGCGTAAACAAATTATTCCATCTAGTTTGTGGATTCATTATTTCTGAATATTTAAAATATAAGAAAAATAAAATTATAGGTATAATATATGAATTAAAGTTTTTGATTCTAAAACGTTTTACATCCATTTAACCTATCATAAAATACAATCCCCGTTATTACTACCTCACGTGTTTTGAATAAACGAGACAGTAAATATAAAATACAAATAAGTTTTTAATTCAAAAATTGATTTAGAATCTAAGAAATAATTTTCCGTTGAAAACTATAAAGTATTTCTCAAAACAGGATGAAATATTATGAATCTAAATAGCTCATTTTGTAAATTAAAACAAATACAAGGTTGTATGTATAGATTGCCGGCATTGAAAATCGAAATTTGTTTTCAATCTTTCCGGTCATTGTAGCTTTTCGAAAGTGAGAAATTTTATGTTGGATCTTATTCTTGAAGCAATTGTTTTTGTCATAAGTTAAATTTACAACAAGTTTATTTTTATAAATCGTAAATTTTTATTTTAATTCACATTCACTGAGTATATTAATTTCTTATATTTTTTGCCTTAAGCTTCAGTGAGATCAGGCGAAAGCTTTATCATTTCTCCTTGAGACAATTTGAAATGCAACAAATGACAAAAGACAATGAGCCTTTATCATTTTTTTTTACTATTAGATTTTGTCAATTAATCAGTATAGATAAAACTTCATTGCAAGATCACCATTATTTTACGAGAATCTTAAAGAAATAAGTTAATCTCAAAATGCATACGTTGCCAGTATATCGAAACAGCTAGAAAGTATTGTTTATCGGCCTAGTAACCTTCTGAAAACTCAATTTTGATAATCACATATTAAGTTAAAATTCTAAGCGTAAGTCATTTAAATTTATCAGGGGCGAACGAGATTTGCGCCGATTTAAAAAATTTCGATATTTAATTTGCGCCGATTTGATTCTTTCATTAGCCCCTATTATAATTTTTTTTATCACTAGCCACGATACTATATTTGCTATACGAGTAAATACATGTACATGTAGTAAACCTAGAATGTATATTGCATGGTAATATATGGATATAAACAGTGTTCCTTTATGTTTAAGATAATTTTGGTCATATTGTTCGAGAACTTCGTTTTGACACGAGAAAAAAATGGACTTCGTTGTTGGCAAGTACAACAAGTATAGAAAAGATGAAATGACAAGAAAGGAATATATCAGATGTGTGGCATATAAATTCTCGGCAAGATAATAATTCATTGTACTAGTATTACATTTTTATGGATTTCATTGTGGTGCTTTGAAATGGTGTAAATAGAATTTTACTCCGTGGATGTAAAGAGTGCACAAATATCTTTTAAATTGACTTATCCGGCTCGAAACCCAACTCCCACTTCCTCTTTGTGAGCAGGGGACAACAGTTATACATGTTATAATTGACAATTCATAACATATGTACAACTGGCTAACGGAAGAGGTTTATATGATACATAACTTTCACCTATAATTTACCTGTACACAATCGGCGCAAATGAAAGACAAAATCGGCGCAAGTGAAAAAAAAAGTGAAATGCAGAAAGCCGAGTTCAAAATTTCTATTTTCATTATTATTTTTTATTAGAACGGAGGTTACAGATAGTGTAGTATCTTTTGTGTCCATTTGTGTTTAATTTCCACTAGGTATCAGCGCGACGCTTAATTCCACTTTTCTTGAAAGACGTAGTTTTAAGCGTACACCATGTTGGAATCCGTGAAAAACGCGAAATTGGACGTTATAATTTGACGTTTTTTTTTGTCATGACTAGAAACAACGCCATAGAGCTTTTATGTCACTACCAAGTTGCGTTATTTGATGCGCATCAACAATAAGCTGTTTGTCTTTATTTGTTTATTACTCAACGTTGAAAATGTAACGTTGTTTCAACATTGAATACACGTTGATCACCATTTCAACATTTATTCAACGTTGAGTGCCTGCTGGGCCGGATAGTGTAATGGACGAAATGTGCAGAATAATGACAAAAAAATAATAAGACTAGAGAAAAATATCATACGGCAAAAAAAGTAAAGAATAGAGAATAATCGGGCATATTGTCTCATTGGCACTCACACCACATCTTCCTATATCTATATAAATAACAGAGAACAGTGGGGTACTAAAATATAAAGAAAAGAGAATAATGGCAAGAAATATAAAGATTACAGAAAAATAACCTAAAAGATTTAAGAATATAGAAATGAGGGACCCCCATCAAGACCCTCATAGATTTGTAATACAAAATGCAGAATAAAAATTCACCATTAAAAATAGAATAGCAATGGGATGTAATTGATTTAGTTTTTGTTTATATGACTGTTTTACAAATCTATGCCGGGAAAACAAAACCATAAGTGATCTTATTTGATTTTCCTTAATCGAGTCTGTGTGCGAATTAATCGGGGTAATACAAATGTCGACATCAAAGAGACATTTAGAAAGGTGAATTAACTTGGTCATAGTACATTTTTGGTATTCAGCGGATTATAATAAGGTGCATACAAATTTAATAACGGTGATAATTTATATAATACTAATAAAATTTATTTTAACGAAACAATTAACAACAAAAAGGTTGAAGTTATTATATTATAAAAATAATTCAGAAACGCGAATGAAGACATCACTTATCGTGAATTCAATGAATTAGGAAATAAGCATTTTATGACATAGCATTTTTAAACGCAGCAAATTAACAAACAAAAAAAAAAAAAAAAAAAAAAAAACACACATTTTATAGTAAATCGTACCTTTTAATAAAGATTTTAAAAAATGAACACACAGAATTACTTTTCTTTATCATATATTTCAATAATTTTATTACTTACAAACTTAATTACTGCCAAAAGAAAAGAAGTGACACTTTCACGAAACTAACTTTTGACATAGATTTATTTTATTTTAAATTATAAACTCATTCTACATGGAATGTGTCATTTTCATCCACATATCTTCATAATGTACCTTCATGTCTTGAGCAGAATTGACACAACTTTTGTTTTCTCCATGCATGGCTTAGCATCATAAAAGAGTAAACAAGTTGCTTTCTTTAAAAAGAAAAGCAATACGTGAACCCACGACTGCTGACTGGTCACCAACATTTTGCTGATTTTATTTGCTTTTGATTTGAAATAATAAGCTGTCGATTAAATATTGATGATCATTGATGAGTTTAGTTGTCACATCATTATTGAAAATATGTAATAGTGTGTAGATTCTTGCACAAGTGAATAGGAATGTAGATAATGTTTACTTTGTGTTCAATGTACAAGTTCCTGATCCTATTGCAATTCCCAATTTCTGCAAACTCTAAAGTGTCTAAGGCAAATAGCATTGACTCTGCAACATATGTTTAATCCTCCTGTTGCTTTATTATCTGGCTGAATTTATTTTAACTTTCAAAATTCATATCTACATAGTTTATTTCCTGGATGTTTGCACTATTTTTTTAGGCTATCTGTGACAATCATACATACTTTATTCGTAATATAAGCATATAAGATAAATGGACAGTGTAAGTGTTAAAGTTCTGGACCTCACATTTAAACATGGTTTTGGCATTACTTATCTGAATACCTTGATATATGACTAATAATTGCTAGTATATAAGAGGTGTGCTGTGATATACCATCAAGAATAAAGGAAACCAAATAAATATAAAAAGAAGTTTGGTATGAATGCCGGTGAGATAACTCTCCACAAACACCTTATGACACCGAAATTAACAGCTATAGGTCACCGTACAGCCTTCAACAATAAGCAAAGCCCATACCACATAGTCAGCTATAAAAGGCCTTGAAATCACAAATGTAAAACAATTCAAACGAGAAAACTAACGACCTAATTAATGTACCAAAAAAAGAACGAAAAACAAACATGTAACACAGCAACAAACAACAACCATTGAATTACAGGCAGATACATACAGAATGTGGCAGGGTTATGTTTAATAAATATTGGTAACTCTATACAATTGTCAATATGTTGCCAATGAAACAACTATCCACAAGACCAAATGAATAACCGCTTGCAAAAATAAAGACCACATTTTCAAATAATATTTACAATATGTTGGCAATAAGTTGCCTATCCACCAAAAACCAAATGTATGTATGCGTGCGAGGAAACAATAAAACATGTTCTGGATGATTTCTTGCTGATTTGTAAATCGAAGGATTCGTATATACTATACAAAGTATTGCTAAATCTACCTCTTATCAACTATTTGCATGACTGGTGAAATTTTGATACTCCATAACCAGCTGAATCACTTCAATATGTAGTACAAAGACAAAATATTCATGAATGGAAAATGATTTTATTTTTATTAATGCATACTTATGATACATAAAACAAACATAATTGACACATCATGCTTCCATGATCACACTTACGCGAAAAAGACTGGTCGCCTCTCTACGATCTTTCTTTCAATTAAATAAAGATCGATTCCATATGGAATTTTACTTTACACTTACACTGTTAATATAAACGGTTCCTTATGAACTAAAACAATGCATACTATTCTCATAATTGCAACATATTTCAAAGATGCAGATACCTGAAGATTAGACTTTAACTGTTATTTAAAACAGAAATAAAAATAATTGAAATTTAATGAACATAAATTCATATTTAAAATCTTTTCCGAAATTTCCAAAATTACCATCAATAAACAGAAAAGTTAAGTTTTTGATATATTTGTATATTTCATCAATATTGTCTTCAAATCTTACTTTCCGTTTTATGGATATATTGCAATACAAAAATTAAATAATAATTCCTTATAAAACCTTACTAAAACAGTATGAAATAATTAACGTAGAAATATAATGATTATTGTTTATCAATATTTTTTTGTAGGATGCAAGGATTTATTAAGATTTAAATATTATGTTTCATTTACAAATGAATTTTTAAAATACCAAAGCAGAGTATCTTGTCATATAAAATAAATATTTCTTAATTGCAACTCTGAAAATATTCTGACTTCAATTATCGTTAGTTTCTACAGAAACATAAATACAGTTTATATATTTGTATTTATTTCTTTGAATTAAATTAAATACTTTTGATAATAATATCATCTTTCTGTTTTCCGATCTAATAAAAATATTTAAACCAGAATGTTCTCTCCTAAGTCTATGTACATGTTATCTGGATGTGGATATGTAGATATAGAAAATATCAGCCCGCGAGCCATTTAGCTTCATATTCTGTCGAGCGGGCTGATATTTTCAATATCTATACAATCCACATTCAGATAACATTTTATCATCTTTCAAAGCAATGTTTTTATCAAAATTTCCTTTTCAATAATTTCGCGGAATTGTTATTACCAGAGTGTCTCTGTTATTACTAGGCAACACACGTCATCAAAATATTAAACCGCGGATACACCTTGTGGCCAAAATACGCAGGGTAAAATATTCCCATTAACTATAGGAAGAAAAATTTTCGTGTACATGATAATGCATATATGAGAGTATAATATTTGATGATGATACAAAAAAAAGAAATATTAAAGATTATATTTAAAGATCGTAGTATTTCATATCACCAGAAGAAGAAAATTTCTACTCGCTGACTGCTGAACAACTTTTAAGCATACGCTTCATAAAAAATTCCATAAACGTATCAAAATGCTGTTTGTTTTCAAGACTAAAAGTACACATATATATTTAAGTAGTCGTAATTCGTAAAGGAGAAGTTAATTTGAGAAAGACAGATGTTGGTAAATTGTTCTTCTTGTATGTAAAACCTCGACATCTTTGTACGTGAGAAGACAAGGAAGGTAGGTGTTATTTTGTATAAACTTACTACATTGTACTACCCACCAAATTGCATTCGGACGGTATTCTGGTTCGGGTTATGGGGTACCATTTCCTATAAGTGCTTTGCCAAATGTTATCATTGAGGAAAACAGATTTGGTTCAAACATGTCAAAATTTTCCGTCAAGTATTTTCTTCTCTAATGACTCTATTGAAAATAACAGAACCAGATCAACTGGATTTTGAAATATTATACAAAATTGCTTCGCTGCATTCTGTTGGTCCATGTACATTGATATATCATTCTTTTGATGACTTGGAGTTAAAATGACAAGGTACATCATGTTTATGATTCTTGAAAAAAATTATGCTTTCAGTGTATTCAACTAGGTAGCTCAGGGGTCAGAGCATCTCTTTATGAGAAGGTCTTAGGTTCAAATCCTAACTTAGTTACACTGAAACAGTAAATACTATAATGGAATCTTAACATGTATTAATCATTTAATATTTTGACCTCTTCAGTCTATCTCATGTGAATTATCAATGTACATATACAGATATAGCCAATATATATGATTTACACCAGTTTTCACAACAAAAACATTAAATTGTGACTTTTTGTGGAATATTTCAGGATACCAATTTAATATGCAGTGAACTTGATAATAAATTGTTGTATGTGTGCTTTTATGAACCAATTATTTTTTGTTTGTTTTACAAGCAATTTGAGAAAACTTGGTATTTATGATGAGTTTATTTGGTATATGTAATTCAGACTCAAATAATTTGACATTAGTGATACATGTACATGCACTCAGTGTAAACAACTACAGGTAGCTCAGGGACCAGAGCAGCTCTTAAATTTTTTGTTCCCTATTTTATTATTTAAAATGAAATGTTTAATCTAGAGTGTATAATATATGTGCATTTAATTAATCAATTTTATTATTAGTTTTACTGTGAATTTTATGTTCACTATAAAATTTTTAATAATTTAAACTGCCACCCCGCATTGTTGACATGTGTATCGATAGATTGATCTCAATACAGGTCAGATCAATAGTTCAAATTAGGTCAAATAGTTCAGTTCTGAATAAAAGTAGTCCCGGCAGAACTTATCAAGACTGCCGTCGACACCATTTTATCAACATCTCGTTTCAGAATGTAAAGTAATTTTAGGAAAAAAGAAATGGTTCATTGTAAGATATGTACTTCAAGTGTAATTTATTTTATTAAAAGAATTTATTCGGTGACTTATCACCATTACAATACAAGGCAATATGTTGGGAGAATTTGTTGATAAGTCCTGCTCACTTGATAATGTCTCCTCACTTGCACGCGCTAACTGGATACGAGTTTTACAGATATGTTGAGGAAGCTGATATAGCGGTAGGGAAGGATGATAAGATGGAAATACACAATATCAGGTGGTAAATCTTCAGACATTAGTTTACATGTTATCGTGACAAAGCACAATACCACGTTATAATTGACCTAGATACACACAGTGTGCAGGGGTCGTTTCAAAACAAATATAATTGAGTTGTCATTATACTTGTTTATAAACTTTCACATCAAAGCGCTTATAAACATTCACATTATTAAAACACATTTGTTTTGTGAAAAGGCACATAGGTTCTAATATATAAACGATTTTTGACTGCAACTTAGTCTTTATTGTTTTACTTTCCAATTTCTTTGATTGTTGAAATATCCAATGTCACGTGGTAGCCTAGCCATAGAGGGACCGTATCAAAGACGCAGATAACTACCTGTATAAATGATCGAAAACTTTCGAGACGTTCCGAGAATTTTATTCCGACTTCCGACCGAGAGATATCGAGTGGCATATAGACACTTCAAAACTCGTCAATATATAAGCGTGAAAAAAGATACAATGAGAAGAGAAAAAGAAATCAACTTCACATCACCATCAACTTAACGTCTGAAGGTCCGTGCATATTTGCGTCCATTCGTTTTCGTTTTGAAATATCAAAACAAAAACGAAAAACGAAAGTGTTTTCATTTTTCATTTTGATTTCTCAAAACCAAAATGCCATTTCCATTCCAATTGCATTCCTTTTCATTCCACTTATACATTCCATAACATTCAGTTGCATTCTGAAAAACAAAAGTGTTTTCTTTTTTCGTTTTGATTTCTCAAAACCAAAACGGAAAACGAAAGTGTTTACATTTATCGTTTTGATTTTTCAAAACCAAAATGAAAATCAAAAGTGTTTTCGTTTTCGTTTTGATTTCACTAAACAAGAAATACATCTACATTTGTATTCACTTTCTGTATTTTGTTCTATCTAATTCTCTTTTACGTTGTACAAAGTTTTCCTTTCTTTTACATAGCCATCGGAACCCCGGTGTATTTTCTACTTAATGTAGACAGAATAGACAGATATAGATATTCTAAAATAACCGTGCAATATGCTTTTGCTATGCAATATGCTTTTGCTATCCGCCGTTTTCTCATAGACTTATGATTTGAACTAAGGTGATTAATGAATCAAAGACTTTCAAATTTTCTTGTTTTTATCTATAATAAAATGTAAAATTACTACTGTAACATTTAAATATTAAATAAATCACAAATTTAAATAATACAATGAAATATTATATAAAGATGGTAAAAATAAAACGATTGATTACAACATCACATTAACAAGGAGGTTACTACTTTCTGATAAGAAAACTAGCCCTGCACAGCGGTTATCAGATCAATAGTATTTAAATCGGAGATAATGTCGACGAATGGAAAAGACTTTATCAATCTGAACAACAACGATGCATGATCTTTTCTTTTCAGTTTTGAAAGGTTAGTAATCTATTAAGATGATTAGAACTGATGACCTAGATCCATCTGTCAGTATTAGTACTATTACACGAACATTCACGACGATAATCTGATTTCGAAAGTTCACAATTCAAAATGGGATTATCATTCAATCATTTTGACATTCAGGGCCTATTCGTGATGACTTTTACTCCTTTGTGAAGGCTATATGGTGACCTATACTAGAGGATGTGGACGGGGTTACGGAATACAGGATAATGGGCAAAAATATAAAGAATAGAGAATAATGCGGTGTAAGAATATAAAGAATAGAGAATAATTGGCAAAAGTATAATGGTTAGAGAAAAATGGCCTAAAACATTAAAGAATACATTAAAGAATATAGAAATGAAGGACCCAAATCCAGACCATTACATTAGTTGCCTATACCAACGTTTTCTGTCTCCAGTAGATTGTTATTGGTAATCAAATGTTTTCTCTTTATTTCTATGAGTATCAATAAAGACGTGAGCTTCAATAATTTGCCAGCATAAAGTTACATAACTTCTTTTGCTCCTGGTGACAAAATAAGAAAATTTCATTAATTTATTGCGTCCAAAGCACTTTTCTGGTTTTATCTTTATCAGGAGGGTCAGGCGGGAAAAACAACAGTACATTTCACCTGTTGGTACTGTAGCGTCACTCTTCTTTCATTTTCTTGTGCCTGTTTTTTCATTTACACCAAGTTAGACTTTTCATTTTCAAAACCTGTCTATCCCCATTACTCCCCGTGCAAAATAATATAGTTTTATTAATGGTGACCCCTTTATGATTAACAATAATTGAAAAAAACATATATCATGGCATACAGCTACCGACGACAACAACAGAATTAAAGGCTACTGACTTCAAACAGGCAAATATATTTGAGTGATACTCCCCAACTCATGATCATACCTGGGTGGTGTAAAATTCAGTTCATAAGAACAGAGTTGTCTTTCACACGAAACCACGTAAAACATTGGTAAATAGTTACTTCGGTATAAATGATCGAGAAATTAAGAAGGTAAAAACAAAACAAATATTAAAATTAAGACAGTATTCATGCAATAACTACAACTTGTATACAGTCACTTTGTTCAGTTTGATTTTGACAATTATTTTGAAAATCACCATAGATTTCCGATAATTGTTCTGCATAAAACCCTATGGGAAAGCACATTGTCATAGTTTTCTAAACGTTTTTGGAATCGAATGACATTGCATAGTGTTGCAACCTGTAATGTGAAGATGTGCATGAAATTGCGGAGGTTATGGGAACTTCGGTCTGGTCAAACCAAAATTTTTAAAATTGGTTTTGCTGCTTCTCTGCAAGTACGCGGCATTAATAAGTAAAAGCAGAGACTGGTCGGCTCGGAGTCAAAATATTGAATCCGCGTAGGATAACATGTCTTCCTGCGAATTATAACATCACGAACTAGCACGTCCGGCTCAGCGTGTTGGTCTAATCCAAAGCAGGGTTAATAATGCATATAACAATAACATGTTCTCGTCCTGAATATGCATTTAATTTGCCACTGGACATTGAAAAGCCATCCATCATTACCATCTCAGGCACAACCTTGCATAAAGAGTGATTTTGCGGTCGTATAATGGTATGACGTTTATCGTTGTCGTCCGAAGACATTTGGTTTCCTAACAATAACTTGAGTATACATGTAAGTGTATGGATCTTTAAGAAATTGTACCACAAAGTTTCATGCCACATAAGGAAGGTTGGAATAGATTTGAAGGTTATTGTCCCAACTTTGTAGGAATTAAGGACCAAAACAAGCATTTTCTTGTTTCAGGACAATAACTTAATTATAAGTGTATGGATCTCAATGAATTTGTACCACACGGTTCCATACTTCAAAGGAATGTTGTGACTGATTTTGGGGTTGTGGTCTAAAACTTTAAAGAATTACGGATACGGACCAAAAGTCAGTTAAAAAAAATGAATTTTCTGGTTTCCGGACAATAACTTAAGTATAAGTCAAAAATGAATCGTTTTAGGAAACAGGACTTAAAACAATACTTTTCTTATACTTTTCATACGTTTTTCATTTCTTGACTAATTTCAATGGGATTTCATTCAAAGTCTTGAATTCTTGGGTTTTTATATGCAGAATCTCACCGTGTATTCATAGATTCTTTTTGGGGTCCGTTTTAAACTTTGCTTGATTTTAACAAATAAAATAGATTATTAGGTTCTTTGCTTTGATGAATCTAACCGTGTATTTAGATTTTTGATTTTGGGCCCGGTTTTCAAATTGGTCCACATTAAGGTCCAAAGCGTTCATAATCAATTTAAGTTGATTTTAACAAACACTGAATTCAAGGGTCTTTTAATTGCTTAATCTACGCATGTATTTGTATGTTGAATATTGGATCATGATAGATAAATATCCAATTTCATTTTTACAGCGGATGACCGTGAGGGCATTTCGGTGTTATGTTACCACAGACATTTCTACCCACGTGACTTGCGTTTTTGACTGATAACCGAACATATTTTGTATAATTACGCGGATATCATCGAGTGCAAAATAACACTCCTTATCGCTTGTTATATATTAATTTCATCAATAAATATTCATGAAAATAATTTTAAGAACATAGATAAATGATATGAAAATGTTTTGTCGTGAGAAAATATATATCAATAACAAATCAAGAATACCGAAAATTTGTGTTAACGCATGCGGAAGAATATCTCAAGAACGTTTTGCAACAAACGCGGGAAAATATGAATGCCTACTCAAATCAAATCTATTGCACTGAAATGCAGTCAACTATAGCGTTTGATAGTTCATTGATAACATTCTGGCGTATCACAAACAAACAACTTGTAACGTCTCATTTCATTGGCCGAAAGATTCAAATACAACAACAATCGTAGTGTGCACGTGAATTGACACAGGTGACTGACTATGGAATGTACTATGTTACTACGAACGTAAAAACAAGGATTTGACAATGTATAGTTGACCATAGTTTACAAATCTTTGGTCAAAAGAATTAAATAAATGTTTTGTGAATTTCAAATAGTTGTGTCGAAATATTATACTGCAGCAACATAATTATCTTGTACCGCATTATGAAGAATATAAGGATAAAATAAAATGCATGTGCCGCTTTTATACGGATGATTAAGGAACCACTTTTAATTTCTTTCAATGTCGTAGTTACTTATAATAAGGATCTCATAATACTGATCCATTACAATAATTACAATAATTTATGATGGGTTGCACATTCCTCTTTTAGTGTTTTCATGCTATAAAACGAACATACAGAACGTTACACAGTAGCTAAGCGTTTGGTCATTCAGAAATTACGTATCATAAACGGAGCAAATTGTCCCCGAAATATATGTAGTAACAAAACAACAATAATCGTATCATTGATCATCATTTGTACACGTGAATGAAGACGTAGTATGCAATGTACTATCATGGTCACCACAAAATTCAAATGAATTCAGTGAAGGCATGTTGGTGTAAAAGGATTGAAATGTTACATCGGCGAAGATTTTTTTTGTGTGTGGAACTAAAAAATAAATAAATACTTGTGAGAAATATCGTAGTTTATAAGGAACAATATAAATGTACTGTTTTCGATTTTAATTGGCTGAAAACTTATCTTTTAATTTCATACTGTAAGAATAGTGATTTGCATAACATTGTTGAACTATCCGCCAAGGTGACGTGTAGTATGCATGCGTATTTAAATGAAATACAAAATCATACAAGTAAGATAAACTGATAAACGAAATATTAAGAAATTATTAATAAGGATGACTGAATGTATGTACAAGAAAGGACCCACCTTTTATCAATACATTTAATGAATAAACACGCTTTTAAAACTGATTGTTTTCTATGTAACTATTTAAATATTTACAATATATAATTTACGTTCGTTTTCAACCGAGAATAGCAAAACAGTTAATTATAAAATTCATTAAGTATATCGCTGGAGTTTATAAAGTACATTTCCTTCCACTGTGCCATGGTTTGCCATCTCCATTTTTCTCTAAACAAAGTATGGTTGGTTACATGTGCTGAATTAACTTAGAATTTCGGGATTTTTTCTCAAAATTAAGTAAAAGGAATCAGAAAAAAATCACACTATTCTTAGTCGAATAACTAAAACTTGCGAAAGATATGAAAAGGCAGGATGAGCAACTTGGCAAAAAGGCCGGATGACGATTTATGTAAAAAAATCCGGACAAACTAATAAAAAGGCAGGACCAAATAGACTTAAAAATAAAAAGACAGGACAGAGATTACAACCAAAAAAGAACAAAATGTTTCATCCAAGGCCCCACTCCCATCAAAATAAAATGGTAGCTTTCTTAATCCAGAACCAACTGAGAGGAGACAGTTGAATTAAATATTTCGATGTGAAACCTGTTAAGATTTTAAAGTTTAAAATTTCACTATTGCACAAAATTATGAATTCAATGAGTTTTACATGCACATGTATATAAAAGCTAGAATTGCTATGGGATAACCAAGAACACAATCATGTACGTGAATATGACGATGGAAGGTTATAACAACCTTGACCGGTTACGTGAATACTGATCAGTCCATTCAACTTATAGTACGCGTGTTCTATTTTCGCAGGTGTGAGGTCGAAGGTTTGAATTGACCAATGAAAACGATCGTTCCTTTACGAGTTAATCTAATAAAGTTTGTTTGACTGATTACGTCGCACTACCTTTCGCTAAGCTTGGTCGCATTTAAGTTTAGAAAACGAATTATTACAGAAGAGTGTCTGTAAACTTAAATATTATCCTTAGAATATAAGTTCCCAAGGGACAATATATTAAGTAAAAACTATCCCTACAGATGAAATATAAGTCAATAATGGATATTTTTTACCTTTAAAAGTTGTCCCACTCTAAAAAATTTTATCCGCTACGAAGGATGAAATCAATGTAGATATAATATCCTAAGGATAAAAGTGAGTAGTAAAATAATTTCCCATGGGATAATATTACCAAGAAATTTATTATTTCTAGGGATAATATTTCTACAAAATTATATCCATTTGGGATATTTCAGTAAAATTATATCCGATGGGATACAATGTCAAGTAAATACTATCCTACTGCATCTTGATCAATGAAGTGTTTTAACAAATGGCACATTGCTTTAAAGGAACAAGTAAAATGATAATAGATAATCATTTATGTCAAGATGGATGGAGAGGAGTATAACGTTTTGTACAAATATCTGCTGAATAAAGAATACTCCGAAAACAGCTCTTTAAATGAGAAACGAGCATTACGAAAACGTGCCCAAAGCTTCATAATTAAAGAAAATAAGCTGTACTACAGAATTATTGAAGGTAACTTTATATTTATATTTGTATAATCATCAATAATTAACAGTGTTTGTTTTGAAATATGTTTTGAATTAAATAAAGAGATTTTAAACCCAAAAATAATCAAATATCGATCATGGATCAGAAGATGTAGATAAAATAGAACTATCCCATAAATAATATCCACAGGTTATAATACATGTAGTATACAGAGATAAGATGTCAGTGATATTTTATCCTAACTGGAATAAATCTTATCATAAATAGTATCCACTAATTAAGGGACACTTTTCTTCGGGGATAACATGTATGTTTACAACAAAAAGGTGCGTTTGATTTTGTTTCCAGTTATTAGATTACAGTTGTCTCTCTTAATACTTATCCTATGTTGATTTTTATTTAAAAAATTTATACATTTATATTTATACAAAAGTTAAAATAATCTTTCATATTATTTTCAGGCAAATGTGTAGCAGCAGATGATCAAAATTTGAGATTGGTAATCCCATCAGATGAAAAATGTCGAATTAGGATAGAAAATTGCAACATTTTATATCCCACAACACTAAAATAATATCCATCATTGTGGATATTTTTTGGTGTTTGGGATATAATTTGTTGCAATTTTCTATCTTAGAGGATAAAATATTCCAAGACATTTTATCCCCGGATCATTTACAGGGGATCAAATTAATTGTTACATGTCCACCATGCACTTGCACTGAACTATCATTAGAATAGTAGAATAGAATGACATACAAATGGATGAAAATTATATAAAACTGTTATACAAATATTAATATAATATATAACAGCAAACCAGAGTATACTGATAACAAATGATTATATCACTACAGTATAATAGTTATTACGGTGAGGTTGAATTTCCGTCATTTATTCATCATCCACACACGAACTTGTCTCAGAAAATATATATATATGTACCTTAACCTAACTTTCATGTATAGAGATGTGAATTTTTTCTGAGACAAGTGCTTGTGACCATCCACCAGAACTTGCGGTCATCCGATGTTCAGTACTTCAGTACTTTGATTTAAGTTCTTATGCCACATTCATTCTGTGTCAGAAACCTATGATATGTCAAATATTTAATCACAATCAAAATTCAGAGTTGTATTGCACAATTAATAAAAAGTATAAGTAGATTCACAGTTAAAATAGATACCGCATTAAATTTTAATTTTATAGAAGAAATTATGTATAAATATAGTTTGAAATTTTCTATTCAATAATAGATCTTTTAATTAAAGGTAAGTTTTATGGATTTTTTTAAAGATATTTTATTAATGATGAATGATATTTTGTGAATTGTTTTTTTTTTTTTTTCATTTCTTTTGTAAATATTTTTAAGAACTTCATGGTAGGTTTGTTTTATTCTATATAAATTAATTTTTAGAATGCTATATATATATATATACATGTATATAATTTTTTATGAAGCTAACCCTTGACAAACTTAGCTGTTATTGTCCACTGATAACTACTAGTAGATTAAATTCTTGGTACTGAGTCTAACCTTATACAAATGTATTTAGATTTTGGATATTGGACCACATTCTGTACGTGCCTGTCTCAAGTCAGGAGCCTGTAGTACAGTGGTTGTCGTTGGTTTTTCGTTAATTGTTTTGTTAAAAATTAGGCTGTTAGTTTTCTCAACCGAATTGTTTCATATTTTTCATGTTGGGGCCTTTTGTAGCCTACTATACGGTATGGTGTTTTCTCATTGTTGAAGGCATTACGGTTACCTTTCATTGCTTACATCAACTTTATTTGAACCTTGGTGGATAGTTGTTTCATTGGCAATTATACTTCATCTCCTTATTTTATAAAAGTCCAATTTCAAATTTTTCTGGTCTTACACCACCTTTATTCTATATCAGAAACCTATGCTGTGTCATATATTTAATCAAAATTCAAATTCAGAGCTGTATCAAGCTTGAATTGAGTGTCCATACTTGTAACAACTGTTCATGGTTCGACATCTGCGGTTGTATCATTCTGCGCCCCGCTGATCATTTTGTTTATATTTGCAATTCATTGTATATGTAATTTAACTGCAAAAGCCACCAAGGGACGGTGATGCATGGCAAAGTGGGAGTTAGACGCACATTGTATACATACTAGTATTTGTAATTTGATTACAATACCTCGTATCTGATGAAGAGGGTTACTATACATTGTAATTTGACTCAGGCGGCACCAAGGGAACATGTCATGCACAATTTACTTGTGAAAAGAACACTGAAGAAAAAAGAGCTTTAAAAAAAGCTAATACGTGCAGAATATCCACTATCATGTAGCTGGATAGGATTAATTTTACGTTAAACTATATTTCATCTGTAATGCTAATAGCACACGTAAAACTCTTTTCCTCCATTTTAAATTAACTTATATAATCGCATTTACTCTCATCAACTCAATCTTAGTTCATCTGCACTGATTTTTAAACTTGTCCGAGATACATATTAAGCTAAGACGAGGTCCATATTCGCTTCCGTATATATTTGCTGTCGCTATGTTCTTAACACGTATCTACTGTTCAAAAATAACGCATTAAATAATTGTAAATAATTTTACAAAGGCCAATTTCCCCTGTATTTGATTAACACCATGGCCATTTTAGCTCACCTGGCCCAATCACTTGGCGTCCGTCGTCGTCGTCGTCTGTCGTCCGTCGTCCGTCATTGTCCGTTAACCTTTACAAAATCGTCTCCTCTAAAACTACTTGGCCAAATTTAAACTAACTTGCCCACAATCATTTTGGGGTATCTAGTTTGAAAATGTGTCCGAAGACTAAAATAGAACGTAGGGTAAAAGTGCAAGTTTTGTCTATTATTTCGAAAACCGTTATGAATAGAGAAAATCTGACATGAGCAAAAATGTTCAGAATGTTGAGCTCTGTTGTCCATACATGTCAGAATTGTCAGACGACTTCTTATAGGAGTTATTGCCCTTAAATAACAAATTTTACCATTTTTTTTTTCATTTTGCTATTATCTTGAAAACTATAATGGATACAGAGAAACATTAAAATGCAAAATGATCAGCACGACAAGATCTACAAATAAGTTCAATTGTTGAAATCGTCAGCCGACTCCTTATTAGAGATATTGCCCTTGGATGATGATTTTTCCATTTTTTGCGTTTTGCCTTACAAATGTTTATCTTAAAAATTAAAATAGATAGATAGAAACTTTAATAAGCAAAATGATCAGCAAGACAATATCTACAATTAAAATAATATTGAGGAAATCGTCCGACGTCTCCTTGGAATTATTGCCCTTTAATGACGATTTTTAATAATTTTGGGGTTTTGCTTTACATGATAAAATTATAATAGATAAATAGACACTTTAAATCACAAAATGACCGATAAGGCAAGATCTACTAACAAGTCACTTTCATGCCCTCTTTTGTGTTTTGAGCAAAAACTAGAGAAGATAGAGAGAAACTAAGCAGACTAAATGATCAGGAATACAAGACAAACAAAACAGAGATTTTGTCATGAATTTTATTCTCGTCTTCTATGTTGGAGAGTGGTCTTTGTGAATATTGACATAGATCCAGGTGAGCCACACATGCTCCTTAGAGCCTCTAGTTAAAAGTATACCAATCTTTAACTAAATTCTTAGTACACGTATCGCAACCCAATGTATGTTCTCTATGGCTCTAACAATATAATGGTAATTCTTTAACAGATTACAAAACTATAAACGCCTAAAAGGTCTGCAAATAGTCCATACCGGATAATTTTTAAAAGATTTTGTCAACGTTTTTAAAAGTAGTTATCGTCAAAATGAATAAACAAAAATAAAATAGTTAACCAAACCAAAACTCTTTATTTATTTCAAACCAGGGCCATTTACAAAAAGTCTTTCAATCTTAAAGTTTACTTAGATTCATAGTACCACATCCCAAAGTGTACACTCTAAGGGTTTTACAATATGATCGCTTAATTTTAAACGTATCACCAACTTATAAACGCCTAAAGATAGCTCAAAATCGCGATTTTTACAAATTTTTGCTTTTAGTATTTATTCCTAAAACGTATAAGAAGGTCATCGTTAACCAAATCCAAAATTGTGTTAGAAGTAAAGCTATTTATTGTCTTTCGGACACTAATTCATTTTGGCTATCGACGGCCTTCGATGCAAAATTTGACAAAAACATGTAAAAGCAAATTTGTATCTTCAACAGCATGCAACATGTAACGCTGAATAGCATTTTGAGTTTATGGAAATTTATGTGTAAAATTGTTAAAATAAAATTGAGAATTGAAATTGGGAATGTGTCAAAGAGACAACAACCCGACCAAAGAGCAAAAAAAAAAAAAGACCAAGGCCACCAATGAATTTTCAACACAGCGAGAAAATCCCGCACCCGGACGGGCTTCAGCTGGCACATGAACAAAAATGTGTACTAGTTCAGTGAAAATGGACGTCACACTAAACTCCTAAACATATAAATGAGCTAAAATTACAAAAAGATATTTTAAATATAAAATTTAAACTTTTATATTACATTAATTATTTTCAAGTATGATAAAATATGAAAACACATTTTGGACCCTATGAGTGAAAAAAAAGTTATTGAGAATTAGGCTCCAACCCTTTGCAATTCTGTATTACAATGCCTTCAACAGAAACATATAGCACTGAATAGTATTTTGATTTCAGGGAATACGTAAAACATTGTTACAATATATAACGTCATCTTCAATTTGCAATGTGCAGTCCAATTTTAGATTTTGACCCTATGAGTGAAATAAGTCCAGGAAAATTGGCCTCGTCACTTTCAAAGGACCCCTCCCTGAAAATTGGAGGAAAGCCACATGTTTCTCAAGTGCTTGTGCTTTTGGCTATTTCTGTGGTTGACCCAACATGCTGCCAACAATTAAGTTTCGATGCTTTACTGCTTGAAAAAATAGTCCAACAAGTTCACGGTTATGAATGATTATCAAAATATCTTTATTGCCATCACGCAAAGTCAAAACGAAAAAAAAAAAACAAAAACCACCAATTATTGAGGCAAAATAATAAGAAACTGATCAAACTCAATTAGTCTTACAACCTTATGTTTTGTGATTTGCGACTTAATAAAAAGTCGTAGCAAATTTATCACATATTTTATATTTTGATATATTAAATCAAGTAGGCGGAAGTACAATAATGTGCCGAGCATCGTGATAGACATCTTCTTTTGACTGTTTCCTGGTGACTCTTAAGATGGCCTACTAAACCTCGACTTGGAGTGTGAACTTTTAAAAATAATCTAAATAGCGTATGCATATTACCGTCTTGAATGCTGAGCTTGAATGTTCGTGTAATATTGGCTGATTGGCCTCAGTCATCATGCAGTTCTAATAATCTTAAATAACCAACCTTTCAATATAGATCAGTATAGATCATGCATCCTTATTGTTCAATTGATAAAGTCTTTTCCATTCGTCGACATTATCTCCGATTTAAATACTATTGATCTGATAACCGCTGTGCAGGGCTAGTTTTCTTATCAGATAAGTAGTAACCTCCTTGTTAATGTGATGTTGTAATCAATCGTGTTATTTTACCATCTTTATATAATATTTCATTGTATTATTTAAATTTGTGATTCATTTAATATTTAAATATAGTAATTTTATATTTTATTATAATAGATAAAAACAAGAAAATTTGAAAATTAATTAATCCCGTAGTTCAAATCATAAATCAGGCGGTCTATTCTGTCTACATTAAGCACCGGGGTTCCGATGGCTATGTGAAAAGAAAGGAAAACATTGAACAACGTAAAACGAGAATTAGATAGAACAAAATACATATATTGAATCCAAATGTAGATGTTTTCTTGTTAAGTGAAATCAAAAACGAAAAACGAAAAACTTTTGATTTTCATTTTGGTTTTGAAAAATCAAAACGAAAATGAAAACACTTTCGTTTTCCGTTTTGGTTTTGAGAAATCAAAACGAAAACGAAAACACTTTTGTTTTTCATTTTGGTTTTGAGAAATCAAAACGAAAATGAAAACACTTTCGTTTTCGTTTTTGTTTTGATATTTCAAAATGAAAACGAATGGACGCAAATATACATGGACCTCTGAAGCAAGACAATAAGACACTTTCATGACCACTGTTAGGGTTTTTCTGCTCTATGTATATAGAAGCAGAAACACTTATGCCAATTTCTATACTGTTTTAGAGTGGGGCGTTTTTCAGATGTTTATAAAAATAAGGAGATGTGGTATGATTGCCAATGAAAAATAAGGAGATGTGGTATGATTGCCAATGAAAATAAGGAGATGTGGTATGATTGCCAATGAAAAATAAGGAGATGTGGTATGATTGCCAATGAGACAACTACCCACCAAAGTTCAAATGAAGTAGATGTAAACAATTATATATATAGGCAACCGTACGGCCTTTAACAATGAGAAAAACCCATACCGTATAGTCGGCTATAAAAGGCCCCGACATGTTTGATTGTTTGGGTTTTTTTTTTTTTTTTTTTTTGGCAGTCGTCAGTTAATTTAACTTTTTTTTCTGTACGTTTTAGAAGATAACTGTTATCAGCTATCGTGACATTGAAAAGTTGCCTTTCGAGTACCTGGTAGAAATCAACAAAGTGGAATTCTTACTTGAACTCTTCATGAAATTTTCTGGAGGTTCAAACAGAATTAATTAGTACAGAAGTTGACTTTCTCATCCACTTGCCTGGTATCGAACCTACTAAATGTACCTGTTTTCAAAGTCAAGAAAACTACACTTTAATTTTACTTTGTGCTATGTATCGATAAGTTAAGCCCTTTTCAACTAACTTTTATAGTTTTTTTCCAGCTAACATGTTTAACCCCGCCACGTTCTGTATATGCCTGTCCCAAATCAGGAGCCCGTTATTCAGTGGTTGTTGTTTGTTGCTGTATATCATATTTGTTTTTCGTTTATTGTTTTGTACATAAATCAGGCCGTTAGTTTTTCTCGTTTGGATTGTTTTACATTTGTCATTTCTGGACGCTTTGTAGCTTACTATGAGATTGGATTTTCTCATTGTTGAAGGCGTATGGTGACGTATAGACAAGTTGTTAACTTTTACGTCATTTGGTCTCTGGTAGAGAGTTGTCTCATTGGCATACCATATCTTATTTGTAAATTCTATTCATTGAAGACCAAAAAAGTTGACTGCCTGAGCAGAGTGTGTCGCATGCAGAATATAGAAAGCACAGAGCTGTTCAAGTTTTTACTAGTTGCAGCCCTCAAACTTCAAGAATGTTATTGTCTATTGTATTGTTGGTAGAGTGTCCGACATGTCCGGTATCCAGATTCAATAGTACAGCATATCACCTTCCACATGTTCCATGTAACCTGAGATTACTATATCAGTGGTTATAGGAATCTCAGATGTAACCATGCAGTTTGAGAATTTACCCTACAGGTTGACTCTGCAAGTGTTTGTGCACATAGCATAACTCATAATTGTTGTACATAAGGGAACTGATGCACGGTAATCTGCAGAGGAGCTAGATACATGTCGTTAAACAGGTATCATTCTTTTGTCGTGTGTTACATGCAGTTCTTTTCCAGTGGTTTTCAATGTGTGTAGGTACGTGGTTTAGTCAGTAATTCTGACGTAACAAGACCTACGTGTAACCCTTTCAGTTTTTTTTGTTGTTGTTTTTTTTTTTTTTTTGTTTGTTTACAATTTCTGTATTAAATCAATCTATCGGTCAAAATATATTACCTTTATAATTGAAAATATATTATATCTTTTAAAGGTTCACTGTAAATGCATCATATGCTTTGTAATTTTGTAAATGACTAGCTTTTACCAAGACTTCCAAAGAATTTGAAAGGTATTAACAAATGTATGATGACATATACTTCTGCATAAATAAAAGGCATATTTTAATTTTAACATTTTAATAGAATTTCAATTTCACCAAAATCATCAGATTATCTAAATTTTCGATAAAGATATCAATTTACATATGCAGTATAACAATTATTAATAAAGTGAAAATAGTTTAAATGGACGTTTTAAAAGTTTTTTTTCTTTTCACACCATGTGAAATGTGTATAATTGCCAGGTTCTATAATTATACGTTAACCAGTTATAGAGTGATCAGCGTATCCAAGGAAAAGCGTCACCTACAGTGATGCCCGGATGCTGTATCTAACAATGTAAATCCTTGCTGATACTTCTAATAATATGTATTATGTATAAATCATGTTTTAATTAAATTCAGATACTTTCTCACCAGAAATTATGCTGGGATTTGCAATATAAATCTGCTATTAACGGGATATCGTAAAAGTATTCTAAAGTTTTCTAACTTCGTCCCTTTCACAGGTAACGCCTGCCTCGTATTATGGGGACGAAGTTCCCAATAATAGTAAAAAATAAAAAAAAAAAAAAAATAAAATAAAGAAATGAAAGGAAAAAAAAAAAAAAAAAGAAATCCATCTACTAATGAACTCTAAATCGTTAACTTTTCATTTTCTGACTTTTTCTTTTCCCACATTTGTGCAGAAATGTCTTTCTTTTTCCGGTCTCTTTTGTCACGAGACTTTGAGTAAAATATATATTTATCAGTCTAGTAAAATATAGGAAGAAGCACAATAAAATTTCATTTTAATAAATTATATTCTTTGATATGAAAAAAAGTTACCTGATGATAGCGTTTCTTTGTTTTCACTGAAAATGACGCCACAGCTTAAATCCTAACAACAGGACCAAGATCGGAAACGTTTCCGTATTTCCGTTTATTTTTCAACAGATACTGAATTGAAATATATGCTTGAATTCAAAAATAATTTATACGGACTTCGTCCCTTTCACAGGTAACACATGCCTCATATCATTTTACTCAAAACTCCTGTCCTGCCTTTTTAAAATTTCATCATACCCCCTCCCCTCCCCTAAAATCAAATGGTATCTCCCTTATAACTAAGTGTTTTTGTTCTATAAATACTTAAGTCTTCAATAAATGTTGGATTGTTTAGACAGCTGCTACGATGCTAACCTTAAGATGTTCTTTGTTTTATAGTTGTTTGGTTACTGTCTTTATTGGCGTACACGTCACAATATTTTATGTTTACATTTTGTAATAATAGCTACGGAACGCTTTTAAGGGGATACGATACAGTAGCAGGGCAGATTATAACTATTTACGCGTTGTTTTCGACTTGCTAATAATATGCATCTGAATATGTCGAATTTTTAGCATGTTCCTGTTAATTTATCATGTAAATTATTTGACCCATTTTAAAACCAATAATATTATACTGTGGATTCATTATTTTTCGTTGGATACCAATTTTCGTGGATTTCGTGGGTACAGGTGAACCACGGATTTAAATGTTCACCGAATTACAGATTTTCCATTGGCTTGTAGACAGACTTTGGCAAAACCGCGAAATTAAATGTCCACGAAAGTGTAAGTTTTCCTCGATCCACGAAAATTGGTACCCACGAAAATAAATGAATCCACAGTATAATATTGAAATTTGGTTTATGGAAGAATATTATTCAATTATGAGATCCATTATTAGAGCCAGGATGCATTGAACTATCTGTGATCTTGACAGCTTGATTCAGCTTTGAGTGAGTGCATTGTCAATTTTATAAAACAGTTCTTGGAATTATAAAACCTCATGTAATATTGCTGCAAAAATTTGGGTTAGGACGGTTTCCATATACTTTTCAGAATTAACTGTCAAAAAATAAACTCTCTTGTTCAAAAAGCTTTCAAAGTAAATGCTTGTGATTTTTTTTTTTTTTTTTTTTTTTTTTTTTTTTTTTGAAATAAGCATGAAACTACACCTCGTTTCGAAAATGCATGAAATATATTCAACCGGACATTTATAAACAAAAACAATATATCAGACACAAGAATACTTTAAATCAATGATTCTTACAAAATAAATTAAATCATCATACTTAAAGTGTCTAAATTTAATAAAGCTTATTCAAAAAAAAAAAAAAAAAAATAAGAAAGAGACATGTACATTTTTTTTTAAGTATTAGTTTATCTTAAAATACATTTATTTTAGATATTTAACTACTTCCACCAGAGATGCAGGTCATTATTCTTACGACCTGCAGATATTTAACTTGTTATATTGAATTTCTTTGTAGACATACACATGATACACAAGGAAATTATAAAGCTTTGTCTTTGATCAATGCAAATATACATTGAAAACCACTAACCATGCTTTTTATCCAGGTAAGCATGTAATTTAAATTCAAAAGATACTCATCGACATATATGAAAAATGATTAGTGTTATTTTGACAAAGCCTTTTTATCATCGATCTAGACCAATTACTAAAGAAACATCATCTTTAGCAACATTGATTAAAAACACACACACCTTTTATGTTTACCAAGCTTGAAGCTTTAGGAAAACACACACCTTTTATGTTTACCAAGCTTGAAGCTTTAGGAAAACACACACCTTTTATGTTTACCAAGCTTGAAGCTTTAGGAAAACACATTTAAATGTTCTGACTTGGATCATAAAATAAACAACCTTTTAAGTGTGCAACCTATTGTAACGTTAGATGCGTAAGCTCTTAAAATGATTAACTGGTGCAGTACTTCTTTGCAGAGTATATTTCTATGTTTACTGGTTACAATCAACTAAGCCACTTCCGGTAAGGGCACATGTACATAAATAATTATGTAGTATAGTCAGAGAAGAAGATGAATCAATGTAAATTTTAGTAACAGGTAATTTTAATGGTTATCTAAATGTTGCTTTGATTTACGTATTTCATTGAATGTAAACAACGCTATGTGTGTGTATGGCCTTGTCAAAATTTCTAACACAAGGAAGGGATCGATTATTGACTGTAAACAACGCTATGTGTGTGTATGGCCTTGTCAACATTTCTTACACAAGGAAGGGATCGATTATTGACTGTAAACAACGCTATATGTGTGTATGGCATCGTCAACATTTTTAACACAAGGAAAGGATCGATCATTGACTGTAAACAACGCTATATGTGTGTATGGCCTCGTCAAAATTTCTAACACAAGGAAGGGATGGATCATTGATTGTAAACAACGCTATGTGTGTATGGCCTCGTCAAAATTTCTAACACAAGGAAGGGATCGATCATTGACTGTAAACAACAGAACAACCATAGATGCTCGTGTTCATCATTTCGAATACAAGGAGGGATCGATCAGGTAGATTTCATAAAACTAAAAATATAAATTTTAATTTAATTCAATTTAATTATATGTATTTCATTGAATGTAAACAACGCTATGTGTGTATGGCCTCGTCAAAATTTCTAACACAAGGAAGGGATCGATCATTGACTGTAAACAACGCTATATGTGTGTATGGCCTCGTCAAAATTTCTAACACAAGGAAGGGATCGATTATTAACTGTAAACAACGCTATGTGTGTATGGCCTCGTCAAAATTTCTAACACAAGGAAGGGATCGATCATTGACTGTAAACAACGCTATGTGTGTATGGCCTCGTCAAAATTTCTAACACAAGGAAGGGATCGATCATTGACTGAACAACCATAGATGCTCGCGTTTATCATTTCGAATACAAGCAGGGGTCGATCAGGGAGATTTCATATAACTAAACATATAAATTTTTCATCAGTAATTTCCTTTAAAACATAGTTGAATTATTAGTTTACATCAGTTATAATTTATGGATAATGAACTTTAGATACATCGAATTATGGGAGCGCAGATACTTCCAGCGACAAATATTACATGTTTGTTTAGGTAGAAGACATATTAATCATGTTAATGTCGTTTGAACATTACTTGCATTTATCCTGTTATCTACCATTGCACTTTATACAGATAACATGAAGTAATAAACGTATCATAGTATACGTAGTGATGTTGATTCTATTAAAAACAAATCCAACTGTTGGCAAGTAAAACAAAACACTCTTTCCCAGAGTAAATATTTCAAATTTGTTACTTTTTTACTCCTTTCCCACTCTTTGGAAACAAAAAAGTCGGTTATTATTCTTTATATGTTTCGCCCTTTATTCTACACTTTTTATCCATTATTCTCTATTCTGTAAACCAGACCCTCTTGTATTCTTTCATTATTTTGTATTTTGTGAACGCAGTTTCTAGTGATACATCTTATATGAATAATATCTTTTTTCAGTATACGTACAAATGGTACAAATAAATATTTGAAACATAAGTGGCCATTTTCACCATCTCCTAAAAATAGTAAATAAATGATAATAAATGTTGAAAAAAAGTTAAATTAAATTGAGAATAGAAACGGGGAATGAGTCCAAGAGACAACAACCAGACCAAAGAGCAGAAAACACATGTTTTTTATTCCATACGGAATTTTATATGGCAATGGACGGGAGAAGAAAAGGGACATTAAAAGGGTATTATGATGGAATGTTTTCACTGTTATGTTTAAGTCACTTAAGAATATGAGGCTCTCGACTTTTTATGTACTTTTGCCTCCCAAATCCTCGAGAGATTCGGATTTGTTCCAGAAAGACATGTGAGGCGTACAAAAATTAAAGCCTATATAATAACTTTTATTCAAATAGAAAAATATTGAAAAAACTCTTTTTCTCACAACAATACTTATTTATCAGAATCATAGCCTAAAATAAATCAATGCAAATAGTATAACTTTTCTTTTACAGTACATTTTATACCCTACCCATGTGTCAATTTTCATAGAATTTGAAAACAAGACTTTAATTATTGTTCAGCTTACCCTATAGCTATGTGCATATTTTCTGACATAAACCTGTATGAAACTATTCTGATAACAAATTGAAAACATTTCAGAATTCTATAAATGTAGTTAATCATTCAAACATTCATGGTTATCTAAGATATCCGATCCTGCCTCTGTATATACTCCACATCTTACTGTATGCCTATTTATCTATAAAAGTTCACAATTTCTGCCTGAAATGATCAATTTCAATCTAATTCAAATTAAATCCTTTAGCTGCTGCCGTTCTGATATGTCAAATTTATATATAAAGGATTTAATTTTAATTAGATTGGGTCAATTTAGAAATCTTGTCACAATAATATCATCTCTTAACCATAAATCTAACATAATTTGGCTAATATATGAACTAGAAGTGTTTAAACAAAACCATATTTGCAAAAGTAGTATGTATGAAGTTACCGGTCTGATATATGAATTCACTAAAAGTTTTTTTTTAGAACTGACTGCTATTTGTTTTTTTTTTTTTTTTTGCATATCTTTAAAGCACAGTTACTGTTTTCTATACAACAGACCTTTATAATAAAAATATTATAGCCTTTACAGGTTAAATCATCTGTTTTATGACCCACGGGTTAGGGATTTTTCTCTGTTTTTTTTTGCCACTGCGGCCTCAAATTTGCCAAATAATTCTGCTGTTGAAATTTAGTACATTTTTAGAATAAAACACACTATTGTTAGTTTTATTGAGGTATTCTTGTATCTCTAGCTACTATTTTCTATGCCGCTGTCACAAGAAAGCACATTCAGGTGTTCGGCTTACTTATGGATTTTCGACAGGACAAAAACACCCCTACAACAATATTCATCAAGGATCTATGAGTTTTAATGACTGCGAAGAGTAAATATAAGCACTTCTTAACAATTTAGATTACAAATATGTGTATATTATTATATTACAAATAATTATGTGTATATTATGAATTTCCTTTGCATACAGGGCTTTATGTAAACTATGTATACTGTAATCTGTGAATTTATGTCGAGTCATCATAGTTAAAGCCAAGGATGTTCTCAATCTTCATGAACTATTTATAAAACTTTATATTTGAGTTAATTTCATTAAAATCTCTGAAGATAAACCAAATTTTGTGAAATTTTACATGTTCTCTTTTTTCACCCAATATAGGTTGCACTTCTGTAAATATTGACAATGCAATTTCCCATATGAATTCCTTTTACGGCTTAAACTGTGCTTTTACTATGAAGTTATGTAAAAAAATATATCCTAGAATGGAAAGTTCATACGCGATACTATTTTATTTTCAAAGATCAAAACATAGGCCTATGCAGCATATCTTGAACATTTATATGCCCAAAACTTCTAAGAGTTTAAACTTATACTAAAATTCTGTACTATCCCTCCCTTCGCTTTGGGTCTTTCTTAGAATTCAATTTGGTCGCTATCCATATGTATTTATATTGGTAACCTTCCCAAGTCATGTCTCTATGAGATGACACATAGAGATCATATCTGGGAACCAGTACGTAAACAAAGCAAAATATCTATAAATATTATATATCTCCCCAAAAAGAGGCGTGGTTTGTGAAACAGCTGTATTTACAAAGTGCAAAATTTAACTATTAAGTTGGCATTTGAGTTAAATGTAAAAATATGGAGATGTGGTATGATTGCCAAATGAGAAAACTATCCACCAAGTTTAAATGAAGTTTGTTTTAATTTGAGTTGCACATATGCTTAAGAAAAAAAGTGGGAAATCTTAAATACTAACTTTGTGTCAAAAGCCAAGCTCCGTAGGGAAAATGCCAGGATGTACTCGAGTCGAGTACTTTCAAGTACAGAGTTAGATTATTAATGGCAAAAGGAAGAGTAAGAACATATTCTTACAAATGTGGAATTCTGATCATTATTACCGATTTATTGTTTGTTATATTTGTTTCACATTCAGCGGTAAATATTAAGGCAGTATTGCAGTTTACTTATTTAACAATTTTTGAATTTTGTAATTACATGTAGGTTATCATGCAAATTGGATCGAAAAAGGGATAGAATTTAGACTGTCTGTGTTTTTGTATTCTTTTGTTTCGGGAGTAACGTGTCTAGAACATATGTAAGTAATTAGAAAATAAAATGCTCCAATATTTCAACATGATACATTAGATGTTACAATTATATATATAGGATATGATTAAGATTCTTTTAATTAATTATTTATATTCATATGAAAACGAAATACTTAAAAATGGTGATTTGAAAGAGTTTTGGATGCCTATTACCTATATGAAGAACTATAATTTTTTTAATAGGAACAGCGAGAAAAATTGCAGTAATTTGCTTACTTCTGGCAGGAATTTACTATACGTTTTTTTTACCGACAGTCTCTGCTTGATTCACTAAACCAAAATCCTTCACACAAATATAATTGCAGTTCGATTGCTTATCAGGATAAAATAGGAATCAAAAGAAACAAATCTGTGTGTGTTAAATTCGGAGGAGGATTAGGAAATCAACTTTTCCATTTTTGTTTTGAATATACTATAGCTCGAAAGAGAAACATGCAGTTAGTAATAACAAGGAAAAATATTTTAACACAGTATTTCAAATTGGTGCCAAATCATTGGAAGAATTATGATTTAAATGCAGATATTTGTGAGTGCTTGCCATTTATAACTGATAAGGGATACGATTGTGGATATGACAAAACATTAGAACATTTACCAAGTGACCAAGATTTATCATTTTAGGCTTTTTGTAATCCTGGAGATATTGGAAAAAATATGAGACTGAATTAAGACAGATACTTCAGTTTCAAGATAATATTTTACATAAAGCAAAATCTCAGTTTAATACCATTCTTTCAAAATACCAAAAATATCAAGGCATAGAAATTATAGGAGTACATATACGTAGATTCGATAGGTATGATACAGATGAATTTGGTAAAAACAATGTACCAAAAGAGTATATAATTCATGCCATGGACTATTTCAGAAATATGTATAAAAGGTGTTTGTTCCTCATCTTTTCAATTGAAATGAAATGGACTAAAAAGAATATTCCACTAACTGGTGGCATTTGCCTTGTCGAAGGAAATTCAGCACCGGTACATCTTGCGATGTTAACGCTTACAAGCCATACCATAATGACCGTTGTAACATTTGGCTGGATGGCTGGATGGATGACTCAGGGGAAAACAATTTACTATATGCATCCTGCCACGCCTGGATCTGCATTTTCTAAACTTTATTCGAACTATTCTGATCATTTCTATCCGGGATGGATTCCGATGGAATAAATAAAGTGACAGGCGATACGCATCTGGTCTAGTGTCATCTAAAGTGTCTAATGACGTCATATTAACTTGAATCTGAAAGAAGTAAATTTCATGATTTTTGCGGGAAATCTAAAATTAGGTAGAAAATATTTTTAGTAACTGCACTAACTATAAAATATACCAAACAGTTACTACAATTACTAAAGATAGATTAAGGGTTCAAGCTATGATTTAAAGGGCTTCAGTCAGTCACTTTCGGGTGATACAAAAAAAAAAAAAAAAAAAAACCCGACCTTTTTGAACTAAGCCGTAATGCAGTAATTGCATGGGCTAATTATATACATGAAAAACGCATATTTAATGTGTTCTTTCATTTTTTCACAGCATTTCATTAATATACTAATAAATATATACAAATAAAGATTAAAACAAATCAGCTGTTATGCTGTAAAAAGATGGATATCACATTCCAAAAGTTACTTTTTGATATCTTAAGCAGCCAAAATATCGTCCTCCATCTAAAACAGATTGGAAATTAGTGTCAGCAGGTCAATAGAGACGCTTCTTCATCAAATTGTAAAAAAATAAGAATACAGAAAAATTGCCTACAAAATAGAATACAAATTGAAACTCTCCCTTTTTCTTCCTCGTCAAGACATTCTTTGCTAAAATGATGATGATGGATGGCTGCTTAACGTCCTGCGGCAAATTAAATTGCATATTCAGGACGAGAACATAATAATGTAATATGAATATTAACCCTGCTTTGTAACGACACGTTGAGCTGGATTCTTAACGTGCTAGTTCACAAGGTAACAGTCCGCAGGAAGACATGTCACCATACCCGGACACATTATTCTGACTCCGAGACGACCAGTCTTTGCTCTTACTCCTTAATGCCGCGTGCTTAGCGGAGAAGCAAGAAAAACCAATTTTACAGTCTGTTTTAACCCGACCGGTTTTCGAACCCACGACATCCCGCAGTCGAGACGAACACGCTTCCACGAGACTACCAAGGCTGTTTTCTTTGCTATGCAACACAACCCAAAAGACATAAACCTAAATGCCCTACACAGTGTTCTCCTTTTTTTCACTAAGGTAAGGTGGGTGTTTTGAAAAAAAACACCTGCAACCGGGTGTTTTGTTTTTTTTAAACATTTCCAACGGCAACCGGTTTTTTTTTACTGCGGGACGGGGTCACAAAAAGAAGGATTAGTATTGTATTCACATTTAATGGAATTGAACAAAAATAAATAACGTAGTCACATAAACTGTCAAATATTCTTTGATTTGATTTTTTTCAATAATTTATCCCTTTTTTCTCTTCTTTCATTCACTATTTTATGCATCAGCATTGATTTAACAACAATAGACTAGTTCTTTGTTTCTTTGTCCACCCTTTTTGATACTATTTATCAAAATATGTGCTGTATTTTTGGCACACAGAACAGTAATATCCTGCCTCTGTGACGATTAGCCATTTAAAGTCCTGTTCATATTTATCTTCGCATGCGTGCCATTTCCGTTGTTTTGATGCTTTTTTTCAATTTCGATACAACTATTCGTTTTAGCTGACTTATTTGGCCTAGAATTTTCCTTATCACTATCGTCATCTGCCTTTCTCTCCACCCGATGAATAAAAGAAATGGGCACCTCCTAAAATTGAAATGTGGTCGGCTTTCAAAAGAAGGTGGTCGGCTTTCAAAAGAAGGTGGTCGGCACACCCGGCTTAAATGCCGAATGGAAAACTCTGCTACAGTTAAATGGATGGTGTACTTAGGAAAGGATAAAATTTGAGTTATCTTTCTTGGAACTAAATTCCTGTAGTCTATGGTTTGTACTCAGTATACGTGATTACAAATGGCATCAATTTAATTTTTGTTGCACTTTAGTGTTCCTGTTGTTCCTTTGTTTTCCTCTTATAGTTGATGTGTTTCCTTCGGTTTTAGTTTGTAACCCATATTTGTTTTCTCTCAATCGATTTATGACTTTTGAACGACGGTATACTACTGTTGCCTTTATTAATCAGACTAAAACAGACAAACACATCTCATCTGATTTTGAAATAACGGATTTCAAGAAAACGATGTTTCATATAAGTTCATTGTAATTTTCCTCTTTACTGTAAATAATGTGTTTATCATGAAACTAAGGTAAACGTTGCAAATGGTGATCATATTAAAATATTTTATTAAACTCGAAATGAAGGCAAATCAATTATATTTATAAATGGTTGGATTACATTTAGTATCTGTAACAACAAAGAATCACATCTATCGTTGATTTACTCGAAGGTCGTCTACTTGACATAAATATGTCGCTACGTAGATTGGTGTACGATGTTTTTTTTTACTTTTACAAATTGTAATGACGAATTTGATGAAAAATACGTTCGTCATTTTGAAAATCATTTCGTAAATGGTAAAAATGACGGGGACTGTCGAAATCATATATGATATGTAAAGATATAATACGTGTAATTTATAACAAATTGACACATTAAAAATATCGGGGCAAAATTAATTAATAGTCTCGTGCATGTTCACACTATACGGACTTCATATACAGGAGTGTGCTCCTTACGCAGAAACGGCTCCAACAGAGTTATGAGGAGGAAAGATAAAAAATGACACTCCGTTAATTTTATGGACACCATCACGAATTGGTTGATCTATATGATGCGTCTGTGTCTTCACTAACTAAAGACATGTTTACCACGTCTTAGATTGTGCTTAACCATCTACGTCGTCTAGCCTGCTTAGTACAGAACGTGACCTATTCCCGAATATGACTGTTTTGCCGAGTGTGAATTCGCATTGCTATACGATATTCCTCTATTGTTCTGCTGATATTCCTCTATTGCTCTACTGATATCCCTCTATTTCTTTGCTGATATCTCTCTTTTGTTCTGCTGATATCCCTGTATTGTTCTGCTGATATCCTTCTATTGCCCTGCTGATATCCCTCTATTGTTCTACTGATCTCCCTCTATTGCTCTGCTGATATCCCTCTATTGCTCCGCTGATATCCCTCTGTTGCTCTACTGATATCCCTTCCATTGCTCTCCTGATATCCCTCTATTTTTTCTGCTGATATCCCTCTTTATTCCTACTGATATCCCTCTATTGTTCATACCAATCAATGCAATATAATATGATTAATACTCGAGGGGAGTATCTAAAAGGTTTTACTCAACATATTTTTTTGATATCTTTTTTCTCTAGCAACGGGCACAATGCACGTCAAAATCTAACAAAGTATTTTATTTTCTGAAACAAAATGTTTATTTAATTTTAGATACCTAGATCCTACTAGGCTTTAAAAATTTTCCAGTTGCATAGATTTGTTTGAACTCAGAATAACTTGTCCTGTGTAAGCAGAGCCTTGTTTGTCGAATGGTTATGGTTAATCTTAACATGTTTAACATTCTGGTTAATCTTATCGCGTATTTTGCAGCATAGTATTATATACTTATCTTCAATAAGAATAATGAATTTTAATTCATCTTAAACAAGTTTTTATATTGCATAAATTTGACGTCAGTCGTATTTAAGACTCACACAAAATCATGAAGAGAAACTCGGTATGTAGACAGTGTATTTTTGCTTTGATTAACTTATTTGAGTGTAAGGTTTCGAATTCTAGTCTATATACGTAAATAAGAATTGGTATCCATGTGTAATTAGTCGTTACATGTTTTGACATATAAAAAATTAAAAGCCAAAGCTAAGGCATTTTTTTTAGAAAACAGAACTTTTCAAAAAGAATTTCATTGCATGTCTGTAAAACTGTGACCTTCATGATTGACCTATTCACCTCACAGTCATCCGGTTTTGGTCTCTTATATGTTCTACTTGTATAGGTGTTAATAAAAGTCGGCATGAATATCCTGTTATGATATTGTAACTATTATATTTATTTAGTTGGCCTAATTTGTTTTGTGTGGCCTAAGAATGTTTACATTGTTTTATATACATTGTGTACAAAATAAAATACATTGTGTTACAACTATGCAGTTTAGAATTCACTGGAACATTCATTGATACTCATGGAATGATTAGAACTTTCTATTTCACTTACATAACGTTTCCAGAATGATCATAACAAAAGATGCGTAAATTATATTTTATAGCGTTGTCTAGAAATTTCTGTTTGAGTATTTAAATGCAGACCCAAAAGTTAGTAAAATATATAGAGATTTGGACATAGACATAGATAGACTTAGACATCGATAGACATCAACAGTTGGATTGACACTTTTATTTACAAACTACATCATACTAGATTGTGACCAATTGGATATAATATTCTGTGGATTCCCGTGAAGATTTCCGGATAAAGAAAAGATAAAAGATTGGACTCATATTTTGACAGTTAAGTTGACATTTCTTTTGTGTAATACTTTTGTAAACTAGTGTATAATAAATCTTGTTAAATTTTATTATTGATTTGTGTCTTTTGTTGGCTACAATTAAAGGCGATTTTCTGACATAACAATCCAAATAACTAAATAAAAGGAGACATAAGTTTACTGATGTTTAAATCTCATAAATATATTAAGAAAAAACAAACTCAGGTAAAAAATGCGTAAACTCCAAAATGACCGAAACGGATGCGTCGAATGGTAAGCATTTCCTGTTATGCAGGAATCTACCGCCATGTAAATCCACGCTCAGTCAAAATTTCACAATCCGGAATGAGACAAAATCTGTAAATGTATAGATTGCGGACTACTTTGTTAGTATATAAAGACCTTAGACCGCCTTAACGTGTCGTACGTGAAACGATACACAGACACACCGTAGCGGTAAGGCAATTCGTAATGGTGACCGTAAAATGTAGTATCGATTTCTCTTGTTCTTCCTCATAACTTTGTTTGAGTAGTTTTTGTTTATGGAGCACACCCCTGTTTTAAGACCGTAAGGTATGAACATATATACGAGCGTAACGTATTAACAGAGATATATGAAAGCCATACGATGAAGCAGAGAGTATATTGCTTCTGAGTGTATAATTGGAAAATTGAAAACATCACAGTTGTCATAGAATCTAGTTTGAAGTCGTCAGTTTGTGTCAATATCGAGAAAAATGTGAAGCAAGCCATTTACTTTCAGTAGTTTACCTTAATCTCAAATTCATTGGAATATATGAGATGTAGGCACTCATTTAAGTGTGGGTTATTGAGGGACAGAACATCATCAAATATATCTGAGAGTGCAATTAAAGACCATTGCAAGATGCTTTATCGTTTTTTCTTTGAGAAAGTTCTGTATGAGTTCTGCTTCATATGAATACCAAAACAAGTCGGCCAGTAGTGGTGCACAATTAGCATTCATTTAAAAATACCGATTGTCTACTTAAATATCGTTCTGACAAGTAAAACAATTTTTTTGTCAATCAAAAAGTCCAGCATTTTGATTATATCATCTTCGGTGTATTTGTTGTGGGAATCAGTGCGGTTCTTCTTAGTAAAAACATTTGTTTTTTAAGATTTCAATTTTCTGTTACACTGAATGAATTTCACATATTGATCAAATATACCAATAGGAATCATTTCTCTATCCTGCATCGCCAATTGGTATACGTCTCGAAAGGGAAATTCAATATTTGAAGCATTCGTTGCAAAACACACGGCAACTAATATATGCTCGTAAGAAAACATTACAGTATGCATAAGAAGCCATAGAAACGACAATTCAAATAACAGTCTAGAAAACACAAAACAGAAACATTTAAACTGACTTCTGCTTAACCCACCTTAATGGTGTTTAATCAAGTTGCTTCGGAAGGACAGGCAATTCAAACTCTAACTCGAAATGTTACACTTGTCGATATCAATCTACCAATAATAATATAATAATCCAGCTTAAGTAACTCATAAAGAGGGATTCATGGGTTGATGATTTAAAAGACAGATTATTGGTCATCAGTATATGTAGTTTATTCAGAAGTAATAGGAATCTGCAGAGATGGCAAGAAAACAAAGAATTTAACAAATAATGTTCAGTACTATGAATAGAACATAGTATATTTGATTTAACTCAATATAACCGACAGATGGCGGAAGTGTTCAGTGACGTTGTCTTCTTTTATGACATCGTTTTGTAGGTTGAGTTGTTTCCACAGTTGTTGTTGTTGCTATGGTGGTGGTAGATTGTGGACATCCTTCTGGTAGCGTGTCATTTACACTACATTGATTTGTGCCTGGACACTCCGATGGCATACCACATGGAAGTGAAGCTGTGTCCGTAGCTGCAAGAACAAATGAAAAACGATAAGCAGAAAAGACTTTACAACCAGTAAAAATGTACTGTTTAAAACTATGATTAAAAATTGCCAAGTTTTGCAATTATTGATACTTCGTTCTATTTAATATTTACTGCTTTTAAAATGCACGCTTTGTTTGGAATGAAGGAGAAGGACCTACTATACTTCAAGTATTGGGAAAGTGCGCGTTCATGTTTTTAAAACTTTACTGTGGAATTTGCACGTGATTATTGAAGGCTGACATTTGCAGTTTTATGACAAAATTTACTTGTTGAGATTCATTTGTGATGCTACAAAATTATATTTCCTATTATAATATGACATTCTCCAAAGGCTTATGACACCCGTGGTGAAATATGAATATATTGTATGTCAATTGATGGGCAGCGTCATGATTTGTTTGGGCTACTCCAATCATACTCCTCCAACGTCGTATGCTTTTGTTTTATAAGATACCCGAGGTCAGTTGGTCTAAATGACGTCATAAAACGATCGACTTAAATTTTGCTGTGTGTTGAAGTCTTTGTTGTGACTTTAAAGCGTAGGGTCACAGTATGAGCACCCACACTTGCTCATAAGTCTTTGATTCCGTCATCTCTGTGTGAGAATATTGCGTCATGAAAACATACATCATTTTACCTAGGAACATAAGATAATTCATTCTTGGTAAAGCAAAGTTTTCAAACAGTTAATTTTGACATAGCATTATGGTCTTCTAGAAAATATCTTTCTTAAATCTCATTAAAAATGTAATAAACTAAAGTTCCGGTTTACTGTATGCATTACCGTCTTCTTATCAAATTTCTTTCAATATACATGTAACTACAACCCGCAAAAAATGGTTTTAGAAATATATTCTTTAAATTGTTGTTTATTGCTATGTATACTTACTTGTTGATCCAGATTCTGAAAATAATCAATTTTGTTACTCGAATATGGAAGGAATCAGTGTTTTAAAATTTTACATATGAAGTGAATATATTCAATTTGCATAAATTTGAGAAAAGAAAAACACATATAGATTTAACTTCAATCTTATGAAAGTAGAAACCCTGTTACTTTACAGTCCTTTTTTCTTCATCATTACAATGTTTTTGATATCAAAATGAGAGAAAAACAAGTCTATCGTGTGTCTTTTCAAATATTAGGTGATATTATATTGTATAAGTCAACAATAGTGAGGAACTATAACAGAAAGAAGTCCAAGGATGTTAGGTGATTGTTTGTTTGATTTTTTGTCAGCTATTCGGAATCCTCTGGCTTTAGTCATATAGTGCTTATAAACATTTTGATCGCTAATCTCTACTTTTCTTTTCATAATTTTATTACATATAGTTTTAAAATCCATTTAATAAAATCCTTGGTATTTTTTTTCATAGTTTTTGAAACAGAAATAAGGTGCCAAAATTATATTCATAAAAAATCACGCAGCATTTTGAATGTTTTATATTTCAAAACCAAAGGCTCGGAATTTCATGCTTTGTTCTGCTTTTATAGACCATTATTTTTATATTATCGATTTATAACAGTCTTTTAGAAAGCTTGTTATTTTGAAAAAGAGCAGCCAACATTCTTATTGTATTTTTGAGAAAGCAAAAAATAAGAATATATTTACCTATAGCTAGATATGGAGTGAATCCTCCATTAGGATTACACAGATTACATACAACAGGCACGTTCGAAGAAATCATAGCTTTTAAATAAAAATACAATATATAAATTAGTCTGTGTATAATCATTGTTGTTATACCAATAAAGATAAAGCTAAGCATATGACAGACATGACAGTATAACATTTATGTAAATATATTCAATGGAGAAGTTACATGTATGTTATGTAGTTATCATTTTGTTACTTCTTTACAACTTCATCGTTTTAAGGAAGTTCGCTTCTCTTTTTTCAAAATAACAAGCATTTTAAAAGACTGTTATAAATTGAAAGTATATAAATAAAGGAACTAAAAAAGCAGAAAAAAATTATGGGTCCGTGTACTTGTTTTCGAGACATAAGCCATTGAAAATTTGGCGGGAATTTCTTCTCTCTAGATTTTTCATACATTTAACATTGGCACCTTTTTTCTTTAAAAAACTATGACAAAATAACAGGATTTTATAAGATTTTGAAATATTGCTTTTTAAACTATATGTAATAAAATTATGAAAAGAAAAGTAGGGGTTTGCGGGCAAAATTTGGATAAAACCAGAGGATTCCGAATATCTGGCAAAAACTCAAAAACAAGAGGAGCGAACATCCTTAATTGATTGATTGAACGATTGACAGTTTTTAATCCCTTTTATTTTAAAGATGATATAAGGTATATATAAATTTCAAAAGGATTATTAACAGTCTTAAAGTTTTTGATTCCAACATACTTGTACTTAAACTCGATTATAAATTTAGAAATGTTTGTTTATTTAAGGAACACATATTTTCCCCATTGAGTATAACCATCATCAATTGCTACATTACCAAGTATTTAGAAAAATCCATTACAGGTAAGTACTCAATTATTTGGGTGAGGGGATATGCCCTTATGAGAGATCACGAAAGTCGCCATTAATTTAGATCTAAATTAACAGACAATTTGTTCCGATTGTTTTGCTTTGAGGAATTTGAAAAAAATATTTCGATCTATCAGAAAGCAACTAACACGCTTATTTGCCTTTAGCATCATTCGCTTTTCAATATTCGATGAACTGAGAGAACTCTTTGCAATTGGATTTCAAGTGTGTCGGGTAAACCGTATTGAACCCCAAATAAAATGTTTGTATAAAGTTACTTTGAAAGTTCAAACCAAAATATTGTTGAATAATTTTTAATATTTCTACTTTTTCACGTAAACATCATAAGCAAGAAACCAAACCGCGCCCGAGAAGCATTGGATATTTTTCTTTCTTACCTCCAAATCCAAAGCTGAATAAAATTGGTTGCATACCAGGATTGTAGTCAAAGATATAACATATAAACTTGTCTTCGTTGTTTATTCTTAAAAAAATGAAATCAATACAAAATTCTGCGATTTATATATATATGTATCAATTCTGTCGTTTTTGTGAAAATTTCAATTCCAGTTCAAAACGTATGTTTATTTCAAAATTTAAGTATTAAAGGTGTAAATTTCACTTAGTATTCTGGTGTTTTGAAATCTTGTCAGTTATGTCTTTTGATTGAAATTGGGGTTCTCCATGCATGTATTACAATGTATTGTGAGACAGCAAGCAGACATCATGACCCTAAATTCCGAAGGTTTTGCCAAATACTGCTAAGGTAATCTATTCATGGGGTAGAAAATCCTTAGTTTTTCGAAAAATTTAAAGTTGTATCAACAGTTGATTTATAATCATGGCCATATCAATGATAATACATGTCAACGCGCAAGTGCTAACTACTGGTAAGCGTCTCCTGCTAAGTATGAAACATCCGCCATGCGAATTCACACTCAGTTAAAATGGCACACTTGGGAATAAGACACATTCGGTAAAATAGCAAATCAGTATAGTTAGAAACAACGACATATCGTATCGGTCAACCTAATTGAACGATGGTAAAACTTAAATAGTATCGATTTCAGTCATTTTCCTTATAACTCTGTTGTAGCAGGTTTTGTATAAGGAACACACCCCTGTTAATGGAGTCCGTATAGTGTGAACATAAACGAGCTTAACGTATAAGCTTATGTATGTAAACGACATATCCGGAGCAGAGGGTATGTTACTACTAAAAATGGTAAGTTGGCAACTCGAAAGTTGAAATCATCATGTGTGTCATTGATGCTAGTTTAAAGTCGTCCATCTACATTTATGTCAATATTGAGTAAAAGATCAAGATGTGATGCAGACCTCCAACTTTCGGTAGTATCTTTAATGTTCTGTTCAATAGGATACATGAGATGTAAGCACTCATTGTAATAAGTAGGTTCTGTTTGAATTCTGCTTCATATGATTACAAAAGCAAGTCAGCCAGTAGTGGTGAACACTTAGTACCCCTGGAATACTAACGAAATGTCAATCCAACAAAGTCAACAAATTTGATGTCGATAAAAAAATCCAGAATTGTGATGATTTCATCTTTAGTATATTTGTTGTGAGGATCAATGTTGTTCTTCAAAAAGTAAGATTTTTCATTACCTTAAACAATGAATTTGTATTTACGTTTTCCATTTTTGTAGAAAAGCTTTGTTTAATGGGATGATGTAGTCGATTTTCAATTGAGCAAATTCTTAATTTGATCGTTTTCCTTCCGAAACCATTGCAATAAACATGGGGAAATTTCGTAACGGTCAAGCATACCCAATTTGATTTTTTTAAAAAGGCGGTCTGTGTAATTCATATCGTTAAAAGAAGTTAGTGCTTTTTGTAGTTTTGTTTTGTTCCAAAAAGCGTTGATCGAATCATTTTTGTATAGATCACAAAAGTACTTAAAAACATTGTTAAACAAATCAATTATTAATAAAACCTGAAGATGATGAATCGTTCAACACGTTGATAGCAGGTTAGAACATCTGTCGTGGAGTCGAAGGTAAATGAACTTGTTGTTCCGTTGTCATTAAACATCCAATTTCCTCGTAATACATTCCCAATAAAAACATCGAATGTTTGACCTCTCAACTCACATGGAAACTCACAAGAAGAGGCATCTTGACCTGCAAATGTAGAAGTTATCATATGTTTTCTTGGCACCTATAAACCTGATGTATGTTCAATTATTTGTCAGTGATTGAACAAGTTAAAGAATCAAATCAAAAGATCTATGTTTGCTAAAAAAAAAAATCATATTAACATAGTATTTAAGGATCGGGTAAAATAAAGCTGTCTTATGTTAAATCAATTGTTTCACAAATTTATAGGAATAAAATCCATGGACGAATTATCACCGGAAATTTTGCACGTGTTAAAACGAACCTCAGCACCAATTATTTCATGCTCAGTAGTCAATTCTTCTGTACTGACCAGATTTATAAAAATCCTTTTTTAAATGTCCGTTCACATTTTTAGGAATTATTCAGAAACTAAGGTTCTAACTACCTCAGACAAAGTTGATCTGGAATCGATTTTGCTATTATTTTTGGATCCCTTTCGGTCATTTAGTAACTGACTTTCAATGTTCTTGATAAAGGTAAATTCGGGAAAAGCGCTTCGGACGCTTAACATTTATAATGTGTTATTTCTATTTTTTTTTTTCATACTGCCATTTATTTGACTGAGATGTATGCATCTACCTATTTAAGCTGTTTATATCCTTGCCGAGTGGTCTTTGGTGGATAATAACTTTCTCATTGACAATCATATGAATTTTCCTAAATACATATTTTTGGTCTGATGAAATTAAATGATTCGTTGAAAAATAAGTATTTCATGATTTAAAGTGTAAAAATACAAACCGATTTCGCGGTGGTGTCTTGCCATGGCTTTGTTTGGACTTGTTTGTTTGCTTTTTGGCCTTGAATGTTTGTCCCTAATATTTTGTTAACTTTGTATTTACTTTCAGGTATCACAGATCGAATTTATTCGTTCATAGTGTGTTAATTTACGTTTTTTGATTGAGTTAAGCCTTCCAATTGATATTTTATCGTGTGTTTTTCTGTGTTGTGATGTTATACTATTGTTTCAGAAAAAGGGAGAAGGTTAGGTACCATTAAAACGTTTAATCCCGTTGCAAATGTTTGCACCTGTCCTTAGTCAGGAATCTGATGTACAGTAGTTGTTGTTTGTTTATGTAATTTATACGTGTTTCTCGTTTCTCGTTTTTTTATATAGACTAGACCGTTGGTTTTCCCGTTTGAATGGTTTTACACTAGTAATTTTGGGGCCCTTTATAGCTTGTTGTTCGGTGTGAGCCAAGGCTCCGTGTTGAAGGCCGTACATTGACCTATAATGGTTTACTTTTATAAATTGTTATTTGGATGGAGAGTTGTCTCATTGGCACTCACACCACATCTTCCTATATCTATAAAAAGATAAACTTGATATATGCGACTTAGTTTTCAAAAGATCTGTAAAGATAGTTTTGCACATATTCATAAAATGAAAATATTATTCACCGCCATACATAAAAACATGTTTTTGTAAAGTAACACATTTAAGAAATCAATAACCTACATAAATCAATTATCATCTGAAAGATGGTGCCTAGCTTTAACATGTTTAATTTGATAGAATATTCATTACGGTAAACTAAGGCGACAAGAGTTTACCCATGCCAAAATCTCGTAAATCGATTACGGAGAGTCAAATCAAGGTTATAAAAAAACTGATTCGAATCAATCGCATAAAAGAAGCGAGTCCGGTTGCGTCGACAGGTACAGCGTCTCCTACATGCATTCATCACCCGCCATGTGAATTCACATTCACACTCAGTAAAATTAATATGACACAATCGGTAAAATGCCAGATCAGACGATTTGTACAGTTATCTAAAGATATAAGACCGCACAAACACGTCGCTAGTGAATTCAGAGACAGCCACACTGTATGGATTAACCCATTTGTGATGGTGACCGTAAAACTTACATTATATGAAAAGTCGATTTCAGTCGTTTCCTCGTAACACTTAGGGCGCAGCACTTGTGTAAGGAGCACACTCATTTTATTAAAGTACATACAGTTTCAACATGTTCGAGCATAACGTATTAACTGAGATATGTAAATGCAATAAGGTGGAGCAGAGGGTATGTAACTGTTGAGAAATTGAAAGATGGCAATTGGAAGTTGAAATTATCACGTTTGTCATATAATTAAGTTTGAAGTCGTTCATTGTGTCAATATCGAGAAAAAGATCAAGATGTGAGGTAGACAACCTTCTTTTGGTAGTATCCTTAATTTCAAGTTCACAAGAATATATGAAATGTTAGCTCTCAATACTGTCCTTATTTACTTTTTCGGTAATGCCCCGAGATTCTACAATAACCATTGCATTCAGTCATATTTTTGACCTGAAAATTTTGATTCATGTTCCAGTGTTCAGAAACACACCAACAAATTGTAAAAAAAAAAAACAAAAACAAAAAATACACACCTGAAGCTTTAATTTGTTTTAAGTACGTTTTTATGAAAGATTTGAAGACGATTTAACAATGGCATGAAATTAATTTGCCATGTCTGTTGTATCGTATACGATTAATCTAACATTGCCTAGGCAAAAAGCATGCATGCATGGGCTTAATTATGCTAAATAGAATTATTATGTTTATAATGTTTTTGGTACCAATTTTACTGCACCAGGGACGCAGTTCGACAATAAATGTTCTGTGATGCCCGGGTTCAAAACATTTGAAAATCCAAAACTTATTAAGAAATGAAAGAGCAGGGGCAAGAAATCAGAGCCTTGCATGAGGGCGATATAAATGAAGGTACGTTGTCACTCAATAGAGCAAATATATTGTTTTTGCTTTAAAAGCACAAAAGCAAAACAATTGCAACATGGTCGGGGTTTATCTATGTTTTGAACAGATGTCAATTTTCATAATGTTTATCACAGGCAAATCATTAAACAGAAGAAACCAATGAACGAAACGTATACGAAATTTGCATGCAATTGTAATAATAATTTAAGAGATTCTAAAACCCACCTCATATTTTGATTTTTGTTAATGAGTTTGCAGAAAAAGCAAGTCATATAGAAGTGTCTTACCTTTAGCATGTTTAGTAAAGATTAAAGCGATGATTGTCAGTACTTTCGTGTACATTTTGTCTTAATATATATTAGCTAACGTAGTATGGTTACACAATGAAACCCTTCAACAATCTTTAAGTCACTGACAAGAAAACGAGCGTCCTACTGGATGTATCTAATAACACGTTTTTTTTTCTTTCCATCATCTGTTACAATAAGACAACGCTAAACCATGCATGCAAAATATACTTTTAAATATTTAGAACTTAACATTTATATTTTTGTTTAAAACAGTATGTATTGAATTTAAGCTGTTGTTTTTGTGTTATTTACATACAATGAAGCGTTATATGTTGAGGGGAGGATTGACCGCACATGAAACATATTTGGACATTTTACATTTTGAGTCAAGTCAGGCTATCTCTATATTTTAATCCTTGGATCTATGATAAGTTTATTCTGGATCAGGTCGTGTTCGGTCTTGTTTTGTATATATTTTGTTTACAGCAAGGCATTTGAGGTTGGTGTGGTCTGTTCTTCTATCAATATTTCAAGCGATTTACGATATCCATCTTAGGTATTATATGTTTACTATAATTTTCTTTTATTTGGTCTTTTGTTATTTTTTTTTTTTTTTTTTTTTTTGGTGTTTGTTCCTGTTTTTGGTGTTTGATTGTAACAAATACATATCTTTTATTCTAATGTTATTACTCTAAAATATTACTGGTTGCTTGTATGAAATAAATCACCTAAAACACAACATAGAAAATAAAATTATTACTTTAAACAATTCAACTTCCTTTTATATGTACAACCAGATTCTCATGTGAGCCTGAATCGCTCACCTGAACATTAAATGTCTACAGTAACATGATACCTAATCAATCATATTATAACGCTTTTATAGTCATCATCAATAATTCTTATACAGGATTCATTTACCTTCCATAGATGTAATCAAAACTGCATAATTTCCAATAGTTCAGTCATAGTATGTACAATTCCAAAGTACCGTCATATTTCAAATTCGTTTCCTACACGTTTTTATTCTAAGAAAGAAAAAAAAACTATTTGAAGAACATTTAAACAAACGTTTACAATTTAGACCAACTTATATATACTAGTTAAAGAAAGAAACGTTACAACAGCTTTTATAAATTTTCGAAAACTTCGTGGATGTTTCGAAAACTTCGTGCATAATTCAATTACCTTGTGTCTGAACATTAAACAATTGTGTTGTACTCTTTGAGGTCGTTTGAATATGTTCTTGAATGAGGTAACTTCGTTTTCCGAAATTGAGTTTGTTTTTTTAACTAAATTCTAAGTTAAGCTTCATTCCAATGTGCTTCAATTGTTATGAAGGTCACACATAGTGTCAACTAAATCAGCTAACAAAAGGTGCATATGAAAACGATAGAATTTTACACGTAAGTTAATGTCCCATAGACATCAAGATGAGAGGAAACGAACCATTGGAATGTTGCAAGCAGTCATCGACTTCAGTTTGTACACTTAAGAGATTTATCCTGCTGAACTGACTTTAGTTGAAGATAATACTAGCAATGAACACTGCCCTTTCCTGGATCTTGATATCTATATCTCTAACTGGAAGCTTGATACCAAAATTTATGATAAAAGAGATGATTTTTCATTTCCTATTGTTAATTATTCATTTTTAGATGGTGACGTTCCATTGTCATCATCTTATGGTGATTATATATCTTAACTTAATCGATTTCAAACATTTACTACATTTTATCATTGGTACAAGGACATCATTTGTAAATATAAATCAACATGCAGACATCTTATACGTTCAGGTATCTCACATCTAATATTTTATGGTAATATTCTATACAAAGCACAGAAATGTCGTCATTCACTTCAAAGGATAACCAAACCTTTAAACAGACTTATTCAGAAGGGATATAGTTACGATACTGTTGTTAGGTTATTGAAGATGACATATTTTGAAATTGACATTGATTCACTCATAGGGTCTTTGCATCGGAAATAAGCACATTTATTCTAAAACAAGTTGTTGGCATGACACAGGTTATGTATAAAAAGAAGTTGTGGTATGATTTCAAATGAAACAACTCTCCACAATAGACCAAATGACACAGAAATTAACAACTATAGGTCACAGTACGGCCTTCAACAATGAGCAAAGCCCATACAGCAAAGTCCGCTATAAAAGACCCCGAAATGACAAATGTAAAACAATTCAAACGAGAAAACTAACGGCCTAATTTATGTTCAAAATAATGAACGAAAAACAAATATGTAACACAGCAACAAACGACAACCACTGAACCACATATGTTCTTCTCATATATTTTATGATGGTATGATACTAAACCCCTAATGGGAGGGATTGTGCTTGATTTTCATATGATAAAGACATAATCGTTCAATCAGTTTAATTGAGGTCTGGAGCTGGCATGTCAGTAACTGCTAGTAGTCCTTTGTTAATTTATGTACCATTGTCATTTTGCTTAGTTTCTTCTGTTACCTATTCTGACATCAGACTGGGACTTCTTTTAAACTGAGTTTTACTGTGCGTGTTGCTGTTTGTTTGTTTATTCTACATTTGCTAGAGGTATAAGGGGAGGGTTGAGATCTCACAAAACATGTTTAACCCCGCCGCATTTTTGCGCTTGTCCCAAGTCAGGAGCCTCTGTACTTTGTTATTCTTGTATGTTTTTTAAATTTTAGTTCATTTATATGTTTCGGAGTTTAGTGTGACGTCCATTTTCACTACACTAGTACATATTTTTGTTTAAGGGCCAGCTGAAGCCCGTCTCCGGGTGCGGGATTTTCTCGCTGTGTTGAAGACCCATTGGTGGCCTTGGGCTGCTTTATGCTCTTTGATCGGGTTGTTGTTGCTTTGACACATTCCCCATTTCCATTCTCAATTTTATATATCACAAACTGCAGTTGCTAACCAATTTAATTCGTTTAGAATGACAATTTAAAGACTTGTGGTTCGTTTGAGGACACAGGCACACCATATGATTGCCCAGTTCCAGCGTAAACCCGGAGTCAGATTCAAATATTTCAAGAACCAACCTCTATAAAGAAAGACAACATTGAAACCGGGCAACTCTGTAACTTCCATTGAAAGGAGCCATACTAAAAAGACGTTACAGAGTTGCCCGGCTACAATACTGTCTTTATATTTATAGAGGTTGATTCTTGTAATGTTTGATCAATTGTTATCTTATAAATTATGTGATATGGAATTACTGTAACGTTTCATTTTTTGACTAGTATATAACATAAGTATGTTATAATGTACTATTATATTATTTATTTATGTATTTCTCTTTGTTATGAGTGTTCTTGCGTTTGTTTGTACTGTATTCCTGTCACGTAATGTTGTCATTTTAGGGGAATTTTAACTTTGCAATATATGGTACAGGCATTTCCCTTTTGTAGAAAATGGTGGATTAAACCTGGTTTTATAGCTAGCTTAACCTCTTACTTGTATGGCAGTCGCATAAAATTCCATTATATTGACAACAATGTGTGAACAAAACAAACAGGTATAATAGGAAAAATGTCAAAAATAGGGGTACAGCAGTCAACATTGTGTTATGATCTTAATCACATAAGCAAAAATGAAAGACAAATATACAAAAAATGACCGCAGCACAACAACACAATGGCGGGATACATAAGTACCGAGCCACTACAAAAAGATATTACCAAAAATGGACTAAACAGTAAAAATTAATAATTTACAAAGACAAATAAAAGAACACTATAACACGTAGTTAAGATAATCAACAACGTCAGTACCTAGAATCTATACTTCAAGACCATCATGTATTATTTGTGAAGTTGATACGGAATATTTCTCAACAAGGTCTTGGTATCTTCCGATGAACTTTTTTAGAAAAAGGACGAGACGTTCTTTGACATTACCCTGGTTCATTAACCTTCTGCTCAGACACTGGTGCGTAATATAAAGTCTGAGTAGCAGCTGCAAGCTCTTGAATACCGAATGAGTTGGGAAGTGTATATCCCATATGCAGGTGACGCTGGTATATTGCTACTAAGTTGGGGGAAATTGATAATTTCAAAATTAAAATCGTTTTGCTTTTCATAGATTCTAGTACTGAGATGATCGCTTATGTCAAATTCGAGGTATAAGTCTAAAAATGAGGCGGAGGAAGTAGTGTCTGTTGTTTCTTTAATTTCTAGTTCTGGAGAATATATCAATGGAACCAAATCAGAAAAGTTTGGATTGTTAATGGAAAGAACATCATCAATATACTGTAAACCGGGAAATTTTCGCGCCGTCTTTATTCCGCGATTTATTAACTCAATCTAAATTCGCGCCGTTTTGAATTCGCGATTTCCCGGTGGCCTATGTAAATATTTTCATGAATGATTTAGAAAGTTAACAGCTTGTATCGTAAATCAAGTGATAAAATCAATCTGAAATCTTTTGTTCTCGGTTCATTAATGTTAAAGGAGATTAAAAGTGTTATGTTTGCTTGTAAAAACACATACACAATGACAGAAAAGAAGACCTAATTAAGAGCGAATTTAAATAAAATGCTGTCATGATTAATGCTTATTAATCGATCGTTTGATCTGATTAATCTGTGTAGCAGATTCAACGAGGTAATACTTTTAAAACTGATTGACAGGTGTCATTTACATATTTGTATCGAGGACTGTTTACATAATAATATCCGTAGTGTCCGCTTGCTTGAGATGTCTTCCATGTTAATAAGATTAAATTGAGTTAAAGTCATGATTTCTAACATTACTTTTCATTTAGAAATACAGTTATGATCTGCCGTCTGTAAAATCGGTGTTATACAGTGGTCCTCTCCATATCCTATTCGTATACGTACATGTAGGATCTTCATCTTATGAAAAGAGTTTCCTTGAAATTTTCGCGGTCGTTTTATTTTCGCGTTTCAATTCTTACCGCGAAAATAGCGAAAATAAAACTGCCGCGAAAATTTCCCTGTTTACAGTATCTGAATGTGAAATTAAATGTTCTGGCTTCTGTGATTCTCTTGTTTTTGACAAGTGTTTGAAGGAACTCTGACTAATATGAAAATAAGAAGAGGTCGGCAAGGAGAGGCGCACAGTTTGTTCCCATAGGAATGATGACAATTTGTTGAAAAAGTCTGCCTCCAAATTCAAATATGTTGTCAATAAGAAACTCCAGCATACTGATCACTTGTGCATCTGTGTAGCATGTTTTACCTTTTAGTTCACTATATACAAAATATACCATATGGTATCCCAATGTAATAACTTATAGCGTATGCTACTATTTTTTATTGAAACGCATTGTGGATTATTTCTTCTAGATGATTTTTCAATTTCAAATGGGGAATGGTGGTATACAGGGTTGAAAAATCAGAAGTTTTGATAGAATTAATTTCAGAGAAAGATCGAGAATAAAAAATATCCAGAAGTTCTTTAGAGTTTTTTTTAAATCCACATATGCTTAATACCACTAAGCGAGTAAACAGTTTCACAGTATTTCTGAAGACCGTCTTTCGCTGCGGACAGAATTTTTGTCAATCTAATGGACAATTCTTTTGTAGAACATGCAGATGAGCCGGCAATGTACCGTTGTTTGTATAGAATTTCGTGAAGCTTAGGTATCCGATACAAACAAGGTAGGTCCTCAGATTTGCTGTTCAATATAATGTTCATTGAAGCCATGAAGGACTTATGATTCGCCAAAATCTCATCCTTGTCAAATGATATGTTTTTGTATGTGGGATTACCAGAGTGCTCATTTATTCCTAATTCTTTTACAAGACACTAGTAGTAGTACGATTTACATACAAAGACAATATTATTTGAAGCTTTGTCCGCAGGAACAACAACATATTTATCGTGAAGTTTTTTTTAACTTATTCGACGTTTTATCAGAAACCTGATTGTTTTGACCCATTCTGACAAAGTGTCCAGTTCAACTTCTTCTCGTTTAGGCCATGCTCTGGTGTAGTCTTCAATGGAATCCATAATTATTTTGAAGTTATGGTTCCAATTGATGTGTTAAATGTCGTGTACTAAGTCAGGAATATGGCAGTTGTTATCCGACAGTCCGTTTCTATGTATGTTGGCGCTTGCTTTTGTTGTAGTTCAACATGTTCAATGTTTCTGTTGTTCCGTTGTTTTCCTCTTATAGTTGATGTGTTTCCTTCGGTTTTAGTTTGTTACCCGGATTTGTTTTTGCTTAATCAAATTATGACTATTGAACAGCGGTTTACTACTATTGCCTTTATTTACTAGAACAGATAGTGCCATATATTTACTATACTAGTATACAGTTATTTATTATTTTTATTTTGTTAATTACTTTTTTATTATCTTTTTATTTTTATTTTATTAATTAATTAATCTATGAGAATGACCGTTTATATCAATATAAAAAGTGAATTTATATTTCTTGCTTTAAAAGATTTAAATACTTCTACTTTTCTTGACGATTTATAAACATTGGTTTGTTCTGGTTATTTAAATGACTTCTGAAATTGTATTTGACATATTTTACAACAAATCTTACTTACAAACCTATAATAGTTCCGGGAGCATGCAAACAGTCATCGTTGACAAAGTAACATTTTCAATATATTAACAAACCAAAGATTTGAATGTCACCAGTTGTAAATCAATGTTTATTTATATATTGAACTTCCCCCTTATTTTCAAGAATTGTCAGAAAGACTTATTTACGTTAAATTGATCAATGTAAACTTTACTAATTCTGTCAGTTTTTTTCCGTAGAATAGTGCTTACCCTTCCGGAACATCTGAGATCACCCCTTGTTTTGGTGGGGTTCGTGTTGCTTATTATTGGGTTTTCTATGTTGTGTTTTTCTTTTTTAGCCATGGCGTTGTCAGTTTATTTTCGACTTTAAGTTTGAATGTCCTTTTAGTATCCTTCGCCTCTCTTTTTCTAGGTATAGAGTTTAGAAATTTGTATTCATCGATGAAACGAACGGTGCCAAAGAGAAATAGTGCAACTGTTAAATACAGAACCTTTTTTTCAATCTTGATGCTTTATTAGCTTTTACAATGCGTCGATATCACGAGCCAAAAATAAATAAAAAGGGAGGATCCGTATAACAGTAAAACACAAGAGAAGTTGTAATTAACAATAGCAGATCTTAACATGTCAGTTATATATATGAACATGATCATTTACAACACGGTCATTGTGAAATATTAAGAGAGTTTATATTGTAACTAATTCCAATCAGGATTGAAACTGAATACAGACAAAAAGGGCATTCGTAGCATGGGAATACTGTAACATGTGTAAACCAACTAATTTTCGCGATAGATTTCTGTTTGCGACTTTCGCGAGTAGAAAAAGAATAACGCGAATATAAGTCGTCGTGAATATGGAAAACAAATATTCCCTTATTTCACTACATCAATTACCTTATTAAATCGCCTCGAAATGGGCTAGAAAAGGCTTAATGCGAAATAAAGTATCAGCGAACACAAGTTGGTTTACAATAATCAACGATCTGGGAATGGTAACGAATGAAGTTTATTTTTTGTAAGCTTTTTGTTAAGCCTTTTTCAACGTTATTGATTTGAATCTTACTGATAAATCTTATGATATAGACGAAACGCAGGTCTTACAATCTTATTTATAAGCCTGGCATCACTGTTTACTTCTTTTCTATTTCTTAGTAGATGACTGATACAACCGTTCTGTGTTCGTATAAATATAATAGCAAAATCAGAATTTAACTTACAAAAGTTACATAAATACCGTAAATGCTAGACTTTTTTTGGCAAAAGTAATACTTTCATGCATTTATTCAAATAGTGCCGAAACGACTAGCGGAACCGCACTTTCAATTCGTGAATTATACAAAAACTGCTGTTTTATCATACATACTGATGAAATGCAAACATTGTAACGTCTTAAAGAAAACAAATTTAGAACCGATAATGTATCCATCATATGCTATGATAAAGGGAAAACATAGAACAAGAAAGTTTGTACATAAAGCAATATACCCAACTCTTACTATCATATTTGTTTTAATGAACCGCAAAATTTGTGTCAAAACCCTAATCTGCAATATATTTGAAAACGTTCACTTTATAATACACATGTGGCTTAGTATCAAGTTGATATGATTCCAGACTAAACAAAACCAAACCTTTCACCAAAACTTTTAACCGATACGAAATATACTGACACACGCAAGCATACATCTGAAAACTCATGCTCTCCTTGTATCGTATACAGGACTACAGATATGTGAAAGATATTAAAGGAATATTTAAACTCATAAGTCGAAGAAAATTGACAATGAATGTCATGGCCAAAAGTAAAACGACAAAAAGACATACAACAATACACAAAACACAACATAGAAAAATACACAGCGAGCAAACAAACCACTCCGATGCTCAGGTGCTCCAGAAGGGTAATCAGATCCTTCGCCAAATGCGACACCCGTCGTTTTACTCATATACAATATTTTTATTAAAATATAAAGTGATTAGGCGTCACACAATAGCGGACTGGTAAAATAGGCTAAACCGGTCAACAATCAATGTGTCGAGTGTTATATTTGTATGAATGCCCTTTAAATTCTTGTATGAAAAGAAAGGGATAAGATCTCTTGTAAAATAAAATTTCTATGATGCTTTTGACACTAAATATAAGTATATGTCGCCCTTATTTTCAGTTACGAATTGAGATGAAATCCATCAAATATTCAACCAACGAGCGTTTTTGATATATATTACCAAACCATAGATTTCTTCGTCTATTACATTCTATTTAAAATACATACGCGACCAAGTATACATCATGTACCGCTGTCTTCATTGACAGTCAATGATGTATAAGTGTCATCATGTGGTAAAAATTTATAATTTAGAAACATAATGACTTAATTTAGTATTAAACAATGCATATACTGTATATTCTAGATTATATTTCTTTGGTGTTATCAAAAAGAAAATATAGTTGTATTGTAATATTAAAATGCTATAATGGTGGATTGCTAAAGGGAATTTAATATCTGTTCTGCCCAAAACCCAAAACCCAGTATGAAACATTGGAAAATATACTTTAAAAAATTACAGTATGAAACATTGTGAAATGTACTTTAATCATAACCATTTTCATAATTTTCATAAATTCATTATATATTAGGTTTATTACGTTATTCAGGAAATCCAGAAATAAAAAGAAAATTGAAAATTACTTTCCTTGTGGTATGTTACAACGTCGGGTCCCCAAGACAACTATAAGGGTCGGTTGTGTGATGTTAAAAGCAAATGCATGGCACAATACTTAAGTCAGCACTTCTGTATTGACATGAATTATCCTTGATATGGTAATAATAATTATATAAAACTTTAAATATTTCAAAATACTAAGGCTATTCTACCTCAGGAATAGATTACCTTAGCTGTATTTAGTAATACATTTCGGACTTTGTAGACCTCAATGTTCTTCGACTTTGTACTTTATTTGGCCTTTTTAACTTGTTTTGTTTCCAGCGTCACCGATGACTCTTTTGGAATGTATCCAACAAAGGGTTTTAAATTGTAAAGTTGAAATCATCCCTTGGTAAATTTTACGGACAACATCACGAGTTGGTTGACCGTTATGGAATATCTGTTTCACAGGTGACGACGGATATGTTCCAATAGTCATACCTGTAATCCCCCGAAATGTTACCTACTAAATTACACTTATCACCAGGTTTGTACTTACATGAGCAACACGAAGGTGCCACATATGGAGCAGGATCTGCTTGCCCTTCCAGAGCATCTGAGATCACCCCCGTTCTTAGTGGTGTTCGTGTTGCTCAGTCTTTAGTTTTCTGTGTTGCGTTTTGTGTAATGTTGTTTATCTGTTGGTCTTTTCTCTTTTAGACAAGGCGTTGTCAGTTTATTTTCAACTTGTGAGTTTGAATGTCCCTTTGGTATCTTTCGCTTCTCTTGTAGACAAAACGCGCGTCTGTCGTCTGCCGTCTGCCGTCTGCCGTACAAACGTTTAGTCCTGGTTTTTTTCGTGACTTAATATTAATTGACTGTTAAATAACGTCTCTATTTTAGTAGTATCCTTGACTACATTGGACCTTTAAACAAAGTTCTCTTTTTATCAAAAAAAACATTTTTCATGTTCAATGAACTATTTCAGACAACAGTGTTCCAGTAAAATTTGTTAGACGGATATTCAAATATTTCATATGTTTGTTGTTGACTAAACATAGTTCTCATTTAGTTATTGAAACATATTACACAAAGTAAAAAAAAATATAATTACTCATTATCTTACGACTGAAATATACAACTAAATGTAAGACGTTTAAGTGGAAGGTGTCAGTGACATTCCAGTCGCAACCATATCGCTAGGTTTTCCATCCCATTTGCAACAAGTCTGTGTATATTTCGTCCTTAATACTGCTGAGATAACGAAAGATATTATGTTTTATATATACATACACATATACATTATTATCAATCATTTAAACCCCTGGGTGGAAAAATATGATTCTTATATATTATGTGGCTTTCAAAAGAAAGCCATTACAAAATTCCAATAAATTATGGGTTGTACATACCTGACGTAACATTTGAAACTGTATGTATTTGTAAACTTTTTAATCGTAAAACTGTTAAATTTTTGAATGTTTTGTTTCGTCAATCAAAAGGGCTACCTTTTTAACATGTCTGATAGGTAAGATTCGAAGTACTAAAGTCCTGAATTTTCTTATTACAATCAACAAAATTCTTTCATGTCATGCATTATACTGATCTTAAAATAGGTAGGCATTGCAACGTTAATTGACTTTGAGATGATGAACAGCAATAAAAGCTCTGTTCCTTTGTTTTTGTGTGTTTTTGCTGTGCATGTACTGATTTTGTGTCATGGATAGATACCCCATATCCTTTGTTTTCCTAATATTGTATTGTAAACACAATAAATACGGTGTTAAGATATTAACAAATATTATGCCTAACAATGATGAAATTAGCATGGATCAAGTGTTATTTGAATAAACTTCATCGGGATCGCAAGTGACCTTGTCCTTCGATTGTACCATAACATAAAATGTCGTTAAATAAAAGACATACACATTCACTCTTCGGACAATTTTTATCGATGATTTTGTAGTTTAGCAATGATGCACAGATCCGGAATTTATTTATTAGCATTTTTTCTGTATTTTGTCGATATGATTTTGATTTTTGTTTAATTTAGATAAATTCATCATAGATACAAGGACTAAAATTTTATACGCCAGACGCACGTTTCGTCTATAAAAGACCCAAAAAAGTGACACCCGAATCGAAATAAATAAAAAGGCCAAATAAAGTACGAATTTGAAAGGTATTGAGGACCAAAATTACAAAAGGATTTGTCAAATACATCTAAGGCACTCATTATCTCTAAAAATAAACACACTATCGTATTCTATCAAAATTGCAGAATTACCTCATACCTTAGATAATGTATTAGAAATGTGTCATATTGTTCATGGAACATCAAATTACACCAAATAGCAGAATACGGTTATTCAAGGACTCACTTGATTTCATTCCGATCTTTAAAAAAAAGAGAATTTTAACAAATCTCTTTTTTATATGATATTGTAGTATTTGTTGCACAATTGCATACACACTATCAGCTCGTACCTATTAATTTTGTATAAGAATCGTAAAAATCTCTTTTGTTATAAACATGTATAAAGAGGAAAAACAATTTCAAAGCCTCGTTCTTCGTTGCCTCCGTATATTTATAAAAGTAAAGTACAAGTTGTCTAAGGCAGCAAGAATACAAGGCAGCGAAAACAGAAATTAGGGTTTTTCTCCTCCAAAAAACAGCTTTAGCTTTACCCTTTTTTTAAATCACATATGGAAATAATCAATTGCAATAATACGGCACTGAAGTTACATTGAGGCAAAAAAAGAGCATTACATGCTATCTCTTTGGTAAACATTTAAAAGACACATGCACAGATCATGAACACTTATATAAAGTTGTACATTATTGATATTGTCATGGCAAACTTTTTATCCTGCAATCGGCCATTTTACTATACAAATAAAGGGGTTACAGCAATCAAGAAGCGAAATACGGACATAAACATATATATTCTCCTGGTATCCTGCTTCCGTTGCGAGCTAACAGTTACATTCAGATTACTGCTCAGACACAGTTTACTTTAGGGTACGCGTTGAATCCATGTAAATTTAATTTAAAATCAAAATTAAAGGTTAGTAGGTAAAAAAGACTATTCGTTTAAAATTTAATAAAAAATGGCAGGATAAACAAAACATTCAATATAAAACAAATATTTAATTGTTCTCACTACAAAACAGAAAAAAAAGCTCCGTGAGCTTTGATGTTCTCTTTGTTTTACAATATGCAAATATTGTTTATATCATATTTCAAAACTCGGAACGATTTGCGTACAGACACTTGTCTGTTGTTGTGGTCAATATATTGTCCTCTAGATGTCTATTGTTGTGGTCAGTATATTGTCCTCTAGATGTTTTTTGTTGTGGGCAATATATTGTCCTCTAGATGTCTGTTGTTGTGGTCAGTATATTGTCCTCTAGATGTCTTTTGTTGTGGTCAATATATTGTCCTCTAAATGTTTTTTTGTTGTCGTCAGTATATTGTCATCTAGATGTCTTTTGTTGTGGTCAGATATTGTTCTCTAGATGTCTTTTGTTGTGGTCAGTATATTGTCCCTAAGATGTTCGTTGTTGTGGTCAGTATATTGTCCTCTAGATTTCTTTTGGGATTTTGTGTCCTTTTGTTGCTGTCTAATTTACATATATCCCACGTGTGTCTTTCAATTGATAATTCTAACCTGCAACTTTACTTTTTGATCTGTTGCTTACAAAATACAAATATATCTAATAAATGTTTTGTTTATGCTTCAAACTTAAATGTTCGATTGAATCATGATGTCAGTGTAGTATTCTCTAACCGTTTGTAGAAAATGTGTCAATTACTTGCCAATAATCAAAATTTTATATTCAATATTTGACCAGACTGTGACATTTGCAACTATTGCTTGGTTTGAAAACTATACTTCTCTAACTTTGCGAACTTAATCATTAGCTATTTCTTTTTTTCTGTATACTTATCTTCCAATCCGGTTGATCGCGGTTCGGGTTTTGAGAGGGTTGGATAATCCTTTTCTGTGCTTATTTTGCTGCTTATCGGAAAGACTATTGTTTGTGTCGGGTTAATTTCAATATAAAATGTTTACCGCAAACTTATCAAAACTAATCTAAGTATAGAAATTCTTTTTGCAAAACAGGTGTTTCGTGAAATGTTTCATCGGACACAAGTATCACCATATGGACCATTTGAGAGCATTACAACTTTTAAGGTCATCTTTGCCTGAAAGAATTGCAATTTTAAATTTAGCAAAGCTACATGATTTTGATGAACTTGAAACTTACAAACAATGCTCCTGTATTTTGCAGTGAAAATGTTACAATAAGTGACATTTTGTCAAAGTAATTGTTAGACTTTTTGTAATAATGATTCTTTTAAAATATTCCTTATTGAAGATATTACAACGATGATATAGTGATAGTCATAGATTGTATGGTTATTGTAAGGTAAAATAATTTCAAAGAATTCTACTGTATGAAGAATTTTGTATTTTAACGGACTTACAAAATGCCCTTAAGATACGTCTGAACGCGAAGAATGTTTAAGCTTATTAGAGAAGGTACCAAATACGCGAACAACCTGCACAATCTTAACAACAGCTCTTTCATTTTGAGCCAAGCTTTTTTTGTATTTTTCCTATAAAATCCTAAAATTCTTTCATTTAGTTTTATAGATGCTTTCTTATATATTTATCTGTTGCAGTATATGTGTATTGTATAAGGAAAAGACCTGTAGTATGATGCAATTACTTGTGTGTAATATTTATTGCGATACAAAGGAAACTATTTTCAGGATTAGAATTGGTACTGAAAATGGAATATCACATTTTTATCGTATTTCTATAAAGCCTCGCGGTTTTGTCTTTAGAAGGTACAAATAAGTTTTCGAAGTGTTCATTGTTCGCGTTTCACAGATTGAGAGTGAAATGTTTGTGTAGGGTTAACCAGGTTGAATAGTAAAAGCAAAGACGTCAAGAAAAACATTTCCTGATAGGTAGAAGTCTGTACTTACATTCATACATTTCATTCGTGTTGACCCTTCCTTAGTCTTAAGGTAATCCAATAGTAATGTCTCTTAAAGTTCTATAATAGATCCGTTAGTTTCAAAGGAAAAATTTTTTTTTTTATTAAAGTTTAACTAATTATTTTGTTTTTTAAACTATCCGTCAAAATTATTCATATCTAGCTTCCTTGTTACACATCTGTAACTCATTATGTAATGTTTACATGGTTAAAGGTCGAAAATATCCTTTTTACATATTATGTCATCGAATGTTTACTTTGCATAATCGAATATTCACCTACCAGTGCAGGCCTAATGACATACCGTTATTAGATGAATTTAATAGTACTATATCAGCAGTTGATGTTCAAGGTATAATTGAAAAATTTAGATGGTATGTATTCTATTAAAAAGAAACATACCAAAACAAATTACACAGTGTCAATGTTACCAATTTGGTGACCACCAGCAACCTACATTGATTATGTTGCCATATTTTTGCAACTACTCTGGATTTGGCATTATGTATGAAAATTTATCTATTATTGATAAATTGCTATGAAATGCTTAGTAGACTTTATGTCGCCCTCTTGATATCTGTTTTTGGTGAAAACAACTGATAATTAGCTGCATGTTTTAAACAACAATTCTAATCTTGATCCGTAGCATTAAATTAGAAGATATCGTTTTGCTTCAATCTTGAATTGATTTGGAACGAAAAAATGATTCCAGATTACTATTTCATAACACTTTCTTCAGTATTGAAAAGAATATGAATAACATCTTACCTGTTTTAAAGACTTGATTGTTGCAGTCAAGTTTTGCTGTTACAGTGGGGTTACAAACCTTCAACAAGTTGGAGACATACATTTGATTGGTTGACGTAATAATTATTAGATAACAGAAAGTAAAATGTGCTGTTTTCTTATTTTTGAAAGCAAATAAATTTGAGAATGGAAATGGGGAATGTGTCAAAGAAACAGCAACCCGACCGAAGAGCAAAAAACAGCCGAAGGCTACAAATGGGTCTTCAGGACTGTGAGAAAGCCCCTAAACAGAAATGTGTACTAGTTCAGTATTTAAGTCAGATTGTGAATTTTCATACAGAGCATCATCATAGACTCAAAACATTACTCAACATATAGAGAGTGTTTGTTTTGTAAATATGATCACAGATTTGTAACCTTTAACATTATTTGAAACAACTTTAAAAGTATTGTTAATAATAAAATAAAATAACATTTTTTTAATATAATTTTTTTAATCTTTTAATTCCAATTACAATTCATGATCTACTACCAGAATAGTCGTTTAATTTGTAATTTCACCTTGTGGTATCGAATGGAGGATGAGCATGCATAGTTAGAGACGCTTACTCTGTCGACGCATATGGTCTCTCTCCTTTTGGAGATCGTGCGATCTCCTTAGTTTTTTTCGTACCTTGATTTGTCGTCTTAATCTATTTATGAGATTTGAACACCGAAAAACTATTGTTGCCTTACAATTGACCGGACAAGGTTTTTATTGATTGGCTTCGTCGTCAACCCTGGTGTCTTGAAATAAATGCTGTTAATCAAATTTGATTTCGTTACGTCTTCTATTGTAGAATAAAAGTTTCAAAAATCGTTGTTGAACTCAAATTATAGAGCTTAGGGTTCTCGCATTTAAATTCAGTTTGTGCCCTTGTTCTAGAATTGTAGATCAAACCTTATTTGGGACAATATACGCAAGTAGAATGGAAAAAGTATACATTTCTGGAAACTTTTGTAAACATGAATTGATTGGCTTCAATATTGACCTAGTTATGTGACCTTGACCTGGCTTCAATAAAGAGAAAGACGATCCTAATAAGGAACAATAAAAAGAGACAACATGGTTAAACTAAAGATGTGTCAAAACAAAACCTGGAGTCAACTAGGTCTAAAGATTAAACATTTCCTGCCGACACAGATATCTCATACCCGACATTTTTAAACGGATCACTTAAAATTTAAAATTTGGGATCTTTGATATTATAACGTTCTTGTAAGCAGTAACCCTGTATCACGGAAATCATAATAGGAAACCGAAGCCATACAATATGTTATCAACTTGGAGATATATACTCCGTTTAAACCCGTTGCATTTGTATGCACCTGTCCTTAGTCAAGAGCCTGTTGTTCAGTGGTTGTCGTTTGTTGATGTGGTTCATAAGTTTTTCTCCTTTCTTGTTTTTTATATAGATTAGACCGTTGGTTTTCCTTTTGAATTGTTTTACTAGTCATTTTAGGGGCCCTTTATAGCTTGCTGTTCGGTGTGAGCCAAGGCTCCGTGTTGAAGGCCGTACTTTGACCTATAATTATTTGCTTTTTACACATTGTGTCTTGGATGGAGGAGAGTTGTCTCATTGTCACTCATTCCACATATTTTTATTTATATTCATATGCTGGTGCTGCTGGAAATATAACTGTACAGAAATAGAAAGTTCATGATGAAATGTTTTTGTATCGCAAAGTTTTTAACCAACTCCCATTGTCAATTGCTCGATTAAGTCAATGCATAAAGCAGACTTTATCTGATATATCCTTTATTACATGTTCATTAGAATATATGCAATCAACATAGTCATCAAATTTTGAATTATTTAATGAAAAGACATCAACAATAAAGCGAAACGAGGAGTTGACGATTTATGTCAGCTTCGTTTCATTTCGGTTTTACACGGTCTGATTAGTCTCCTCCTAAAAAGTTTCTGTGTTGTTATTTGCCATTTTTTGGTAAAAAGTTAAATTATTATTCAGAATTGTTTTTAACATTAACGGTGGCAATTTCATTGACCAGATCCGCATTGACAATTAATGTTTCTCTTTAGCGATACCCGAAGCCAAAATATTTTGAAAGTCCAAAGCCAAAAACAAACATTGAATTGCGTGTAACACCATAAAAGACCAAAGTAAAACCAAACACGGACAAGGACTCTGAGATATGCACACGGGAGATACATTCCTAGATTTTAACTGATTTGGAAAGTTTAGGATGAAGACAAATGCATGGTGGTAGTATTTTATTTTTTTCCATATAGACATATATCTTTCTCCAGTAACTTTTGCTAAAACATAAGAATAAAGAATAAATGATGGAATTTTATATGTGAGCAGATCGTTTGATTTTTGTATAATGTAAATCTGATTCCAACCGCCCTTGAGTAGGACAATTCAAATCGTATTCCCAACAATGAAAAAAAGATCTTGCTCTAAGTTTCAAATTAATTTTCCATAATCTAAAAAGTAGCATTATTAATATCTAAGTAATATCCAATGTAAATAGTTGTCACGGTTTGTGAACTGGAACCTAGGGTTGAACTTTGTACTTTAAGCTAGAAAGTATGACTTTGTGTGTAACACAATTTCCAGTAGTGATACACAACCTAGTAAAGTATCAAAATTGAACTTCACGTGGTACTCATGATACAAGACGGACTCATCAAATTAAGGTGACAGTGGTTTACTGGTGTTTAAGGTGGTACAAACACCTTCACTAAAATTAATTTGTCTTGTTTAATTTTCATAAAATTTTGACAAAATATTTACTTTGACACTTTGACAAAATATAAAATTTCAAAAACTTGAACCACCCACTTTATCGGAAAAATTTTATTGGATACATAGCAGTTTGACAAACACTAATTTTGATCATTGAGAAGCAATATTTCTTTAAAAATAGAACGTGATTAAAACGTTCTGCTGATTTTACAGAGTTATCTCCTGTAGTGTTATGTACCACCTTCAATTTAGTAAATCAAGGTAACAAACAAAGACTGAGGGAGTCGCATCAACATAAAAAAGAAGTGACACTTGGGACAAGGTAAGCGTTTAGTGCTAAGCATTCATCATCATCCATGAGAATAAGACAGATACCCAAGGTACAAGTAAAAACATCAGGAATACGTTATCAAAATATCGTAAATAATGTTAATAAATTGGAAAATGTTAATTAAAGATGCGTTTCATCCTATTGTAAAAATTGGTGTTAAAGGGAGATTTCAAAGGAAAAGCTCTGATTTTTTTCCCTAAAAATGTGTGATTATTGTAGTTATTTACATACCATACTTCGAAAATAATAAGAAGTTTATAAAATGGTATTATACGTTCATTTTTTTTTTGTTTGAAGGAAAACATCAAGATACGGAACTGTAAGTGTTCGTGCTCACAAAGCAGCAAATAATGTGGACGTAGTGTGGCGTAAGAATTGCAAGGAAGTTCTCAAGAATGATATTATATTCCCAACAACAATGAAAAAAGATCTTGCTTTAACATGTTTAAGCTTCAAATCAATTCTCCACAATCTAAAAAGTAGCATTATTAATATCTAAGTTATATCCAATGTAAGTAGTTGTCACGGTTTGTGAACTGGAACCTAGGGTTAAACTTTGTACCTTATGTTAGAGACTACGACTTTGTTTGTAACACAAAAAAGGAAAGAGGAGCACGCATACATAAAAAAGGAAAGAGGAGTACTTGTAAGACATGTTATATGTTAATCATGACTCCAGATTTCACTAGTAACATAACAGGGAAAACTTATTATACAAAACCTTTTGAGTCTCAAAACCGTTCCACGGACAATGTCGTTTACGGAATTGAATGTACTTTGTGTGGACTACTTATTGTGGGTGAAACTCGACATACTTTGCGTAAAAGGATGAATCAACACCGGTCTGATAATAAAGATCCGCAACTCAGGGTTCTTTATAACCATTTTAATCAACCGGACCATGATCCTTCTTTATCTATGAAAGTACGAATCATCGAGAAAATTGATCATCACACCAATAGCCCTATACTAAGTACTCCTTTCGAAAATTTCTGGATAAGGGAACTAGGAACTGCAATGCCATATGGTTGCATTGATAACACCAGAGGAGTAAGAAATTTGTCAAGTCTAGCCTGCACTGATGTAAATATAATGATCTTATTTAATACTACTTTAAAACACCAACGTGGTCATGGGCAAAACCTTACTATCGGCCAATGTTAAAAAGTCTTCCAAATCTAGATCGCCCACTGGAAGCTTTGATGACCTTCTCTCACATCTTCATCATCCGCTAGGGTTACATTACATTAAAATTATATTTTTTCACTGCCTGTTAATTTTCTAAAATGTTTGAGAGATTATGCACTTGACAAGGGATGCATAAATACATTTTTCCATTAAGCAGACTGGTCAGTATAATTTGTGGTGTAGCTCTTTTCCGTCTTTTTAAACCAGTAAGATCAGAACGTTTACGTGATGAAAAGAAGAAATTCCTTCCAATTCAGTTTTCTAACAAAGGAATTGATGCAATCAACATCAGCAACGTTCTTCATCACAAGGAGGTAACATCTAAAATTCCACTTTATTTTCAAATCAGTCTGTTCCTATTGTATCCTACAGTTACATCAGAACCATTTCACCTAAAGTATTTAACTATAAGCAAGCATTGCAGGACCTTGATTTAGAAAAATACATTAAAAAACCTCTGACATGTGACTGTTCCCACTCGCAATATATTTACAGCCCCTCTGGCCATTTTATTACTGGGGATCTAAACATAATTCAACATAAACATCTTCGAAAGGTGATATCTCATGGTCCTAAGTTCAGAGAATCCCAACACATCAATTGGAAACATAACTTCAAAATAATTATAGATTCCATTGAGGATTACGCCAGAGCATGGGCTTAACGAGAATAAGATGAACTAGACACTTTGTCAGAATGGGTCAAAACAATCAGGTCTCTGATAAAACGTCGAATTCATAAGCTGAAAAAATGTGTGAATGATCGACCAAAGTCCGTTTTCAGAGACAAATAAGCTGTGAAATGTCTATCATCTCTTCACGATAAATATGTTGTTGTTCCTGCGGACAAAGCTACAAATAATATTGTCTTTGTATGTAAATCGTCCTACTACGAGTATCTTGTAAAAGAATTAGGAATAAATGAGAACTCAGGTAATCCCACATACAAAAAAAATATCATTTGACAAGGATGAGATTTTGGCGAATCATAAGTCCTTCATGGCTTCAATGAACATTACATTGAAAAGCAAATCTAAGGACTTGCCTTGTTTGTATTGGATACCTAAGCTTCACAAAATTCCGTACAAACAACGGTACATTGACGGCTAATCTGCATGTTCTACAAAAGAATTAGATTGACAAAAGTTCTGTCCGCAGTGAAAGAGGGTCTTCAGAAATACTGTGAAACTGTTAACTCGCGTAGTGGTGTTAACCATATGAAGATTCGAAAAAAACTCTAAAGAACTTCTGGATAATTTTAAATCTCGATCTTTCTTTGAAATTAATTCTATCAAAACTTTGGACTTTTCAACCCTGTATACCACCATTTCCCATGTGAAATTGAAAAATCGTCTAAAAGAAATAATCTACAATGATTTTCAATATAAAAATAGTAGCATACGCTATAGGTTTATTACTTTGGGATATTATACGGCTGATTTTGTTAATAGTGAACAAACAGTTAAAACATGCTACACAGAGGAACAAATGATCAGTATGCTGGAGTTTCTTATTGACAATATATTTGTTGAATTTGGAGATTGACTTTTTAACAAATTGTCGGCATTCCTATGGGAACAAACTGTGCACCTCTCTTTGCCGACCTCTTCTTATTTTCATATGAGTCGGAGTTCCTTGAGACACTTTTCAAAAACAAGAAGATCAAAGAAGCCAGATCATTTAATTTCACATTCAGTTATATTAATGATGCTCTCACCATTAACAATCCAATCCTTTCTGATTGGGTTCCATTAATATATCCTTCAGAACTAGAAATTAAAGAAACAACAGACGCGTCTTCCTCCGTCTCATTTTTAGACTTATACTTCGAATTTGACATAAGCGGTCATCTTAGTACCAGGAGTCGGTTTCACAAAAAAAACTTACGACTAAGATTGGCCGTAAGTATACTGAATTGTTCATGATTTACGATCAATCTTATTCGTAATTTTGTTTGTGAAACCGACTCCAGAATCTAACGAGACGATTTTAATTTTGAAATTATCAATTTCCCCCTCCTTAGTAGCAATATACCAACTTCACCTGCATATGGAATATACATTTCCCAACTCATTCGGTATTCAAGAGCTTGCAGCTGCTACTCAGACTTTATAAAACGTCACTAGTGTCTGAGCAGAAAGTTGATGAACCAGGGTTATGTCAAAGAACGTCTCGTACTTTTTGTAAAAAAAGTTCATCGGAAGATACCAAGACCTTGTTGAGAAATATTTCGTATCAACTTCACAAATAATACATGATGGTCTTGAAGTATATATTCTAGGTACTGACATTGTTTATCATCTTAATCACGTGTGATAGTGTTCTTTTATTTGTCTTTGTAAATTATTAACCTTAACTGTTAAGTCCATTTCGGTAGTATTCTTTTTGGTGTGCCTTGGTACTTATACATCCCGCCATTGTGTTATTGTGCTATGGTCATTTTTTGTATACTTGTCTTTCATGTTTGCCCATGTGCTTTGTCTATATGCCACTTTGTTTTTCTTTGTTGACATATTTGTTTGTTATTATAGTGATTAAGATTATAACACAATGCTGACTGCTGTACCCTTATTTTTTACATTTTTACCTATTATGTCTGTTTACTTTGTTCACATATTGTTGTCAATATAATGGAATTTTATGCAACTGTCATACAAGTAAGAGGATTAGATGGCTATACAACCAGGTTTAATCCACCATTTTCTACTTAAGGAAATGCCTGTACCAAGTCAGGAATATGACAGTTGTTTTTTCATTCGTTTGATGTGATTGAGTCGTTGACGGGTAATCGATCATATCTATATACATCTTTTATTTTTCATGAATAGTTGTCTCATTGGCAATTATAGCAACATAATCTTTTTTATTTTATCTTAAATCGAAAACGTGTAAAAATAGAATTCTCTAAATCTCTAAAGCCGGAAGACTATGGAACAAATAAATTCCTGACTTTGTACATACACTTTACATGGGATGTATGTAGATTTATTAGGTTTCACGAGGTCTAAATGGTGATCACAATCTTCTTTGGGTCAATTTCCTATCTGTGCTCAAAAAGCAGAATCTACATGTACAACATTCATAAAGTACGTTGAAACACTGAATCAAATCTACAGGAAATTGATACATTTTCGCTTTAAAACAATAATGAGGGTATTATTTTATTTATTTCCATTGAGGACAAGGTCTCCAGTAACTTATGTCAACACATTAGAATTTACTAAAAGTTCATTATTATCTAATGAAAAGGGGAATGGCAACTAATTCCTCAGGTACCTGTTGCCAAAAATTGTTTAACACAGGATTTACATAGAATATATATATGTGACACAATCACCTGATAACGATTGAAGAATTTGAAATGGTGACCGTAAAATGTTTGCAGTTATAATATCTGTTGAGGATTAATATATACAAGTCATGGCAGTTTTATTGGCAATGATTGAAATCTCTGAAAAAAGAAGTCACTACAGTTAACAAAAGTTCCTGAGGAACATGCAGACTGTGATGTGCATATAAACATTCTACACACAAAGTTTGTTGCTACTTACAAAAAGAACATTCACTATTTGGAACAACATAACATTCTTGTCATGGAGTGTTGAAACGTCGTCTTGTTTCCTATAATTACGTTTCAATCAACAAAATCTACATACAAAGTTTGTTGCTACTTACAAAAAGAACATTCACTATTAGGAACAACATAACATTCTTGTCATGGAGTGTTGAAACGTCGTCTTGTTTCCTATAATTACGTTTCAATCAACTAAATCTCAGAACTTTATGGTCATTACCGGGTAAGATATTGACCTTTTTGCTGTAAATTAAAATAGCACTTACAAATTTCGTTCATTCAAAGCGCTTTACTGATTTTGTCTTCATCATCATGCCTTAATTATAAACATTGGAAAGCGATGGAAGTATAAATACGTGGAAACGTTTGGAGCTATATGAATAAAAGTGTCCCTATTTATCTACTAGTGGATCGGGGATCAGTTCTAAGTTCATACCGGTTTTTTATGTGCTTTTTAAGGGTTACAAGAGAGAGGGGGCTTCTTCATATATGAAAATATAGACTTGCATGCCAATGCAAAGGATCTTTTTATATGTCAAATATAACAATGGGGGAAGAGAGGGACAATTTCACTGGGATAATATAGCAATATGTAGTTAATGTCAACATTTCATCTTTTGATAAGATATCTGAAAAGAGTGAGCACCACTCTTATATTTCTAAGTTATCTGAATAATCATGTGCTTAACATATTTATCTTCTGATTTTGGTATTGGTAACTTAAATTATCCTTAAACATCTTAGTAAGATACCACAGATCGAAAAATATATGAACTTGTGATTTTATCATGAAATATATTAATAAATATGGGTCGGATCCACGTAAATTTAAATGTTGATTTGATAGCGTTCATTTATTCATTTGCCCTCGTAAACAGTTTTGTTAAAATACCGAAATCGGTAAATTCTTATGTGAAAGAATAAGTCGAGTACACCTTTTTACATTCAGGCGTGCTTAAGTTGCAATTTTTTCTTCTTATTAAGAAAAATGATTTTAATTTTAGCATCTATCTAAAGATTAGATTATTATCACACACACAAAAATAGGGCTAACTGTTGATTTTGAAACTCTATGAATTCACATTTATATTCAACCAAATAGATAGACCGAGATCCATACCTTTATAAGTTTCAAAACTGAGAAAGTGTGTTTGAAAACAAATAATCACGTACTGCTATATCTTTTAAGGCAAATGCAAGTCTTACTTGTATTAATTATATAATTTTAATTGGCACAATATCACATTAAAATTTACTGAGAAATATTATACATAGTAATCATGAAAATGTACTACTGTAACAATGAAAATTCGGACGAATACACTCCTTTTCATTACCCCTCCATCTACTCCTTTAAGTTTAGGCCAAACAGCCTTGCACCTGTCTTAAGTCAGGAATCTGATGTACAGTAGTTGTCGTCTGTTTATGTAGTTCATACGTGTCAGTTTCTCGTTTCTCGTTTTTATATAGATTAGACCGTTGGTTTTCCCGTTTGAATGGTTTTACACTAGTAATTTTTGGGGCCCTTTATAGCTTGTTGTTCGTTGTGAGCCAATGCTCCGTGTTGAAGGCCGTACCTTGAGCTATAATGGTTTACTTTTATAAATTGTTACTTGGATGGAGAGTTGTCTCATTGGCACTCATACCACTTCTTCCTATATCTATTAGCAACAGTCTTTTATTATTTTTTCCCTGTAAATAAAAAGATTGATTGAATTTACTTAAACTGAAAAAAAGAATACAATCTTATTTTCAATAAGAAACAAGTAAATTAATTCGAAACACAATGCATGATTTATTTCTCCTAATTTTCAATGAAAACAAAGTATTTTCTTCACTTTTCTTTTAACAAATTATTCATTTCAGAAATTAAAAAAATAAACAATGTTGAAGACCGTACCTTGACCTATAATGGTTTACTTTTATAAATTGTGACTTGGATGGAGAGTTGTCTCATTGGCATTCATACCACATCTTCCTATATCTATTTAACCCAGCACATTCTTTATGTGTTTGTCCGAGGTCACGAGCCTGTAATTCGGTGGTTGTCGTTGGTTCATCTCTATCATATTTGTTGTTTATCGTAAATTGTTTTGTTATGAGTTAGGCCGTTAGCTTTCTTGTTGAATCCTTCCACAATTTTCATGTCAGGGCTTTTTATAGCCGACTATAAGGTACGATTTTTCGTTGTTGAAGGCCAAACGATAGCATATTATTGCTTACATACACTTTATTTGACCCTGGTGGATAGTTATCTTATTTGTAATCATACAACATCTCCACTGTTTATATTTAAAAAAAAACAGCACCAACAAAAGATGAATGGTCGGTTTTTTTTAATTGAACTTACAAAATTTCACCCTGACAACAAATAAGACAACAGTCGTTAGTATTATAACGATATATGAACGTATTTAGGATAATAAGGTTGAAAAAAACGTTTTGTCTTTAAAAAAGTCAAATAGAGGTACGCAACGACAACTTCTGAACGAAATTAACGGCATATATTTTATAATATTTGATAAGTAGTTTATTTTGTATATTTGTAAGCCGGTAAAGCTTTGATACAGTCAAAATATCGTCACTTGATTATCTAAACAGTGATTAATTCCATTTTTAATTTACAACATATTGCAAGACGCCGTACAGACAAAAGTTGTTATTTTGCAATTCGCCATACAACGTCCTGCAATTCGCCGTACAATAAACAAACAATGTTTTGGTCAATATTCTTTAAAAACATCTTTATGACAACAAATTTCAGTCAATATGATGTCACACTATCATAATCTAAAAACGTGTCTGGTAAAATAATGAAAAACAGTTGAATATCTTGCCAATGGGGCGACAGAGGACAATCGACCTCGAAATTTTCAGGTACTAAGTGGCAAGCTTTGGAGTATAACATAAAATATTGTCCTAACTTTGTGCTTATCGGCCTAATAATTTAAAGAATTATATATCAGAAAATCATTTCTTAATCGGTACCCTCGTCAAATCAGTAGAAATGCTTTAAATTGAATGAATTCTTACCTTGTTTACTTTTTTTTTCCATTTCTCTCCGCTTCGTTAGTACCCAATTTCCGGTGGCGATGATACACAGTGGTTGGGCAATGTATGACAAATATATGTTCAAAAACCTCGCCCGTAATTATAAATTATGTAATTCATTGACCGCTCCCGACATGTGTAACTTCAAGGCATATTTTAGCGGCGATCGATGTCTTTCAAAATTACTTTATTTTTATCAATAGTACCGCTTAAGTCGACGCTAGGGGCCGTCTTGACCTTGTTGTAGGGTATGAATGATTTGTTTATTGTTGAAGACCCTACATCAACTGTCAAGATGAAGAACAGGAATTAAAGCCTTGTTCATTGATAATTTTCTATGTTTTCTATGTATTGTGTGCGATTTTGTCCCATGTACATTTACTCCATATCCTTTCATTTTCTACATATACTTTACGCCCTTATGTTTTGTTTTAGGGACTGTTTACGTTATCGTCGTTTATCTTTATATAGGTTGTCTTTTTGTCTTCGACTTGTGGTTTTCGGTTGTCTCCTTGGTATATAAAAATGTTAACCGCATAGAATATCTTGTTCGGACGCATGCAATGTTTACAATGTTATTTTCAATTACTAGCACTGGATCGATACCTCTGTTGGTGAACTGTTAGTCCCCAATGGGATCATAATCTCAGTAGCCAATGCGTCGATACCTTTGTTGGTGGACTGTTAGTCCCCAAGGGAATCATAACTTCAGTAGTCAATGCATCGATACCTCTGTTGGTGGACTGTTAGTTCCCAAGGGTATCATAAGCTCAGAAGTCAATGCGTCGATACCTCTGTTGGTGGACTGTTAGTCCCCAAGGGAATCATAAGCTCAGTAGTAAATGCGTCGATACTGACTTTAATTATTACATTTAATAGATATAAGAAGATGTGGTATGAGTGCCAATGAGACAACTCTCCATTCAAGTCAAAATTTATAAAAGTAAACCATTACAGGTCAAAGTACGGTCTTCAACACGGAGCCTTGGCTCACACCGAACAGTAAGCTATAAAGGGCCCCAAAAAATTACTAGTGTAAAACCATTCAAACGGGAAAACCAACGGTCTAATCTATATAAAAAACGAGAAACACTTATGAACCACATCAACAAACGACAACTACTGAACATCAGATTCCTGACTTAGGACAGGTGCAAACAAATGCAGCGGGTTTAAACGTTTTAATGGTACCAAACCTTCACCCTTTTTCTGAAACAAAAGTGTAGCATCACGACATAGAAAGACACACTATAAAATATCAACTGAAATAGCTTAACTCAATCAAAGGACATATTAACACCATTGAACATACACTGAACAAATAAATTTGACCGTCTTAAAACTTTAACGTTGGTTAATAAGGAATTATTTAGAAAGTAAGGTTCAAACTCCCTCGGTCAAAGTTTACCTTATGATAATTTGATAATTTTTGTTTGGTCATATAGCTCCTAACATTTCGACGTATTTTTACATCCATGGAATTCAAATGTTTAGGTTTGAATGTTCCAGGTGAGGTTAAAACCCTAAAGGCGCTTCGGAGGAACGAAAATTGTCATTCTAATTTGGTATAATCGCCCTATTTTCTAGATCATTGAGTTAAATGAGACGACATTATCTTTTAGGTTGTAATTTTGATTGAAAGTAAATGTTAATGACAAGGTTTACCTTTTTCGTTTATTTCTTAACTTATTAGATCAATATTATAGGACTGACAATTTATTACAGTAGAACATTTGAAAAACAAATTTCTATACTTCCTCATGTTGAAGAAATTTCAATTATATCATTTTCTATCCGGACTTATGGTTGTGCAGCGTGCACATAGTAAGAGGCCATGACATTTTTCGGGAGCCTTCAATTATATTTGAGAATAAAAAGAGTATGTAGCGCATACGACTTCCCTCCATTTGAAAAATACATATTTCAATTTACATGAATTTCTATCTTTCACCTTGCTCGAACTGGTAACATCTGCCGTACATGTACATATAAGCTGATTGGTAAAAGTGTCAGTGGCTGAGTCATAATATATTGAATGTGTCATTGTTCGTTAATAGGAAGATCGATGTAGGGGAACACGTGTTACAGTTTTCATTGATTGGCCATATTTTATTGTAGAAAAAAATTGTTGTTGTAGTGTTGTTTTCATTTTTACCCTTGTCTTTATATTGTCTTTAATGTGTACTTTATTGAGAACGTGTATACTATGTACTATATGTTCTATCAACAATAATTTTTTTGTTCGCGTCTTTGTTAGATATGCAGTACTAGGAGGTGCGATGGTGACGCTGAATTGCGATGGTGACGCTGAAGTGCGTTGGTATTCGTCGTTTTAAAGTGCGATAGTCCTTTCGCTTATTTTTGATGGTTTTTATGACGCCTTATTGTTCGTTTAAAATCTGCAAATATTATGAGATGTATATTTTTATTAGTCAATTTATGAAATTACATTCATGGCATTTCGGTATCGATGATCTGTATGTGTACAGTTGGAATAAGGTAATCGGTAAAAGAATTACCACCCTGCAATTATTCTGTTTGCTATACAAATTATGATCACCTGATTATCGTAGACTATTTGAATATCATCTGTACCCTGGTGGTATAGTTTCATAAATCCAGGATCAACCCACCATTTCCTTCGAAAAATCAGTGATATGACGGTTGTTGTCAATCCATTCCATTTGTTGGTTGATAAAGACTAACATTTGATTTCGTCAGTTTTTTATGAACTTTCCTTATTTTTTAGTTGGCCTTGGAGTTCGATATTTTTTTTAAACTTTTTTTATGCTTGACGACCCGGCTATTATTTGTTCTTTATAAGGCAATGTGATTTTTAAAAGTACTAAAAACGTCCTTAATTGTCTACTTGTAGATCAGGCAATACTAATCCTTTCTGAGTTCTCCCTAATCTTCAAGGCAAAATGGGAGCTGCTCTCTATATATAAAGGTATGCACAGACATGCCACTAGAAAGGGTCATTTGTTATACATCAAATTATCAATGGAGTGCAATTTCACTGAGATAATACATGTATAACAATGGGTAGCTATTGGTGTCAACGTTTCTTTTTTCAATTAGATGTCTGACAAGAGTGATCACCATTCCTTTATATCTTATCAGTTTAAACTATTTCATGTGGTTAACATCTTTAACTGCTAAATGGTGAAGGTAAAACCAGAAAAGCGCTTCGGACGAACAAAAATTATGAAGTTATGTTTTATTTGGTATAATTGCTCTATTTTCTAGATCTTTGGGTTCTAGGAAATCTTATTTTCGTTTAATTTTATCTTTTGATTGAAAATAAATCTCAATGAATAGGCTAACCTTTTTCATTTCTTTCTCAACATATCTAGATCCATATTCGAGGACTGACACTTTATTACAGTAGAACATTTCAAAAAAACGAATTTCTCAACTTCCTCATCTTGCAAAAATTTTTAATTGGGGTTTTTGTTGCGCAGTGTGCACATTTTAGATAGCACTGACATTTTAAGGAAGCTTTTACTTATGTTAAAGAAAAAAATATGAAATGAATTCGTTTTCCCTCCATTTGAAAAATACCTGTTTCACTGCACATTCTATCTTCTGCTGAAACAGGTAACATCTGCATTATATGTTTATATTAACTGGTATTTAAAAGTGCCCTTGGCTAGTCATGTGCATCGCATTAAAGCTGTGAAATGTATTATTGTCCGTAAACAGGAAGTTCGATGTACGACAACACGTGTAAGAGTTTTTTTACATTTTATGATCAAAATAAAACAAATTAATCCTTCATAAAACTGGTCAATAACTATAATTTATACCGACTAACTATTTTTCATTATATTTCTGATGTTTAAATTTGACTTTTTAGGTTTTGCCTAAAAAATTATAGAATAAAAATTTTGATGTGAACTTTTAAAATCAGCCTAGTACTTGATAATTCGGATACAAATGTATTATATTTACCTGGCATTTTGGTTGCTCGTTTATGCCCAGGTGAAGAAAGTTGTGTTTTAGCACTTTGATTGGACGCATTAATATTTATTTAATATAAACTGTGTATCTATATATATATTACTATTGTGCATGTCGTGAATGCAGTTCTTAAATTAACAGGAAAAAGTAAATAATATAAGACTTTTTTAAATTCTGTTAATTTACATTACAATTATATAAGTAGCACTACTATCGGTATACCATGCAATCTAAATAAGAAGATGTTATTGTCGTCATTTAATTGACCTTATAATTTCGGAAATTAATACAAAGAGTGCTTCGAGTAAACCAACTGCCTTGTTCAAATTTTATCATTCAGTTTCAAAAGTGCATGGGGTCACGTAATCAAACTACGTATACCTTGAAGTATAAATCAGCATTTGTAATTGAAATTTTATAAATGAAATATTACAATCTTTAAGTGACAATCAAGGACATGTATAGCAGTGAAATATTCTGTCAAAGTGACAGGTTTCTTTTCTAATCAGTGGTCATAAAGTTATAAGAGATATTTTGCTATCTGCTGCTTGTCTATATTTACTGTTGTTATTAAGACTTTGAAAGTCATTTTAAAAACCTTGAATTTGACTATTGAAATCTTTGGTTGAATCGTCAATAAATTTAAGAATGGCAGATTATTCAAAATTTTTTGGTTAATTTGTCATACTAAACAATGGCAGATCATTCTAAAATATTTTGTTAATTTGTCGTCATACTAAACAATGGCAGATCATTCTAAAATATTTTGTTAATTTGTCGTCATACTAAACAATGGCAGATCATTCTAAATCATTTGGTTGATTTGTTAACATATTCAACAATGGCAGAGCATTTTAAAATCTTTGGTTAATTTGTCGTCATGCTCAACAATGGCAGATCATTTTAAATCTTTGGTTGATTTTTCGTCCCACCTTTCAAGACAGATCATTCAAAAATCTTTGGTTGATTTGTCGTCATACTTAACAATGACAGATAATTCTTAAATCGTGGATTAATTTGCGTCATACTTAACTATGACAGATCTTTCATAAATCGTTGGTTCATTAGTTGTTTGTGCATCTTTTCAGTATATTTGATATGAAACAACTCACTTTTCAATAAACATGAGAGATCTAAATAAAAAAAGAGTTATTTTTCATGTCCTTCGAAGCTTAGGTTCTGGATGCCATTTATATCGTAAAGAAAATGAGTAACAAAATTAAGGAAAGAGACAAAATAGACAAACAAATAAGGAAATACAGAGTAATAGGGTACCGTAATAATATATAACGAATGCGTGGCAAAATAAATTTAGACTAAAGAACAACATGAACCATAGTCTACAAAAAAGAATACAAATTGAAGACCCCCTTTTCCTCCCAAATCAAGACTTTCTTTTCTATGCACAACTATTGAAAAGACCTAAACGTCATAACTCCGTATTGGTTGCAGTCTTGTAATTGACTGCTCCATAGGCTTACATGCTAAACAGCTGATCTTTGAAAATAAAAAATAAAAATGCTATATAGAAAAATATTTTCATGTTCATATCATGTATGTACTAATGTGAAATTGTGATTTATTCGAAAAAAAAAAGTGGGTCATGCCACGAAGAATAAAAGTTATGTAACCCTGAAGTCAAAACTATTTTTTCTACTTTCTGTTTGCTGTTTTACTAAGCCGCACCACTTCCAGTAAACATGATATCCTTCCACTTTCCTGGATTGGTATCCCCAAAAGATGCAAGATTTTTTACATCTATATATATGTTTCAATTCAGCATAATTCAGCATAAACTTTTACAGAGTACAGAAAAATTCAGAAAAAATGGACTATTTTATTTCCTCCATATTTTGACATGCACCGGAAACTGGAGTTGTAAAGAAGACTGGTATCTATAACTGTAATGACATGTCTTTAAAAATAAATCATTTATTTTGTTTCATTAAGTAGCCATATTTCAACATAAAAATGCCATTAAAAGAACTGCTTAGTTGTATTATTAAATATAATCCCAATATTAAAGGAGTACCCTTTTCTGAAACAAGGCAAAATTTGGAAATAAGTCATGCCTATCAAATGATCTGTAAATCTCATTCTAGTCTATCTTTATGAATGTTTACTGATTATTTTGATAATGTGAAGCTAGAAGAGAGTTCTTATCTTTTATTTTATCTTTTCCTTCTCTTTGACTGAACCACATTCAATATTTTACCTCTCCCCTTTTTTCAATGAAATCTATCCAAGTGGGCCTCTTGTTTAAGTCAAATTGAAAACTACCCCAAAACTTTTCATATTGAAGAATTTGTTGCAATACAACTATCTAAAGACAAGAATGGCCATACCTTTCTCTTTTGACTACACATGTCTTTATACATGCCTACTATATGATGATTTTAGACTGTACTTCACACCCCATACATATAAAATTTGCAATAAAATTCAAGAAAAATAAAATGAATACTCAAGTTGGTGTTTTTGGTAAGAATATTGATTACTTGTCACACCTAAGCACAAAAGTCCTTGTCATGATGGATAGTTTTAGAAAAATTCTACTTTTAAACAAATTTTAACCCAAATATGGAATTTGCAATTAACCATGCAGTGCCGCAGACAGGAAAAGAAGTCATAGACTCTTGTAAAGTAAAAATTTTGTAAAATCTTTTCACCAAAAGTTTATTTTATATATATTCTACCTCAATATCAACAATTGAGCCATAAAAAAAAAAATAACCCTGAAGGAAAAAAACTTTTGTATGTAGCTGTCTCTTCAACTTTACACTAATTTTCAATGAAACTGTGCAACTAGAATTTTCATCACAAGAAGAAGATTGCATGGAGGAAAAAATCTTTCCATGTTCTTTTAAATTAAAAACATGTATGTAATACTACCAGAATCTCAATTTACCTCAAACTGTTGTGCTTTATATTTTTTATACTTTTGAATGGTGTCTTGTATAAAAATCATAATTATTATATAATTTCAGTTTTTCAGTGTAACTTGATATCCCATGATTTTTATTTCTTAAAAGTCCTTAAATCATGATGTTTTGTCATTCTGGGCACACAAAAGTCCACATGAGCTACTTCCTTGTAGTGAACATATGAAAAAATACCCTATGCAGGTTGCAGTCTTGTAATTGACTGCTCCATAGGCTTACATGCTCAACAGCTGCTCTTTGAAAATAAAAAATAAAAATGCTACATAGAAAAATTTTTCATGTTCATATCATGTATGTACTAATGTGAAATTGTGATTTAATCGAAAAAAGTGGGTCATGCCACGAAGAATAAAAGTTATGTAACCCTGAAGTCAAAACTATTTTTCTACTTTCTGTTTGCTGTTTTACTAAGCCGCACCACTTCCAGTAAACATGATATCCTTCCACTTTCCTGGATTGATATCTCCAAAAGATGCAAGATTTTTTAAATCTATATATATGTTTCAATTCAGCATAAACTTTTACAGAGGGTGGTAAAGGGTTATTTTTGTGCAACGTGTTTTGTCCTTTTATTTCACGTGCAGTCGTGAAAATGTTCGTTATTCACCGTGTTTCGTGAAATCAGCTAAAAGATCAACGTGCAAGAAATTTTTAATTGTTCGTTGATTTACTTGAAGATCCGCAACATATCATCTGATAGAATATTGTACGATTTTCATTTATACTTTTTCAAATTTTATTTACGAATTTGATCAAAAATACTTTTTGTCATTTTGAAAATCCTTTCGTAAAAAGAGAAAATGACAAGCGCTGGCGAAATCATACATGATATATATATATAGATATAATTTCTGTAATTTAGCACATATTTACTCATAAAAATATCGGGAAAAATTAATCAATATCAAGGACGTATAACTAACAAGGATTCGTGTCTCGCGGTATCTCGTTAAAATATCGCGTATCGTGAGACTTGTATTTACTCACTACTACAATTATGCGTGCTTCAAGTAAATATTTCCGGTTAGTTACGATAAACAACTAGAACTCCTATAGTCTCGATCATCATGACAGAAATTCTCTCATTTGTTTTAACTTAAAAACTTTGTTAATTATCTTCAAAGAAACAAATATAAAAAAATATTTTCTATCAAATATATCTTTAAATACAGGGCCGTTTAAATCGTATAAATTACAAAGTTTTAACATTTTTATTATTGAATAGTAAATGTCTTCTAGAAACAATGATTAATTTGATTAAAACCTTATTTAGTTTGAGCATTTACCTTTGCATTCCTAATTCCTGTGATGATGTATAATTAATTATAATAAAAATTAATTAGTCCTGATTGTGTGTTGTTCATTTGATATGAGCTTGTGTGGTTTCCTTTCTACTTTTTACAGATTGTAAGTTTTAAGTTGTTTATTTAATGAGCTTGTGTGGTTTCCTTTCTACTATTCAATTTAGAAAAGCTATGACCCAAGCTACACTAAAAGAGTCATTGTCTACTTTCAAAATGACCAAAGCTGATTTGAGAAAATTAATCTTGAGAAATATACACGAATATGTCATAAAAGAACGAGTTGCAAAACTGCTATTTACTTTTGATTTGAACTCTATTAACATGTCAGATTTTTATCTTGGGACACTGATCTTGATTTAGAACTATTACTAGGGAATATACAGAATATGACCCAAGTGATAGTGACAGTAGCATAGATTTCGCTGTGTCTAGTCCTAAAAGAAAAAACTGCCAGCCCCACAGCAAAGGTTTCAGACATTACGTATCAATGTCCAGTATGTGACAAGACACTGAATACCATCTCAGGCTTTAGAGGGCATACATCAAAACAGCATGGTCAACAACTTCGGGCCAGGTGTCAAAAGATACTTTCAGTAAAACTTTTATACAGCACTGCCAACATCACTATGTAATATTGCAAATGACCCATTTGTTGTTAATCCACACGAGATTAAAGATTTATGTCAGCAACTAGAAAACAATTCATCTGCTAAGGAATATTAACATCAGGTTATTTACACCATTTTGAACAGTCAAACTCTAACTTGGCACAAAACTTTGATAGAGAAAACTTTTTCGAAAACTCCATAAGGTTCGTTCAGATATGTCCTTAAGACAGAAGTTTCTAGACCATTTTCCAACCTGTTCAGAAAATGTACTTTCAATATTTTGGCAATTGATTTTTGAAGACATTATTGGTGAAATGATGTCACAGATGACCAAGGTGCAAAACACAACTCAGAAAAGAGCAATCACAACTTGGTGGCAATGATCAAACGATTCTCTTCTACATAGCTGGATATATTGTGTATTCTCTTCGTAAAAGATTTTCTATGTACAGTGCGTATAAACTTGGTGTAATTTCAAACTTTACAATCAAATCAGACAGTCAGAATTTTGTTACCCAATATAGCAAATGGTACAATATTCAAGATCGTGGTGGTCTCCAAAAGCCATGTGACGCTTTGTTTCTGCTAGTACGTGAGATGTTACTGATTGTTCGCAAGACTACCAGCACAGTCTTAAGTGCAAATTCACTCTTAACTGAACCCTTGATGGAAAATATTATGGAAAGTTTCATGATCAAATACTATTGTAACATTCTAATGGCAAATGAAGAGGGTTCAATTGTTTCAGCCGTAACAGAAGACATTATCCGTTTATTTCTAAGGATACGTGGTTTTGCTGTTACCCGACTTGAGCGTAATAAGACAAGCAAATCTACCAAAAAGTCATCCTCAAGTTTGAGACAGGCATTGAAAGACATAACCAAAAATTAATTAGAAGTGGTTAATAATAAAACTGTAGACTGTAGTGCTTTTTCATGGATTTATCTTGATTTTATATTTTAGTGCTTTGATGTTCATGTAATTTAAAGAATCTTTTAAAGAACAATTTAGTGCTGCTAAATACTGTGTATCATTGAATTGTTGATTTTGTGCTCATATCTACCTGATTATTTGTATTAAAAGAAGTAAAACATTCATGTGTTTTTTTTTTTAAGTATACAGCTAAGACCATGACTATCAATTGTTGAATTGAGCTATAAGGTGTTTCATCATTGGTAAACAATGCACTTTTGAAAATTGTGTATAGAATTATTATAGATAATGCTTTAGTTGTTGTTGTTGAGAACAGTTGGTCAAATTTGATTTTGTTCATTGATTTAGCTATGATAAGGCTGGATTTTCTTCCTTTCATTTTGTAAATTTTCGCAAGTTTGGTCTTTGACAGTAAGTATATACAGTATTGATTTTGCTCATTGTTGACAGCCATACAGTAGTAACCTTCAAATTCAGTTATGTACTTTTACATCATCGCAATTACATGACATCTCCTGTTTTTACTTGTATCATCTTCAGACTATTTTGTGAATAATATGATTAATATTGTTCATATTCATCATCAGAGTATTGCATGTACATGTGTCAGAAATATATACATGTGTACTAGAAACTTGTCATCAATGTTGTCACATAAAAGGCAGAAGTTGAAACTCAAACTAAAGCAATTTAGATTTAAATCTATTTATCTCAAACACGCAACATATATTACATATATACACCACACAATTTGCACACACAAAATCAGTAAATCAAGACATATTTCATTGATATGTCCAAAGTATATGTACAAATAAAATCATATTATCATTATCTTCGCTAGAACTAATTACATTTGCTGTGTGAACATTTAATACGAATCAAGTTGTTTTACAATAAATTTCACAAAAAAAAATATTTCTTTAAAAAACATGTTTAAAAAAATTGTGTCCAGAAGTAGAACTTTATACAATATGTACACTATATAAGATAAGATAAGATTTATTTTATTAAAGTTTCACCATCCATTACAGTATCTATATATATATATATATATATATATAAAGTCATAAGAACCTAACATTTAGTAAAAGGATGCCAGCCTTTATCGACTTCTGAGACACTATATATATAGCTATCATTAAAACAAACATAAAACATGAATAAGGAACAACTTTTTTCATAACAAATGTTGTATATACAAATTTAAGAAATGTACATAACCCTAGTTAATTGACTTGCATATATACATTTAAGTTACCAACAATATTTAAAGACAAGTAAAGTTTTCCTTTGTTGGCACACTTCATACATGTATATATCATAAACAATAAAATACTAGTATGCTTATAAGAATGCGACGAAGACGAGTACATGGTGAGCATCTGTTTCCTTGCACTAGTAACAAACAACTGACATTGCGAACTGTTGAAGAGTAATTAATAGTCCCTTTAACGGCACCAAAATCTTGTTCTTTAAAACCTCGACAACTCTGTGCATCTGTTGCATGCTCTATTGTGCTCCCAACTGGAGTAAGGTCTAGAAACTCTTGCTCGTGGTTCCCACTACAAACAGTATAACTCTTTAATTTAGATAATAGTCTCTCAATGCTTGTTATGTTGTCATACACACTTGGCAATCCTAACCAGATGTCATGTTCTCTACTTAGTTCGATGCCGTGAACATATAACTTAGCTGAAAAATCTTTGTTGATTATGACAGTTAATTTTACATACACACTTTTAGATGATGGATAATGTTCTATAATTTGCAAGTGGTCACTGGAAGCAGAATTATATACATACGGAGAAGTGAGACTAGTACAAACTGTCTTTTTCAATGCCTCGTAAGGGTCTTCTAAAGCTATTACACACTCTTCTTGGCATTCAAGTTCAATATGTTGATTAACATCAATTTCTTCATCTAAACAAAGTTCTGCCACTGTCTGGTTATCAGACAAATATGAATGATCCAAAGAGACTGAATCCACACTGGTACATGTAAGCTCTTCTGTTTCAGATGGCAAAAGATCTTCATCATGTGCAATGTCTGGCGTAAGTGCATGTATTTCAGTTTGCCCTTTGTCTAATTTTGATTTGCCAGTTCCACGTCTTTTCCTGTGATATGGCACATTCTGCCTTTTCTTCCTCTTAGGCATTCTATAAAATAATGAAGACAGAAATTACTAAACAGAAGGAAAACCCCCACAACTAGGAAACGTATAATATAAAATTTATTAAAAAAAACATAAGGGAGCTCTAGTCAATAGATATAAACAATTCACCAAAGTGTAATCTAAATTGGTTAAACTGTTTTTGAGTTAATGTCCGACATGTTGACAACAGACAACGTTATACCAAAATTAATATTGGCGTATAAAAACTATTTGTATTATTTAAATTATAATTTTTGCAAGCTCGACATTTTGACCTGACAATGAATGTTAAGATTTATTGATTATTTCACTTTAATCATTCGATTAAAGCATACAAACACCAAAATGACCATAACATGTATATGTGAACCTGGAATAATATATATCTCATACCAAATCATATTTTATAACAAATTCAGTGTGTCAAAGTGTGTTAACTTTGATAAGGCAGCAACCATTTGATTTTCTGGGGGGGGCTATGAATTTTTTTGGAAAAAAAAGTTTGTTTTCAGTTTTTGGAGAAAAAAATAATTTGTTTTTGACCCTGAGAAAAAAATTTGTTTGTTTCACCCTCAGCTGCCATTATATGTAATGCTAAAATTGAAAGAAAAAAATTGTTTTCGACTTCTCGCCAAAAAAATAGATTGTTTTTCGCCCAAAGGTGAAAAAAAAAGTTTGTCCGGAAAAAAAATCCATAGCCCCCCCAGAAAATCAAATGGTTGCTGCCTAAGTATACCAAATGCTTGTTTCAAAATGATTTTAGCAAGTGCTGGTAAAAAAAAATGTACATTGATACTTGGGAATTGAAGTACTGATATTGTGATCACCTGTTTCTGAAGTGTGTAAGTATTGCATATGAATGTTGAATCTGTACATGTTGTTTTAAACATTGATAATTCCAGTTCAGGACTATATCACTTTATTACACTGGATGTTGACATTGACAATCCAGAGAAGCTGCATGCTAAAACCTATTATGCAACCCCGACCGCACTAATAACTGTTTCTTAGCACGATTATTTTTTTTACATTTTTGATATATCAGTGATTTTCAATTTGGTACATTGTACATTCATCATAAATTATTAATTAATAATATTATATTTGGTCGTGCAACTTGAACATAATGCGCTTTATATACGTGTACATTTCACTTCACAATTTATACAAAAATATTTTTTTCAATCCCTAATGACCACTGTAACTTTTATTGATTAAGTATGTTTTATAGATTCGACTGTTGATTTTCCCGTTTGAATGGTTTTACACTAGTAATTTTTGGAGGCCTTTTTTATAAATTGTTACTTGGGCATGGGGAGTTGTCTCATTGGCACTCATACCACATCTTCCTATATCTATTTGATAAATAATCTTGAGATTAGCATATATTTAAAAGATTATATAAAACCATACCTGATTATTTAATACTTCTTAGTCAATGGCAAGGCAATCAGTTGTGTAAAATTGGTCAATGTAAACACCTGAGAACCTGTAAAAAACAATGAAAACAATGAAGACATTGAGGGGTACATAAAATACAAAGGGTTTAATTTCATGAATGAAAATAACCATAGAAAAAAATCCAACTTAATTTACATAATCAATGAAAAGTATCTTTCAAGTAATACATGTTGAATGGAATAATTATCAAATTGATTTTACAATATTATCCTCATTTTATTAAGGTGAGACACCACTAAAACTTTTATTTTCAGTAGTGGAAATTGAAATCTTATTTGTTGCTCTAATACCCGAGCCAAAGTACCATGAAACCAAACAAGAAGGCTGTACGGTGACCTATAGTTGTTAATTTCTGTGTCATTTTGGTCTCTTGTGGAGAGTTGTCTCATTGGCAATTATACCACATCTTCTTTTTTATATTTGTATTGAGTAACTAAATTTTGCATGAATCATCCCTTCAATTCATGGATATGCATCTCAATAGTCCCTCATAATTTTAAGTCATACAGAAATACTTGATTGTGAGTTATACGTCCTTTCCTTGCCTTGCGTAGACAACTGAGACAGACCAGTGGAGGATCAAGACAGGGGTTCTGGGGTAAGAACCCCTTTTGGGGACGATCAATATTTTGAATGGGAACATATAGTTGCCCCAGTTCACAGTTATTTGAGAACGAAAATAATGAAAATTAATTTAAGCAAAGAAAGGCTCAATATCTATTTCATTTTCCAAAACAGGAAGCTCATTTTTCTCTGCAAGTCTAAATATATCTAATGAAAGGAACAAAATAACTTTAATGCATTTTTATGCAAAGTGCATTGACCTTATACCTGCAAACTAGCAGCTCTGCTCTGATAGGTAGATAAAATGAAACAAAATAGAGCTTTTAAAAATAGTTCATTTTGTAGCTCAATATCTAATCAAATTCTCAACATAAGAAGCTTAAATTTGCTATGCAAGTGTAAAATGTATAAGAAATGGGAAAAATAATGCAATATGTGATTGTGTAGCATATATTCAACAATATAGCTGCAAAATAGCATCTCTGCTCTGATTGGTAAATAATTGACAAAAAGATGGAGGGGCGAAATAACTTCAATATTTGACTAACCTCTTAACAAATAAAGTTAAAACTTGCTATGCAAACGTAAATATAAAAAGGAAAGGAACTCATTCAATTAAGAGCGTCTTTTAACACCAAAATGCAAGTTTAGCTGCAAAATACAAGGCCATTCTCCATGGAAGTCGCCATTTGTTTACTGAAAAGGGCTGGTTTATGTGTTATATTACACGTGAAATACACAACAAAAGACGCTCTACTTCCATATGCAAACGTAAATATTATCTAAAACTTGTAATCAAATACTTTTGTACAAGTAAATGCAATAAAATTTAATAATTTCAATGCAACATGATGGGTCATACCACCTCGGTCTCAGCATCATGGTCAGCATCTGGCATCCTTACTTATGATCACTTATTATGATGTTTATAAGTGTCTTATGTTGTTTTGTAGTGAAATATCACTTAATACCATAAAATAACTTCTACTAAATATGTTTTAATTATTCCTTTAATGTTTTATACTTACAAATTGATGTAGAAATCTCGAAGCGGCGATTCCGCTGAAGCTTTCTGCAGATCTCGTGTTTTCTCGCGATTCGCGGCACTTCTCGGTTATTATCAAGGCGGTATCGGGAGTTTCCTATCCTTCTAATATACGTCCTTGTCAATATATATCACTTTTATATATTTATAAAATTAATTCATTATGAAATTAAAATGGCTAAAATGTTATCAAAATTGAGTACACCAGCGGTGTATATTTCTTTTTTTGATTTCGTGTTTGTCTTTATGCATGAATATATGAAAATTGTTACAAAATTTATAAGTTTTTTTTTCAAAGAGATGCGATAAATATCAAAGGCATATTTAAACTCATAAGTCGACAACAAACTGATAATACCATGGCAAAAAACGAAAAACGATAAAAAGAAAAACAACGATATTCAAAACACAACATTGAAACTAAAGACTGAGCAACACAAACCCCACCAAAAAACTGGGGTAATCGCATGTGCTCTAGAAGGGTAAATAGATCATGCTCCACAAGATTCAAGTAACAGATGTTGATACCGTGAATGAATAGAGCTAAGTGATATTAGCATTACTACTTTTCGATACTAGTTTTTATACTCAGGAACACAATAATTTATTTTATTATTTTTTTAAGCAGATCACTTTTCCAGTATTGACTTATTATAGTTTTTGTCTTTGACTTTGAATTCTATACTTTAAAGAGAGGCTGAAGATACCAAAGGGACATTCAAAGTCATAAGCCGAAAATAAACTGACAACACCATGCATGCTAAAAAAGGACATACATACAAACAACAGTACACTAAACACATCATAGAAACCCAAAGACTGAGCAACACGAACCCCACCAAAAACTGGAATGAACTCAGGTGCTCCGGAAGGGTAAGCAGTTCTTGCTCCACATGTGGTATCCGTCGTGTTGTTCATGTTAGTACAAATCCGGTGATAAGTCTAATTCTGTAGGTCACATTCTGGGGGAAAGGACAGGATTGTAGTTACGACAATTGGAACATATACGTTGTCATCTGTGAAACAGATATTCCATAACGGTCAATCAACAGGTGATGGGTTTTATTTTTATTTTCACGAAGGGATTATTTCCACTTCAACACTTGAAACTCTAGGTTTAATAGCTTCCTTATGAACAGCAACCCTCTATCAAGAAAATCGTGATAGGAAATGCAAGCCCTGGAACATCGTATCAATTTGGGAAATATATACATCGTATGCAGGCGTTACTGGAATGTTGCTGCGTAGAAATGAAAAGTTCACAATTGGGAATCTGAAATCATCTCTTTTGTCGTCAAGGTTTGTTTTCAACTGACCCTAATGGTAAATTCTAGATGTAAGTCAAGATATGAGACAGACTTAACTGCATCTGTTGTATCCTTTATCTCAGGTTCGATGGGATAGGTGCGTTCATAGTCTTGTTTTATCGTCATTCGCTGACGTACAGATGTGGTTATATGCTCAAAGTAAACATCAGAATATCAGCAATGTTATTTAATGTGCATCTAATTTCTATCATTATCTATTTAGGTGTAATACCACCATTTATTTTCCCCTATATGTCTTTGTTAAATTTGCACTTTTCAAAAAATTGTGTAGAATTTATCTTTGTTTCAAATATAGATATACTTGGCATGAGTAAAGATTCATCCTGTCCAGTACTATAGAAAAAATTTCATATTATGTTTCATTGCATATAAGAAAATAACCATCATTGGAAGTTAACCAATCAAATGTTCACCCTTTTTCTTCCTGTATACAAGCTTTAGTGACCATGTAACCTGAAGTTTCCAAAATATTCTATAGAAACACCAAATAAAAAAATGATGGTGCTTTGAAACACCCAAGATATATGTCTATGACACATATATTTTTTACTGCAATGAAATGTAGGATAAATTTCCTACAACTGTCAAATTCAAGGGAATATTTTTTTCGACCCTTTTCCGTTATTAAACTGGAAAAGAAGGCAGATAAAATATATTCATAAATGGTTGGAATATATTTTGTATCTGTTACAACAAATAATCGCATTTGTCCTTGACATACATGTACTTGAAGGTCGTCTACCTGACATAAATATATCGTAGGTAGATTGGTGTACGATGTATTTTCACATTTACAAATTTTATGGACGAATTTGATGAAAAGTGGTTATTAATAGATATAGGAAGATGTGGTATGAGTGGCAATGAGACAACTCTCCATCCAAGTAACAGTTTATAAAAGTAAACCATTATAGGTCAAGGTACGGCCTTCAACACGGAGCATTGGCTCACACCGAACAGCAAGCTATAAAGGGCCCCAAAATTACAAGTATAAAATCATTCAAACGGGAAAACCAACGGTCTAATTTATATAAAACGAGAAACGAGAAACACATATGAACTACAAAACAGACGACAACTACTGTACATCAGATTCCTGACTTAGGACAGGTGCAAATATTTGCAGAGGGATTAAACGTTTTAATGGTACCAAACCTTCTCCTTTTTCTAAAACAATAGTATAGCATCACAACATAGAAGACACACTATAAAATATCAATTAGAAGGCTTAACTCAAAACGTAAATTAACACACAATGAACGAACAAATTTGATCTGTGATACCTGAATGCAAATACATAGTTAATAAAAATTAGAAAATCATCACTTTTGAAAAACCTGCGTCATATTATACACAGGTAAATGAAAATAATTTTGTTCTTAAGTATTCTTCTACTTCTGTGTGTATAAAATCTTCAGTTTAGGAATACCAAGAAATTTCTTTAATATCAATAAAACTAATCTAATACTTGATACATATTGGGTGAATATCAACAATAAAACTATACAATTAGCGTTAGATAAAACTTCCTGTACAGGTGCAAGAACATTATTTAAGGAGAAATGAAATAATTTTGATGTTCATAGTACGAAGAAGTGAAAATTTGTAGTTATTCCAAATAATCAAAGCTGGTATATAGACAAGATCTATGTTAACATTAAATAACAAAAAGCATTACAACTAGTATCAACAGGTCATATTAAAGTACGATTTGAGAGTACTCGCAGTTACTGACAGCTAGTTAAAAGCCAAAACAATTAATAATAAAAATCATGCATCAGAGACTGAAATCAACTAAAACACATCCCAGGGATTAAGTATTTTAACGTCATGAACAGTCAAAGAAGACATGACTTGTGCAATGCCAAAATAAATGTATTGACAGGTAGTAGGATAGTTAGGAGTGACTTCTTTATCGATAAAATGAACGTGTGTGTCTCTATACATCTCTTTTGAAAAGAAAATACAAATTTAGTTATGTTTTAATTTGCTAATGACAAAATCGATATTAGTGCCAATGTAAACTTTATTCAGAGATCATTATTAAGTCTTTTTGAAAATACTTTCTAAAATGGTAAAAATGACGGGCACTGGCGAAACCTGCTCTTTGGTCGAGTTGTTGTCTCTTGTTGGATGACTAATTCCCCATTTCCATTCTCAATCTTATCTTATGATATGTAAAGATAAAATTTGTGTAATTTATAACAAATTAACACATCAAAAATATCGGTGAAAAATAACTTAATATATAATGTCTTTTAAATATTTGTAAAATGAAGTAAGTTTAAAATAAAATTTCTATTATGTTATTTGAATTGTTTACACCAGCAATGTGCTTCGTTTTTGTATTTATGCATGAATATATGAAAATTGTTACAAAATCTAATATCCTTTTCAAAGAGAGGTGAAAAATACCAAAGGGATATTCAAACTAAGTCGACAATAAACGGACAATGTCATGCCCAAAAACGAAAATTTGAAACAGAAGTGTACAAAACACATGGGAAACTTAAGACTGAGCAACACTTACCCCACCAAAACTGTCTCATATGTTCTCCGGAAGAGTATGCAGATACTACTGAACATGATTTGAGTCACAGATTTTGATACCGTGATTAAATCATTCTAAGTGAAATTGGCCATACCACTTTTCAGCACTAATTTTTATACTCAGGCACACGATGACTTTTATTTTTTTTCTAAACAATCACTTTTTCCTCACTGATTAATTATAGCTTTTCAAGATCAGACTTTGTATTCTATACTTTTAAGATACACTAAAGTATCTGTATGCAGTTCACAAAATAGTGAACAATAAGGTAAATCATACATGATTTCATTTATACGTTGTTTTTTTGTTTTTGTTTTTGTTTTTTTTTGTTACCAAGAAGTCAACCAGGTACAGAAGAAAAGTTACCTATTTCACTACTGATATCCCTCTATTGTTCTACTGAATACTCTATTGTTCTACTGATATCCATATATTGATCTAATGATATCCCTCTATTGTTCTGTTATTAACCATGTATCGTTCTATTGATATAACTCTATTGTTCTACTGATACCACTTTATTGTTCTACTAATATCCCTAGGCCTCTATCGTTCTGATTATATCCCTCTATTGTTCTACTAATATCCCTCTTTTGTTCTGACTATATTCCTCTATTGTTCTACTGATATCTATCTATTGCTCTACAGATATCCCTTTATTGTTCTCTGTTGATATCCCTGCATTGTTCTGCTGATATCCCTTTATTTTTTACTGATATCTCTCTATTGCTCTCAAATTATCCCTCTATTGTTTTATTGATATCCCTCTATTGTACTACTGATATCCATCTATTGTTCTACTGATAACCTTGTATTGTTCTGCTAATTTCATCGTATTGTCCTTCTGATATCCATATATTGCGCTTCTGAAATCCTTATATTGTTTTAGTGAAATCCTCTATTGTTCTATTGATCTGCCTTTATTCTAGATCTTCTACTGATAATTCTATATTGGTCTACTGATATCCTCTATTGTTCTACATATTTATCTCTATTGTACTACTGATATCCATCTATTGTTCTACTGATATCCCTGTAATGTTCTACTGATATCCGTCTATTGTTCTACTGATATCCCTATATTGCTCTACTGATCTTCATCTACTGTTCTACTGATATCCCTCTTTTGTTCTAATGTTCCGCTATTGCTCTACTGATATCCCTGTTTTGTTCTACTGATATCCTTCTGTTGCTCTACTGATATCCCTCTATTGTTCTACTGATATCCCTCTATTGTTCTGCTGATATTCCGCTATTGCTCTACTGATATCCCTGTAATGTTTTACTAACACTAGTAACGGTTTTTACTACTGAAACGGTCATTTTAAACTGAACAACCCTTAAATGCTTGAATTTACCGCAAGGAAAAATGTCAAGATCTTTTTCAGTTATTCAGTACGTGTTCAGTACCCTGACCCGCGCAGGAGATTCAGTACAGTTCAGTACTGGTTTCAGGTAATTAAGAGAAAACGCCTTGCATTTGATTCAGTAGCGTCAAGAACGTTTTCATACAAATCAGTACATCGATTAAATAGTTGTTTGGGAATTTTCAGTAGTGTTCAGTGCCATATAAATCTATCAATTTTGACATAAAATAGTTTGTGCAGATTTATAAGGCTTGTTTCCCTTTATTCGAGCTTGGGCTTTAATTTTCAGTACATTGATCGATTTCTCAATGATATTGATTCCTTTCTATGAAAAATACTTCTGCTTTGTTCAATTGTCCAAAATGAAATATGTTTGAACGTTAAATGATTGTAAATTACAATGAAAATGAAATCTGTTGTCGGAATTGCGTACAAATTTTTACCTAGCTTTAACGACGGAAACGCGGCTTTTGACAAAATGCAAACCTTTAAATTGGCAATCCCCGCTTTCAGTAAAATTCGGGTTCTACAATATTATGACTTTATATATTTTGCTGAATAAATCGTAAATGTCAAATATATTTTGTTATTGTAGATACCAATTTTCTCTGTGACTATGACACGTAGATTTATGAGAATAAGGTACATTCATTCACTTTGCAATTTATATTTGTTTTATGTTTATTCGAATACATAATCATTAAATATATAAACCTGTTAACTGTGACACATTAAATCTGTTCCACTATGAATATTTCAAATACGTCATATAAACCTCAACTTGATTAAGATTTTGACCCTAACTGAATCTTTGCAAAAATCTTCCTATGACATATAAAATAAAATATAATATTAAAACTATTCAAGACATTTTGTATCAACTTGTAAAAATAAAAATATAATCTAAAGAGGAGGACGACATTTTGCACATGTGTATTTCTTTTAGATAACACAATTTCTTACAAAATTTCGTGTCAGTAAAACGTAATTGGAATCCTATTAAAATAATATATTCAAAACACTGATTATATAATAATTTGAACAAATTTGGAGATATGTATATTTTTTCCGATTACACTATGAATCTTTTAAACGCCGAATAATGGGCAAAAATATTAAGAATAGAGCAGAAATGGACCAAAAAAAAAATAAAGAATAGAGAAATTCAATAATGATGTGCTAAAATATAAAGAAAAGAGAATAATGGGCAAAAGTATCAAGAATAGAAAAAAAAACGACTTAAGAAATTAGACAATACAGACTGAATGAAGGACCCCATCCAGACCCTCATGTAACACCGATTTGTGAATTATTCTATAGCTGTAACACATCCATATATTAACTTCTATGTCATTTGGTCTCTGGTGGAGAGTTAATTCATTGGCAATCATACCACATATTTCTATTTTTATATATAACATTCAAATAGTTCAGAACATGTCTACACAGTGTCTAATAAGTCAACTTTTGCTCGGAATTGGTCTTTTTTCTTGTGCGGTGTATAGCGGTATTATATGTATAATACATTGCATGCAACCAGCTATAGGATTGAATCCTATATAAATCCTTGTATCGATAGTAAAACACACTAATAGTAAAATCAGTTGAGAATCCAGAGGACGTACAGGGCCTTTGGTGCTAATAAAATTTTATGTTTATCACGATCTATATGACGTTGTAGCATAACATCGTCCAACCAAATACGTTCTCTGAAATTAAGCCCCCAGTCCCTTTTCAAAATCCTGCATCCGCCGCTGAAAATAAATTAGCATGATTATTCCTAAGCATTACATGCATGTAAGTTTATTTACTCGACCCCAAGATAAATAAATGAATAAATAGATACTGTGGATTCATTTATTTTCGTGGGTACCAATTTTCGTGGATCGAGGAAAACTTACACTTTCGTGGATATTTAATTTCGCGGTTTTGCTAAAGTCTGTCTACAAGCCAATGGAAAATCAGTAATTCGGTGAACATTTAAATCCGTGGTTCACCTGTACCCACGAAATCTCGAAATCCACGAAAATTGGTATCCAACGAAAATAATGAATCCACAGTATACACATTTCTTCAGAAATAGTTTATTTTCTCGTTTATACTACAAGCTCTTGAAAGACGTGTAGGCCTTAAAGTTTTGTTATTTGCTTGTCGGTGGACAAACGAATTGGTTGATAGTTGTCTCATTGGCATCATAACCCATCTTCTTATTTATATTTTGAATAAGTCTGTCAATGCCATTTGGCCGTTTATAATGAATAACAATATTAATCAAATAATGTTTCTGTATATGTAAAGCAAATATCCGTAATCCTTACTGCATACACCAGACAGTCTGAAATATTTTATATTGTACACTTTTGTTTCAAGCTTTCTGTTTATTTTCTCCTTGTATTGTGTTTGATTTGTTCTTTTACTGAGTGAAAATTTAATTTTTTGAGGATTTACTTGGCAGTTATTTTTTTTTTTATTCAGCAATTAAACTTCATCTAAAATAATGCTTTTTATCTCGACAGTCATTGCATAACCAACCCGACAATTATGAATGTAAAAATATATTGGGTGTACATCAATAAGACAGCAACCTTACGACAACAATATCTAGAAGACATTTTGAGACCAACATAAGTCTTTAACAGTAGACAGGTGTACCAATATAATGTATAACAGTTGAGAATTAATTTAACAGAAACAATCAAAGATCTGCCATCAACACCGATTTCATTTTTCATAAAATTCGTATTGAACATGCATGTTGTATTTGTCACTGGACGTTAAGCAATTATCAGTCGATCATTTTCATGAAATGACATTATGTTTTGAAGCTCAAAGTAAATACATATCTATATATTGAAGCCGTGATACTGTGATTTTGTTTTTAAGAGTAAAGATTTAAAAAAATGATTAAATCTCTATTGAAAATATTTGAAAAGAAAACGCTTTTAGGAATCTCTAACTCCAGTCCAACATGTTCGCTCATCATAGGCTGTGTTTATGTGAATTCATTAAAGAAATGAGTGTCTAAAAAGTGTAACTTCGGGGTGGCTGGGATAATTTCAATTTGGCAAAAACTATAAGATCAGCCGTCTATGGAGAATGCAGTCATGAAGCCATTACTGTGAACTTACATGCAAATCTTCCATACATGTAGGTTTACATACTAGTTATTATGATCTAATTTTATATAATCTTAACGAAAATCCTATGTCTGAAACTTAAGTGCATTTCTTGCAATGTGTATTTTGACAAATAGTTGGTCGATTAACCACAGAAAGCTTTACATGACTTGTGTTGTATAGAAAAGTTAGAAACATACATATACCTGTAGATCTACAAATAAAGTTATTTGATGCATTGATATCTCCTGTATTGCTGTATGGTTCCGAAATATAGGGATTTGAAAATACAAGTGTTATTAAAAAAGGTCATCTCTAGTTTTGTAAAAGAGTGTTACATGTCATGCATGTTAGAACCAGCACTCCAGGTTATATGGTATACGGTGAACTTTGGCGGGTGCCTCTAGATTGTCAAAAAGAAACAAAAATAATTTCTTTCTGGTGTAGACTTCAGCAGTTCGAGAATAAATTATCAATCTTTCTTTACAAATTGATGCTTAGATTGTCCGAACATCGATATTACGAATTGATGCTTAAATTGTCTGACCATCGATATTACGAATTCACCCCAGAGACATTTATATTCCTTTGAAAAAAAACGGATTTCGGTTAGAGTCATTCTGTCGAAACTGTGAAGTTCAAGTCGAAATTATATACGGAAGGTAGCATATCATACAACGCGATGAGATATTCTGCACTTTAATCCAAGATCGCTTAATTGGAGATGAATTCCATCATTTATTCATTTGTGATCATTCTTTTGTTGCACGCGTTCGTTCAAAATTCATACCGCCGTAGTTTACTAATTTTCCATCAAATTATAAAATATATTATCGCACTGTAATATTTCGCTTTTGAACAAGCTAGCTGTATTCATCTTAAAAATATCATCACTATCCTAATGCATTGAAATTTGATTATTCTCTCATCGATGTCACTAAATTACACTTAGGGATCAGTCTTGATAACCTGTGGGTGTTAAATTGCACGTGCTTTGTGAGACAGGCCTTTGGATGATCACTTAAATGTCAATTGTCCATTCCATGTTAGAGGAGGGACGACACTCTGCACGCGACAGGCAGATTTGTCTTTGTTACAAGCTAGCCCGTCATGGTGTGAACATCACCTGGAACTCGAAATTTGTTGAATGAGATTATAAACATGAGCAGTAATATGCAGTTGTAATTATTATACAATTGTTATGTTACCATTGTTAGAGGCCAATTGAGTTAATCCATATAATTAATACATGTTTATTGTAAGACTACATGATATAGAACTGCCCATGATATAAAACCCCAGTGTGTTATATCTGGGACTATTATATTATATAATAGTCCCAGCTTATATATAAATAAAGTCAATGAACTTTAAGCACGTGTAACTGTTCATATTGCCAATCAAGATAAGATAGGCGGAGTCTCTGTAAATGTAAATAGATTGATAAGATGATATAGCAATATCATTACAACAATATTCTTACATGTATATATACCAGAGACATATAATACAAGAGATTCGCTACTCTAGAGGAGTCTATATAACAGCCAATGAAATGACGTGGCCACCGGAAAGCCGGTTATTCCGATGGATTTATGGGTAAAACCCACTATTGTTGTAAAAAGGTTCTACGCCTCACGATTTTTCTAATGGATAATGCCGATACCTTTCACAGCTAAAGCATGCAAAATTATTTAAAAGTTACAAAAACTAATTCTAATAATTTGTTATTATAAAATGTGATCCGTGTAAACTCATCGAACCTTTAAAAAACTTATTAGTTCAGGCTATCTTACCAATGTTGTAATTAGATCTTTGAATATAGTTTACATTGGCACTTATATCGATTTTGTCATCAGCAAATTAAAACATAACTAAATTTGTATTCTTTTAAAGACACACCCACGTTCATTTTGATCTATAAAGAGGTTAAACTCCTAACTATCCTACTGTCTGTCGATACATTTATTTTGGCATTGCACTAGTCATGTCTTCTTTGACTGTCCATGACGTTAAAATACTAAATCCCTGGGATGTGTTTTAGTTGATTTTAGTCTCTGATGCATGATTTTTATTATTAATTGTTTTGGCTTTTAACTAGCTGTCAGTAACTACGAGTACTCTCAAATCGTACTTTCTTGTTTATTTGACCAGTTGATACTAATTGTAATGCTTTTTTGTTATTTAATGTTATTCAGGGTTATATCTGGTCTATATACCAGCTTTGATAAGTGTTTGGTACTAATATAAATTTCCACTTCGTACTATGAACATCAAAATTATTTATTTTGTTAAAATATTTCCTTTCTCTATTGTAACTGTATACGTATACCTAACAACAAAATTATTTTATTTACCTGTGTTTAAAGTTATTGCAAATGGCTGATATGTTTGTTCGAGCATATTGTTTTTCTTAAATTGTTTAATATTTCATACCGATATAACATGTTACTTTTATTATTCTTCCCTTAGTTTATTTATTTTATATTTACATTGTATCATAGGTCAAATTTATTTGTTCAGTGTATGTTCAATGGTGTTACTATGTCCTTTGATTGAGTTAAGCTATTTCAGTTGATATTTTATAGTGTGTCTTTCTATGTTGTGATGTTACACTATTGTTTCAGAAAAAGGGTGAAGGTTTGGTACCATTAAAACGTTTAAACCCGCTGCATTTGTTTGCACCTGTCCTAAGTCAAGAATCTGATGTTCAGTAGTTGTCGTTTGTTGATGTGGTTCATAAGTGTTTCTCGTTTCTCGTTTTATATAGATTAGACCGTTGGTTTTTCCGTTTGAATGGTTTTACACTAGTAATTTTGGGGGCCCTTTATAGCTTACTGTTCGGTGTGAGCCTAGGCTCCGTGTTGAAGACCGTACTTTGACATATAATGGTTTACATTTATAAATTTTGACTTGGATGGAGAGTTGTCTCATTGGCACTCATACCACATCTTCTTATATCTATCTAATGATGAGATTAATCAAATACAAACAGTTAAAATTCGGCCCATTTTACTTCACGTCCTATTGCCGTAGAAACCATTTGATCTCCCAATTTTTTCTTAAAACTTGGAAATATGCTAATAAATATATATTTTATGTGGCAATAATACTCCAAAATGTTGTTTCGTGAAAATAAGACTATTTTCGTAAAATTTGATCCAAATGTGTTTTTTTTTTTTTTCAAAATTATCAACAAATGTGGCGATTTTTTTATTGATACCCGAAGCCAGCTGTGCTGGTACTATCATTTTATCTCGTAAAACTTGGAAATGTGCGAATAAATATTCAATTGTATGGGGCTATATTACTCTCAGATGTTATGTCGTGAAATAAGACCAGTTTCGTAAAATTTGATCCAACAGTTATTTCTAAAAATATCAACAAAGGTGACTATTATTTTATTATTTATACACAAAGCCAGCTATGCTAATTTTATCAATCTGTTTCGTCAAAACTTGAAATTTACAAATAAATATGTCATATTATGGGGATATATACTACTCCCAATTCTTTTTTTTTTTTCTTTTAGGGTGCCAAAGATGAACGAATGCAGTAAATTTACAAAAGGAGTAAAATTTTCCTAGTGAAGGAAACCTTCTGCTGGTCGTAATATTATGAATGAGCTTCATGCATCTGTTGTCGTTTCAGACTACGCTTCTCATTCAAAACATGAACCTAATTCATTTTAAATTAAAATCGTATTGAGGACATTTCAATGGTGACAGCAAAGATATATATATATATATATATATATATATATATAAAATGACTGAATAATAGTCAACGATAAATCTTACGGGGCGATGGATCATATAAATATGATACAGTACACTACAAAATATAATATATAACCAGTCTAAAGGGTACAACATCACCAAAATGTGATGTTGTACCCTTTAGACTGGTTATATATATATATATATATATATATATATATATATATATTTGATAATTATAAAGATTTTCTTTACACCAAGGATTTGTATATGTATACACATAAACAATCTTACTTTTAAACTGCCATCTCTTTACCCCAGAATAAAAGACAAAAACCACCACAAATGATTAAAAGACAAAACCACTACAAATGATTAAAGACAAAACCACTACAAATGGTTGTCTCGTGGAAATAAGGTTATAAAATACTTTTTAAATAGTGTCTTCCATGTTGCTTTGATGTATGACCTCGGCTCCCACTTCAATGTTGTGTTTTTATGGATTTTTGTTGCTCCAAGGACACACATATCCATCTATGTATGCAGTATTATCAATTGTTTTTGCTGGTGGGTCTCTCGCTTATGTCTTCGTCACTTTCACTATCAACAAAGAGTTCGTTATCAGTTTATTCAACTAGGAGTATATCTAAGTCGTAACTATTAAGATTGTCATCCCACGAAATAAAATCGGAATTTTCCATATTGCATGCACATGAATGAAGCTTTATTCAAATGAAAAATTAATTGTAATTTTCTTAAATATTAATTCTCAATACACACTTCTAACCTGAAATAACCATAAATTTACCGACAGTCATTTAAAAACAACTCAATGCAAGCCTATGATGAAACTGTCAAACAACACTTAGAAATTAAACATTTACCGACAATCCTACAGAAAAAATCAATGCAAGCCCAGTTAATGATGAATATAAAAATAAATAAAATTTTAATAATTTATAAATAATCAAGAATAAAAACAAAGCCTATCATGATTAACAATTAATTAACAAATAAATTCAGCTTTTTCCACATTAATTAATTTTACATTTTGTGAATTGTATTTTGAAAGAGTGTGGACACCTGTGGTGTAACAACTTCTTGTTTACAAGGTGTCAATTAAAACTCATTATTTATAACATGTTCGTGATTTACCTGGTCATCGAATAATTCAAACCTAATATACATGTCACACTGTGAAATTATGTCTCTGAGACAGGTGTATATTCAGTAGACGTGTTACGAAAAGGTATATACTCGACGCTGAGGTTGACAAATTAGACTTCAAATGTGGGGACTGTGTCAAAACATTGATTATCGATTATTGTGACGTTACGCACGGAACTGGTGACACTCAAGAAAAAATACCGTGTCATAAGCAACAATTGGTCACTATATTGTCGTTGCTACTAGAAAACATATAAATTTTACATCAAAATAAAGCTGAATGTCTTGGGAATTTATTTTAAGTCTTGAATGACATTTTAATACAAGTGTATGTGAATAAACCGAACACGATTTTATAAATAACGTCATTTTTCTCGTGTCCCGCGTTACAAATAGATGCCGATATTTGGGCAAAATGTGCTGAAGATTGGTGATTTTTCACCAAAAGTCACCATTTTCGGGCAGCGCAACGTTCAACGTCATAGCATTGTGACGTCAAAAATTTGAACACAACCAGTACTAGAAGCGAAGCAATGGGCCCTGAATGAGATATTAAAAGTGTCCCACAAGCAGGGAAATATTTTAGCCGAACTTACGGACTTGATTTTTATGAACAGAATACTGGTAAGTTAATCAATATTGGTATCATTATTTTGTACAAAGACTCGCCTTTTAAATCATTTATTTTTTTCTTTGTTGTTACGTCGGTTTACACAGGTCGGAATTTTCTCATGTCCAAGAATTTGTCATAAGTATAGTTTTCACATTTTCCGGCACTAATCCGTCGAATGAGATTAAATTAATTTGTTTTATTGAATATTTCCTTAATTCTATTTACCGCTTTAAAAGTACAAACCTTTCTTCGCATTTTGAGCCTTGAAACATGACAATGCGCCCAGGTTTGCACAAATTACAAACAAAACCGCATGTCCAATAAAATGTCACATACATGGAACTCCGTTTTTGAAAGTTACACGTAACGTTACAGACGTTTTTTGTTGTTGATAATTGTCAAAATGATTAATGTATGCATTGTATGGCCTTTCGAGGGCCCCTGATTTGAATAAATAAATTAGTCTATTCAGAAGCGAGAAACAAATTCGCTCCTGATAATTTGAAGATTACATTATCTGTGAAAATCAATCGGATATTGTTAAACTATTCAAGATTATCTGCAAGTGTTTGTATTTGTATTTATTTTTTGTCATCGTAAATCTGTCCTAATCGTATCTAAAATAAATTATATAATAAAACTTTCATAATTATTTCAGTGAAAAAAAAAAGATGTCATCTAAGGAAGGACTTGAACGGTACAAACAAGAAAAGCTTCAAAAGCGACGAGAACAAAGGCTTGAATCTTATTACAGAAATAGAAATCTAAAGGAAAAGGAGTATGCTTTATCAGATGAGGCAGTACGCCAAAGACAACATAGAGAGAAACAAGAGAAAGAACAGATGAGACGGGTCAAAGAAACGGAGAGAAAACGAAAATATAGAAAGAGAAAACGTGAAGAAAATATCAATGATCAAAGGCAAAACGAGGATTTAAATATGCGAAATACTTTCGAGAATAGAACAGAAAAACATCGGGCATTGAAGAAACTGAAACTGGCCCTACCAAATAGCCCAGACAGGCGGGTGACAACCATGGTCGCATACTTGCAAAATTCGAACTCGCCGACTGTGAGAAAACTGCAATCTTCTGAAGTGATTTCTTCGCCGGAGGAAATAGAAGAACACAAAACATCAAAAGCCTTGACGGAAGATTTAAAAACAGTTATTGACAACTGTAAGAGGAAAAGATCGGATGACTCTTTGAAAACGATGAATGTTATTATTTCATCAGTAAGTGGTGAAAAAATCAGTGACAATAAATGCAGAAAGAAACTGGCTAGGAAATTGGGATTACCGGTAAGAAGAGTTAGCCGTGGTCATGCAATTAGAACAAGAATACTTAAATCTGAAAAATCAAGCTGGACTTACACAAATAGAAAAACTAGATCAGATGCAATAACACCTGACACGAAGAAACGTATTTATGAGTTCTGGTGTAAGCCTGGTATTTCTCGTCCGACTGGTAACAAGGCAGATATCAAAAGGGTCCGCATTGGTCCGAAAACTTATTCAAGCCACATGACACACATACTAGAAAAAACACAGACCGATGTGTATTTGGACTTTATCGGAGAAAACCCCTCTATTAAAATAGCTCAAAGAATGTTCGAAAGGTGCAAACCCTACTTTGTGCGACCCGTCCGACCTAAGGATAGACAAACATGTTGCTGCAAGTACCATGTAGAATTTAAAACTGTCTTTAAATCGTGTATGGAATTCCGAAAGAAACTTTTGATAGAAAATGAACCGAATGAATGCTATTCTACTCCTGTGTACGATTCAATATCTGATGTCGTTAATGCAACATTATGCGAAAAAGTTGATGGTTCACACAATTTACAGTGCCTTAAAAGAAAATGTTCCGATTGTGGAGTTAAAATCTTGAATTTTCTGCCTTGTGAACTTGATGTATCTGACACTGCGGAATTTGTAAAAATATACTTTACATAACTATGTTCAATTATTTATAATATGTTTATATGATTAATTTATTAGTTATTACAATATCTAACGCTATCTTCTTAACTGTTCTAATTATCGTGTTATTTCTACGTCGTTCGAGTTTCGATCTTCTATGCGATCGGATTATCGATGTTTACCTAATATTCCTATGTAATATTATATCACTTATATATTTATAAATTTCATGAAATTACACATGTAAATTATGCAGTAATTCTTAATTTGTTGTATTTCATTTGATTATTAAAATTTAGTTTTATCAGAGTGTATAAAATTTTAAAGATGTTAATATAGGATTTAAAGTCATAAAACATATTCAACATATAAATCGAAAAACTGAAAACTGATAAAAGTAAAACATGAAGAAACATTCGATAAATACGAAATTAACACGATAAAAACTAGAAACTGCAAACTAAAACTGCATACCAAAAACTGGGGTGATCGGTGCAGATGTAAACGTCATGTACAAGATCTGAAGTAAGATGAAAGAACAGTAAGTATATTAGCATTATACTTTTATACTATTTATTAACTAAATACACAAAATTATATTTATTTATAAATATTAAAGACTTAATGATCACTGTTTCCTATATGCTTATATTTCTTTGACTTGGAATTCTATATTTAAGAAGAGCTAAGATAGCAAACATTGAAATCTAAGTAAATAAACGACAAAACATCGTAAAAAGACAAACATCAAAGAAACAGACACTAAACACTAATGACAAACGACACATAACTCATGAAAACTAAAGACTGCACAAAGGCTAAAGAAATCTCTAATGAACAGTGAACCGACTTGTATGCAAGCATAACGTGTAAGTCAATCTGTGACATGACGAAAGTATCGAAGTAACGCATTGAAATACCGTTAGTAATACAGATCATTGAAATCGAGTCAATAACATGGTATTTTACTATTGTATTATCAGAAGGTATGTTTTACTTATCCTTACAATTAATCAAACTAATCTTATAAATCTCATAAGCAATTATAGCAAATCACATAGAATCGATGACATATCATTTGGAAATTTATTACATCGTGATGCAGGAATGTTGAGAATGTAAATGAAAGAATAATTGAAAGTTCTGACATCTTGGGAAATCTACATAGTTTGTTAAACTGACAATTGATTCTAATTAGTCAAGTATTGAACATACTTAACTGATAAGTTTTCCTATTACTAGACTCGAATGATAGTGCTCATAGACTTAGTATTGTTACTGTCGATGTAAGATGATAGGTAAATCAGATATTCAATGTGTAAGTTATAACTATAGTTTATTATTCATCAATTACGTGAATTAGTAATCTAATTTTAACTTAAATTTGTTTTCAATAAATATTATTTCAATATCATTATCTTCATTATAAAATTACTCATAATTGTAGATAAGAATATCACTTGTTATTCATATAAATTTACTATTTATTGACAATTATGAATCTCTGTATTAAAAATTAGATACATGACAATCAACTTTCTATGACAATAAAATTGTGCTATACACAATATAGTGCATAACAATTAAATATTACTGACATTCAAATTAGAAAATTTCACTTGACACGATATTGTATGCACAGAATATTTTTCACTTCAGTTCATAAATTGATCGATAAAATATTCAATCAATGTAAATCACAATGTTCTGATTTGTTAAACTGAATCAGTAATTCTAGAAATAATGTCTTAAGTGAATAATATAAGAGAGTAATCTTCTTCACATTAAATTTTATGACGAATATAGTAGTTAAGATATGAATGGTAAGTTAGTAATATATTCTACAGTAGTACATTTAAATTAATAAACATATATAAGTAGTATAAGAATGGACTATAGAGCAATCAACAACTCATCAAGAACATATAAGTAAACATTATACAAGGTAGCAATTCAAAGGACATTACGTTTACTAAAGACAACATTTATATTAGCAAAAATCAACTGAAGAAACTCATAAGCTAATTAAGAACGAAGAAAATGCAAATAAAGTATAATTACAAATCAGACTTAACTCAATAGTAACAGATACTAATAAAATTTCATAGATCTTCTAACTTTAATACAGATTTAGGACAATACAAATTAGATTAACATAAAAATTACTATATGTAATACAAATAAAATACTAGTTAAATGTACATATCAACTTAGAAAACAACTAATTTATCTAATAAGAAAACGAAATATACATAAATTGATACTTGTAACTATTCAATAGAATCAAGAATTACTTGACTTAAGTATAAATTGTAAATGTGAATATCACTAATAATTGTAATAATTCTTAAATAATCAGTTATAAGATAAAATTGTTATATCAATATAAATCAATTAGATTAGCAATAAACTTACTACAACATTAATAGACAAGTATAGGATATTGATACGATGAATAACAATTAATATCAAAGTTAGATAATAATTGATATCAGAATATACTAAGATAATCAAAACATTTAGAAATATTATCATATAAATCTGATGAAGATTGTATGATGTACAAATGTAGATTCAATAAACTATAATAACAGATATATAAGCTTAAAAAAAAATCAATAGTAGTATATTTGGTAACGTAAGTGACGATGCAAGATGACTGTTGCTGCATACAATCTTTGAAATATATATAAGAATTATGATTAAATGTAACATCATATCAGAATGTATATAAGACATCAAATTAAGCTTTATATATTTGCAAATAGTAGAATCGAGTCGAATTAAACAGTATTATGAGTCTCATATGATATGAAAATATTAATCTAATTTTATAAATGAAATGATAATACGATAAATTTTGGTAATTAACTGTAAATCAATATAAACTCAATATTCTGATCTAAATTTTGTAAAATAGAGAATTGTAATTAAACATAACATAATGTGTTTGAAAGAATATGTTCTATGTTAAGATATTGAAATATAAATTTTAAACATCTAATAATCCTATTGAAGAACGACATGCAGTATATTTTATTACCTAAAATGACAAAATCCTCGGGAAAATCTATTTCCATACCTGGTCAGTTGAAGGCAGTGTATTAAACTGTTGAGCATCATCCTGTTATCCTATAAAAAAAAACTACTGCGTGTGAATTTTACGAAAATAATGTACATGATTCCTATTTATTGTCCACAAAAAACATGCGTATGTATGCAATGCCGGTATCTGGAATAGAATTGTAACCGAGGCTCCGTGTGTGGTCTGTAAATGGTATGACAATTGATGTCAATTGCCCCTATCGCTGTGGGCATTTTATGCCACCTGCCACGTCGTTGTCGCAATTTTTCTACGGTTGACTCAGAAGTATTTAGTGTATAGATTTCACAAAGATTTGGCATGTATTTGTGCACTTGAAACATGAACAGAAACCTCAAAGAGAAATATGCTGAAATATGTATCTAGGATGTCAAACAGGCGAAAAACGAGCCACGTTTGACATAAAACCCTTACAAGAGGAATTACAATTTCAATTTAAACCTTTTTTTCCTAAGACTTAGTTAAGAAACAACATGCCTAAGACTTTTCCTAAGACTTAGTTAAGAAACAACATGCCTTAGACTTTTCCTAAGACTTAGTTAAGAAACAACATGCCTTAGACTTTTCCTAAGACTTAGTTAAGAAACAACATGCCTTAGACTTTTCCTAAGACTTAGTTAAGAAACAACATGCCTAGACTTTTCCTAAGACTTAGTTAAGAAACAACATGCCTTAGACTTTTCCTAAGACTTAGTTAAGAAACAACATGCCTTAGACTTTTCCTAAGACTTAGTTAAGAAACAACATGTCTTAGACTTTTCCTAAGACTTAGTTAAGAAACAACATGCATTAGACTTTTCCTAAGACTTAGTTAAGAAACAACATGCCTTAGACTTTTCCTTAGACTTAGTTAAGAAACAACATGCCTTAGACTTTTCCTAAAACTTTCCTAAGACTTAGTTAAGAAACAACATGCCTTAGACTTTTCCTAAGACTTAGTTAAGAAACAACATGCCTTAGACTTTTCCTTAGACTTAGTTAAGAAACAACATGCCTTAGACTTTTCCTAAAACTTAGTTAAGAAACAACATGCCTTAGACTTTTCCTAAGACTTAGTTAAGAAACAACAAGCCTTAGACTTTTCCTAAGACTTAGTTCAGAAACAACATGCCTTAGACTTTTCCTAAGACTTAGTTCAGAAACAACAAGCCTTAGACTTTTCCTAAGACTTAGTTCAGAAACAACATGCCTTAGACTTTTCTGAAGACTTAGTTAAGAAACAACATGCCTTAGACTTTTCCTAAGACTTAGTTAAGAAACAACATGCCTTAGACTTTTCCTAAGACTTAGTTAAGAAACAACTTGCCTTAGACTTTTCCTAAGACTTAGTTAAGAAACAACATGCCTCAGACTTTTCCTAAGACTTAGTTAAGAAACAACATGCCTTAGACTTTTCCTAAAACTTAGTTAAGAAACAACATGCCTTAGACTTTTCCTTAGACTTAGTTAAGAAACAACATGCCTTAGACTTTTCCTAAGACTTTCCTAAGACTTAGTTAAGAAACAACATGCCTTAGACTTTCCTAAGACTTAGTTAAGAAACAACATGCCTTAGACTTTTCCTTAGACTTAGTTAAGAAACAACATGCCTTAGACTTTTCCTAAAACTTAGTTAAGAAACAACATGCCTTAGACTTTTCCTAAGACTTAGTTAAGAAACAACAAGCCTTAGACTTTTCCTAAGACTTAGTTCAGAAACAACATGCCTTAGACTTTTCCTAAGACTTAGTTCAGAAACAACATGCCTTAGACTTTTCTTAAGACTTAGTTAAGAAACAACATGCCTTAGACTTTTCCTAAGACTTAGTTAAGAAACAACATGCCTTAGACTTTTCCTAAGACTTAGTTAAGAAACAACATGCCTTAGACTTTTCCTAAGACTTAGTTAAGAAACAACATGCCTTAGACTTTTCCTAAGACTTAGTTAAGAAACAACATGCCTTAGACTTTTCCTAAGACTTAGTTAAGAAACAACATGCCTTAGACTTTTCCTAAAACTTAGTTAAGAAACAACATGCCTTAGACTTTTCCTAAGACTTAGTTAAGAAAAACATGCCCCAGACTTTTCCTAAGACTTAGTTAAGAAACAACATGCCTTAGACTTTTCCTAAGACTTAGTTAAGAAACAACAAGCCTTAGACTTTTCCTAAGACTTAGTTAAGAAACAACATGCATTAGACTTTTCCTAAGACTTAGTTAAGAAACAACATGCCTTGGACTTTTCCTAAGACTTAGTTAAGAAACAACATGCCTTAGACTTTTCCTAAGACTTAGTTAAGAAACAACATGCCTTAGACTTTTCCTAAGACTTAGTTAAGAAACAACATGCCTTAGACTTTCCTAAGTCTTAGTTAAGAAACAACATGCCTTAGACTTTTCCTAAGACTTAGTTAAGAAACAACATGCCTTAGACTTTTCCTAAGACTTAGTTAAGAAACAACATGCCTTAGACTTTTCCTAAGACTTAGTTAAGAAACAACATGCCTTAGACTTTTCCTAAGACTTAGTTAAGAAACAACATGCCTAAGACTTAGTTAAGAAACAACATGCCTTAGACTTTTCCTAAGACTTAGTTAAGAAACAACATGCCTTAGACTTTTCCTAAGACTTAGTTAAGAAACAACATGTCTTAGACTTTTCCTAAGACTTAGTTAAGAAACAACAAGCCTTAGACTTTTCCTAAGACTTAGTTAAGAAACAACATGCATTAGACTTTTCCTAAGACTTAGTTAAGAAACAACATGCCTTAGACTTTTCCTTAGACTTAGTTAAGAAACAACATGCCTTAGACTTTTCCTAAGACTTTCCTAAGACTTAGTTAAGAAACAACATGCCTTAGACTTTTCCTAAGACTTAGTTAAGAAACAACATGCCTTAGACTTTTCCTAAGACTTAGTTAAGAAACAACATGCCTTAGACTTTTCCTAAGACTTAGTTAAGAAACAACATGCCTTAGACTTTTCCTAAAACTTAGTTAAGAAACAACATGCCTTAGACTTTTCCTTAGACTTAGTTAAGAAACAACATGCCTTAGACTTTTCCTAAGACTTTCCTAAGACTTAGTTAAGAAACAACATGCCTTAGACTTTTCCTAAGACTTAGTTAAGAAACAACATGCCTTAGACTTTTCCTTAGACTTAGTTAAGAAACAACATGCCTTAGACTTTTCCTAAAACTTAGTTAAGAAACAACATGCCTTAGACTTTTCCTAAGACTTAGTTAAGAAACAACAAGCCTTAGACTTTTCCTAAGACTTAGTTCAGAAACAACATGCCTTAGACTTTTCCTAAGACTTAGTTCAGAAACAACAAGCCTTAAACTTTTCCTAAGACTTAGTTAAGAAACAACATGCATTAGACTTTTCCTAAGACTTAGTTAAGAAACAACATGCCTTAGACTTTTCCTTAGACTTAGTTAAGAAACAACATGCCTTAGACTTTTCCTAAGACTTTCCTAAGACTTAGTTAAGAAACAACATGCCTTAGACTTTTCCTAAGACTTAGTTCAGAAACAACAAGCCTTAGACTTTTCCTAAGACTTAGTTCAGAAACAACATGCCTTAGACTTTTCTTAAGACTTAGTTAAGAAACAACATGCCTTAGACTTTTCCTCAGACTTAGTTAAGAAACAACATGCCTTAGACTTTTCCTCAGACTTAGTTAAGAAACAACATGCCTTAGACTTTTCCTAAGTCTTAGTTAAGAAACAACATGCCTTAGACTTTTCCTTAGACTTAGTTAAGAAACAACATGCCTTAGACTTTTCCTAAGACTTAGTTAAGAAACAACATGCCTTAGACTTTTCCTAAGACTTAGTTAAGAAACAACATGCCTAGACTTTTCCTAAGACTTAGTTAAGAAACAACATGCCTTAGACTTTTCCTAAGACTTAGTTAAGAAACAACATGCCTAGACTTTTCCTAAGACTTAGTTAAGAAACAACATGCCTTAGACTTTTCCTAAAACTTAGTTAAGAAACAACATGCCTTAGACTTTTCCTTAGACTTAGTTAAGAAACAACATGCCTTAGACTTTTCCTAAGACTTTCCTAAGACTTAGTTAAGAAACAACATGCCTTAGACTTTTCCTAAGACTTAGTTAAGAAACAACATGCCTTAGACTTTTCCTTAGACTTAGTTAAGAAACAACATGCCTTAGACTTTTCCTAAAACTTAGTTAAGAAACAACATGCCTTAGACTTTTCCTAAGACTTAGTTAAGAAACAACAAGCCTTAGACTTTTCCTAAGACTTAGTTCAGAAACAACATGCCTTAGACTTTTCCTAAGACTTAGTTCAGAAACAACATGCCTTAGACTTTTCTTAAGACTTAGTTAAGAAACAACATGCCTTAGACTTTTCCTAAGACTTAGTTAAGAAACAACATGCCTTAGACTTTTCCTAAGACTTAGTTAAGAAACAACATGCCTTAGACTTTTCCTAAGACTTAGTTAAGAAACAACATGCCTTAGACTTTTCCTAAGACTTAGTTAAGAAACAACATGCCTTAGACTTTTCCTAAGACTTAGTTAAGAAACAACATGCCTTAGACTTTTCCTAAAACTTAGTTAAGAAACAACATGCCTTAGACTTTTCCTAAGACTTAGTTAAGAAAAAACATGCCCCAGACTTTTCCTAAGACTTAGTTAAGAAACAACATGCCTTAGACTTTTCCTAAGACTTAGTTAAGAAACAACAAGCCTTAGACTTTTCCTAAGACTTAGTTAAGAAACAACATGCATTAGACTTTTCCTAAGACTTAGTTAAGAAACAACATGCCTTGGACTTTTCCTAAGACTTAGTTAAGAAACAACATGCCTTAGACTTTTCCTAAGACTTAGTTAAGAAACAACATGCCTTAGACTTTTCCTAAGACTTAGTTAAGAAACAACATGCCTTAGACTTTTCCTAAGTCTTAGTTAAGAAACAACATGCCTTAGACTTTTCCTTAGACTTAGTTAAGAAACAACATGCCTTAGACTTTTCCTAAGACTTAGTTAAGAAACAACATGCCTTAGACTTTTCCTAAGACTTAGTTAAGAAACAACATGCCTTAGACTTTTCCTAAGACTTAGTTAAGAAACAACATGCCTAGACTTTTCCTAAGACTTAGTTAAGAAACAACATGCCTTAGACTTTTCCTAAGACTTAGTTAAGAAACAACATGCCTTAGACTTTTCCTAAGACTTAGTTAAGAAACAACATGTCTTAGACTTTTCCTAAGACTTAGTTAAGAAACAACAAGCCTTAGACTTTTCCTAAGACTTAGTTAAGAAACAACATGCATTAGACTTTTCCTAAGACTTAGTTAAGAAACAACATGCCTTAGACTTTTCCTTAGACTTAGTTAAGAAACAACATGCCTTAGACTTTTCCTAAGACTTTCCTAAGACTTAGTTAAGAAACAACATGCCTTAGACTTTTCCTAAGACTTAGTTAAGAAACAACATGCCTTAGACTTTTCCTAAGACTTAGTTAAGAAACAACATGCCTTAGACTTTTCCTAAGACTTAGTTAAGAAACAACATGCCTTAGACTTTTCCTAAAACTTAGTTAAGAAACAACATGCCTTAGACTTTTCCTTAGACTTAGTTAAGAAACAACATGCCTTAGACTTTTCCTAAGACTTTCCTAAGACTTAGTTAAGAAACAACATGCCTTAGACTTTTCCTAAGACTTAGTTAAGAAACAACATGCCTTAGACTTTTCCTTAGACTTAGTTAAGAAACAACATGCCTTAGACTTTTCCTAAAACTTAGTTAAGAAACAACATGCCTTAGACTTTTCCTAAGACTTAGTTAAGAAACAACAAGCCTTAGACTTTTCCTAAGACTTAGTTCAGAAACAACATGCCTTAGACTTTTCCTAAGACTTAGTTCAGAAACAACAAGCCTTAAACTTTTCCTAAGACTTAGTTAAGAAACAACATGCATTAGACTTTTCCTAAGACTTAGTTAAGAAACAACATGCCTTAGACTTTTCCTTAGACTTAGTTAAGAAACAACATGCCTTAGACTTTTCCTAAGACTTTCCTAAGACTTAGTTAAGAAACAACATGCCTTAGACTTTTCCTAAGACTTAGTTCAGAAACAACAAGCCTTAGACTTTTCCTAAGACTTAGTTCAGAAACAACATGCCTTAGACTTTTCTTAAGACTTAGTTAAGAAACAACATGCCTTAGACTTTTCCTCAGACTTAGTTAAGAAACAACATGCCTTAGACTTTTCCTCAGACTTAGTTAAGAAACAACATGCCTTAGACTTTTCCTAAGTCTTAGTTAAGAAACAACATGCCTTAGACTTTTCCTTAGACTTAGTTAAGAAACAACATGCCTTAGACTTTTCCTAAGACTTAGTTAAGAAACAACATGCCTTAGACTTTTCCTAAGACTTAGTTAAGAAACAACATGCCTTAGACTTTTCCTAAGACTTAGTTAAGAAACAACATGCCTAGACTTTTCCTAAGACTTAGTTAAGAAACAACATGCCTTAGACTTTTCCTAAGACTTAGTTAAGAAACAACATGCCTTAGACTTTTCCTAAGACTTAGTTAAGAAACAACATGTCTTAGACTTTTCCTAAGACTTAGTTAAGAAACAACAAGCCTTAGACTTTTCCTAAAACTTAGTTAAGAAACAACATGCCTTAGACTTTTCCTAAGACTTAGTTAAGAAACAAAATGCCTCAGACTTTTCCTAAGACTTAGTTAAGAAACAACATGCCTTAGACTTTTCCTAAGACTTAGTTAAGAAACAACAAGCCTTAGACTTTTCCTAAGACTTAGTTAAGAAACAACATGCATTAGACTTTTCCTAAGACTTAGTTAAGAAACAACATGCCTTGGACTTTTCCTAAGACTTAGTTAAGAAACAACATGCCTTAGACTTTTCCTAAGACTTTCCTAAGACTTAGTTAAGAAACAACATGCCTTAGACTTTTCCTAAGTCTTAGTTAAGAAACAACATGCCTTAGACTTTTCCTTAGACTTAGTTAAGAAACAACATGCCTTAGACTTTTCCTAAGACTTAGTTAAGAAACAACATGCCTTAGACTTTTCCTAAGACTTAGTTAAGAAACAACAAGCCTTAGACTTTTCCTTAGACTTAGTTAAGAAACAACATGCCTTAGACTTTTCCTAAGACTTAGTTAAGAAACAACATGCCTTAGACTTTTCGGACTGTTTGAAAGGCAGCTCAAACAGGTAGGACTTTTGGACCTCAAATCTACAATTAGAAATGTTTAAAAACTGTGCAGGAATAGGTGTAGGATGTCATTTTCTAAAGATTCCCATTTCGTTGGGTCGAACCAGTAACATTTTACATAAGAATGATATAAGGAAATTAAGCTTTTCCTGAGTAGGCATTATCTAAGTGCCTGTCCCAAGTCAGGAGCCTGTAATTCAGTGGTTGTCGTTTGTTGCTGTATATCGTATTTGTTTTCGTTCATAATTTGTACATTAATCAGGTCGTTAGTTTTCTCGTTTGAATAGTTTTACATTTGTCATTTCGGGGCTTTTTATAGCTGACTATGCGGTATGGACTTTGCTCATTGTTGAAGGCCGCACGGTGACCTATAGTTGTTAATTTCTGTGTCATTTGGTCTCTTGTGGAGAGTTGTCTCATTGGCAATCATACCACATCTTCTAATTTTACATTAACAGAATTTTGTATTATAAAATCATTCCCAAGGTCTAATAAGGGCAAGCGAGGCTATAGAGGTGTCATGTTGGTCATATGCATGACATGTACAATTGCTAAAAATTCACGAAGGTTCTAACTCCAAAAAAGGCAAACTATATCCAAAATGAATCCATTAAAGGAGTTGCACATTTTGTATGAATATAAATACCGCGGCATTGTACAAAGTTTAGAAAATCCTAGGTTAGGAGTTATTACTCAAAACGGGTACCCTCTTCTTCCGCTCGCCTGCACGTCCGTGCGCCCGCCAGCTGGACTTTCATCATATTATAAAATAAGTCGGTTCTGCATTGTTTGCAACACGTACGTCCGAAAGTTCTGACCTCGGTAAATACCCTTTAAGTTAAATGGTCCGTCGCTGCTGATTTCGAAAACTGAAAAATCTAAAATAGCGAGTAAATATTGATTTAATCTATAAGGGTTAGTGGGGAGGGTAGGGTTCTTACTCTCATCTATTACATCTTTTCTCTGCTTTCCTTCTCTCTTTTCTTCTGGATTTTATATCCTTTCTGCAATACTCTTGCCTCCTGTCAGTGTTTCAAAAGGAAGAAATAAAGAAATATTATGGGATTTATCATTTGTATTCCTCAAGGAATTATTGTTATGGACTTTTGTTCCATTATGAATATTTATAATGAAATGTCCATATAAGGAACAAAATATACGTGGACATCAGTACTATGCAGTTTAAACACAAGATTCAATTAATACACAGGTAAATCTTTAAATCACTTTTGTGTTTTGATACGATACCCGCATTTAAAGTCTAATTTGTCAACCTCAGCGTCAGTATATACCATTTCGTAACACGTCTAATAGAAACCCATTATGAAACTATCAAATAAAATGAACTCTGACACAATTTATCAAGTGTTAATTATTTAATATCAGTTTGTTTTAATACATTATGTCTCTTTTCAATAATACAAATCTAAAATCAAAATTACATTAAAATAAATAATTATATATATATATATATGGGTCAATCTGTTGTAGAGTTGTCACTGGTTCAGACGTACTTACAAATATAATTATTTCTGTGACTGTATCTTGCATTAATTTGTAGGATCCTTTACAATAGATATTTCAGCTGATCTGTAACAATTCCATCTTCATGCCTTATATATCATGTACTGTATTACGACGCTAGATTAAAACTGACGAGGAAAGGTAACACCCGGCCACCGAAAGCTTTATTATATTGTGAAGCCTAGGTGGTCGAGTGGTCTAGCGTGTCGGATACAGGGCAGGCGATTTGGTGTCACGATATCTCAGTAGCATGAGTTCGAATCCCGGCGAGGAAGAACAAAAATTTGCGAAGGCAAATTTACAGATCTAACATTGTTGGGCTGATGTTTAGACGAGTTGTATATATATATATATGAACTCAAATTATTTAATTAATTATGATAAATTTAACACTGAAACAGTTTATGTTATGCATAACCATTCGTCCTTACTTCGAGTACTTTTAATACTTTTATTAATGACTTTATTACCTAAGGACATAAGACATAAGACATAAAGCTTTATTTAGAGTCGGTATAAACATTGCAAGTACAAACATAAGCTCTGAAGAATATATATTGCTGTATGTCAGTTTGATTTTTCTTGAAAAGAAAAATATTTTGATAATAAGAAAACAACATAAACATCAGAAATACATTTAATTTCAGTTCTGTTCCAGTATCAATTCGCAGTTTTTCTTAAATGTGTTTTACATCTTCTTGTGACATGTATGTAAAGGGTATGGCCTACATATAGGTTTAGCATCATTGACTCGAACTTTTAATTTTCTTTTAAACAAAAAAAGGTTACTGTCAGGTGACTTTTGCGTGACATTTTATGGGTACAGGGACAAGTTACCGGCACTACTAAATAATCGAAATTTCCACTAATGGTAGTATGGAAGTATAAACGAAAATTGATAGAATTTTTCCTTATATCCTTTTTCAAAGATGTAGTATGTATTGTGATATGTTAAAATTATGAAAAACATAATGAAAGGTCACCGAGTTTGTTTTTAAAGTACAGGTTGTGAAAATATGAAACATTTTGTATGGACTATACAGAGAAAATTTTTAAGGTATCATTATATGAATATTCTTAGGTTAAATGAATGATAGAATTTCAAGATAAAATGTGAGCAGATAGCTCTTATAAAATGCTTTCATCTTGGAATACCAACACAAAAAATTGAGTCACCATACATAGTTAAGCATACATGGCATATAGCATAAAATAGAACACTTTCCTGTTAATTGTAATAGATATGTAGTAGACAGGGCCCCGGCTCCGTGTTGAAGACTGTACTTTGACCTATACTAGTAGTTGCTAACTTTTTATACATTGTGACTTGGATTGAGAGTTGTCTATTAGCACTCATACCACATCTTCTTATTTTTATGCACATTTGTTCCAAATATTTCTGCGTCAGTGATGTTTTAGACGGTCAAGATAATGAAGTGAGATATATAAGGCAGTTTTATATACGTATCAGAAATACAGGTTCATCTTCAATTTTCAAACATCACACTATAATACAATGCATTCAATTCAATTTTAATTTCTAAGCTATGTTTATGATCGACTTCGTCTAAGCAGAGGTTCAGTGCCAGCGGACAGAGTAATTTTCTACATTTATCATTTATCATTTTCATTCCATTAAAAGTAACTGAATATCCTGTATTTACCACGCTTTACCATAAAATAAGATCAAATTGCTGAATGAACCCTCCAAAATTATAAAATATTCCCAGTGGCATTAACCGTACTGGCTATGATATCAGTGTAAATTATGTACCAGGGTTAACATTTTAAACATCTGTATTAGGGGATGACTATTTGATTTTGAGGGGGGGGTTAGAAAATTAATATTCTAATAGGAGTTAAAAATAAATAATTATGATCAAGGCAGGATGGAAAAGAATAGTCTGCAACACAAAATGCAGGAAATAATTGTGTTCAAAAGCTGAATAAATTAATCAAATGGTCGCCCTTTTTCAGTAACTGTATGTATAGAAAAGGGTACTTTTTTATCAATTGTCACCTGGTGAGATTGTACAAGGTAAAACGAGGATTCCACATGGCTAAGGTGTTAACTGACTTCTTAATTTATGACCTAATACTATGTATATAAAGTGAGTCCCACTTATTTATCTAATTTATTCTTTCTGTTAAGTGAACGACCTCAGCGTGAATTCGTGACAATTAAAGGTACAATTAAAGCCAGGCGGCATATCAGATCGTATATTATTGCAACCAACAACACAGCAGTAGTCCGTTTCAAAATCTTTTAATGTAAGTTGCCTCGTCAATATAATTTAAATATTTTGATTCAAATAATGCTAATGTTGCTTGCCTGGACATGTAAACGCAAACACTTAATCAGATGATTGTTTTTTTTTTCGAAGTCTGCCTGGTGACTGTATGCTTATCACCGTTAGCTCCCAGTTGATGAACTCTCGGGAATTATCGCGTGATTTCATAGTTTGGCTAATTAGATTAGACATGCACAGTTAAATGTGAAACTGGTGTATTGAATTGTTTCATATTTTTCATGTCGGAGTCTTTTAAAGAAGATTATATGGTAGGATTTTTATTTTTATTTCTCATTTTAGAAGGCCGTACGGTTGCCTATAATTGCTTACATCCACTTCATTCGACTTTAGGTGGATCGTTTTCTCATTGACAATCATACCAAGCACATCTCCTTAGTTTTATATACCCTGCATTAATGGATACAACTATATATGTCCGACACAATAACTCTTGTCGGTGATTTTGATACAAGTAAACCAATTTCAAAGAAACTTGCCACCGTCTCAGACATTAAGGAGATAAGATCTCTAGATGGTTTCTGTTTAACTAACTTATTCACAATTGTATAGACTTTGGATGCTTTAGAGCTTGTTATATTCTATAGACTCTAGTCTTTTGTTGAATACTGACATGCTGCCTTCAAGATGTCTGTTGGTTGTTTTTTGTCGTTCGGTTGCTGTCATACTGACGTATAACCCACAGAGATGCTGGACTAGCTTATACCAATATATTATACATCCTAAACAGTGAACCAATAATTTTACCTTGTTTTGGAAACTTTTAATTTCTCACATAAATCCATCGACATGTCGATTTCATTCGTACTGACGCTAAGAGGAGGTTTGACCAGAATGCCAGGCTACTTAAACTTCTACGACTTACTAAGACTGGAAGGGTGGTATTAGGGAACATCCTTTTACTACCGAGGCCTAAAAAGCACTATTAACTAACACATTTTTAAATGCATCTTTCACTTGTGACATAAATGTAGCTATTGGGTAAGTTTACAAAATTCAATAATAACCACGAAGTAATTGCGCATCTCAGTATAAAGTTGTAAATTCAAATTTGAAATGGGCAGTTTGGCACGACGTGTCCGGAGATGTTACGGTTCATTCATGTTAATTGTGATTATTGGACCAGAAAAAAATGTGTTTATCGGGGGCTTTCCACAAATAATATACAAAAAATAACTTAAATCTTGTTAACTGTTTCCTGAATCCACGAAAATATATGAGTCCACAATACTGAGGGTCTGGATGGGATTTAATGAATCAGAATAATAGCCGAAAAATATAAAGAATAACTGTGGAAAATAAAAGAATTAGTTAAAACGATGCTGAATACAGACATGACAGAAAGAATAAAGAAATCATCTTTAATAGCTTATTAAATGAAATTTAACATTTTTACTAGAAAAAAAAATCATGTTCTAATCAGAAGAATTTTAACAGAATAAACACTATTTTCAAAGATAAAGAAAAATGCTTTAAAAATTTAAAGAATACAGAAAATAAAGGAGCCCCCATCCAGACTACAAGGCAATTCTTTTGAAAAATGGGACATACTATTAACATCTAGGAATAACTGGTATTGTATCATAGCCTTAACTGAACTTTTTTAAATGTGACTTGGACACCAGCTGGTACCTTTATTAACACTGGTATTCATGATTTTTTTTTATTTCTCAAAATCAATTTAAATCATTTTTTTTTCTCAATATATATTTTTATGGTGGGTTGGACCATGGCCATCAAACTACTATATTTCAAATAAATCTGGGGCTCATAATGGGAGGATGACCAAAAAAAATAAAAGTGTTATTTATGAAATATGATCATTATGTTAGCTTCGAATCATAAGTTTTCTAATTGGTTACACAGACATAACAGAACAAGCTGTATAGAATTGGTATTTACGATGTGGTTATATGATTAAACCAAGTTGTGGCAAATTTATCCATTTTATTGAACATAATTTGCAAATAGATATAAGCAAAATCACATGATCAACTTTCAGATTCAATAAATGAAGGTGGGTATACATCAAATGGCAAACACTATGCATATTAAGCATGTTAAGGACAACATGTTAATATGTATGAAACCTGCTTTGTAGTAGGCCAATAGTTTAAACCAGATTTTATACATGCTACATACATCAGTCTGCTGAAAGACATCAACTCTTTTCCTAAATGCTACGTGTTTTGCCATGTAAAGTGAAGATCAGCAAATACCAATTTTTACGTCTAGATTAAGAATCTAACCAACAATCACCCATACTTAAAACAAGCATGCTACTTTTAAGTGGTTGTTGTAATATCCTATTAGTTATTCGTTTGTTTTGTACTTAAACCAGGTTGTTGGGTTTCTATTTTGAATTGTTTGACATTTTAGTATGTCTGGCCTTTTATATGTAAACCATTAGAGGTCAAAGTACGGCTATACAGTACAGGTTTTGCTCATCCTTGAAGGCTGTACAGTGACCATTAGTTGTTACATGTAACAACTACCTCATTTCAAAGGACATATTAACACCATTGTGATAGTTGTCTCACTGGCATTTATACCACATCTCCTTAATTTATTAAATTTTGTTGTTAGGTTTATACTACAATAGAGAAAGGAAATATTTTAACAAGACTAAAATATAATTACATGTAATTGAATGTTTATTATAGTTGTCTTACTTTTGTTATAGCAAAAACAGTTGTAATCATTGGTGATATAAATAAAGTGATACTTTGAAGTATTGTTTAATATGCTTGACCAGTACAAAATGCCAGTTTGGCTATAAACAGTACATTTGTAATCCATATGATAAATTCATGAATACATTTAGACTTTAAGCACCGTAAGCAATATATATATATATATGAGATCCACTTTGATATAATTAATATTCACTGAATCTATGAATTTTATTATTCCAAATTGATATTCTAAAATAATATTTATCCAAGGCACTAATGAAATTCAGATATGATGTACTACATTATTCACTGATACTTTGAATTCTTATCATTCCAAATTGCTATACATGTAGCTATTTCAAATGAATAGTTATCATGATTGCGTGAACCCTTGAAGGTTCACGCAGTATATATTGGACGACCTCTGTAGTCTTTCGGAACACCAGAAGTCTTTTCGGAATACATCTGTTCTTTTCTATGGCCAACTACGTAATAGGTAAAATTGATCTAAATAAATGAATACTCATTAGCGTCTTGCAGTTACTATAGAGATAAGTGTTTATCGACATTGAATGATATCCTACATCATTAGTTAATAAATTAGAAATGCATGAGTGAAAGTTTTCTAAAACACAAGCTGTGTTCACATTCGAGATGAGATTTTAAGCGAAAAAGTTACCGTGAATGGAGAGGGCGTTTTTAGAATTTTGAAATCTATCCATTTAAACAAAATTAAAAATAGAGCGCAGTCCATCCTTTTGGATGTGTTAAATCAGTGACATCTCTGGTTAAATGCAAATATTTCGTCATATCGAAACAGTTAATTAATGAATATGCGTTTGAGTCCTTAAAATTATTATTTAGATATAAAACGATTCACGTATACTGGGTGATATTCTTTGGCATGAGGCGAGGACTTTCTATTTATTTAAAACTTTTGGTCATTGCAATTAAATAAAATGAGGTTTGATATATTCCTCGATGTTTGGCTTCACAAGTATCGTAAATTACTACTGATATGTAGTTTTTGAGAATAGATATCCGATTAGCAATTGTTTAATTACTAGTAATACCAGGAAGATTAAAATTATTTAGTTATGAATATTTTACCAAACTAGAGATCCCTTTGTCTTTCTTGTGGGGGAAATGTGTGAGTTTTCCAAGGGACACATGTGTCAACTACCCTCTCCAATAAATATATTTAGAAATGGTAAAGTCAATTGTTTTGCTTTGGTGCATGTATGTATAACCCCTCCCCGTAATAAACAAGATTAGAAGTAAATGAGCAGGTGCACAACTTCAATCCCATCTATCATTGCAAGTTTCTGGGAATTCAATTAATTCATTTTCGAGAAGTCGCGACAATCTGTATTCATAGGCCAAGCCACGGTCAGAGGGTCTAGTTGACAGATGCATGGATCGTGTTTGCGACAAAATATTTCGATATGTTACCAAGATAGGCGATTTAAAAAATCGTTTGTATTCATTACACACACAAACAAACAAAAAAACAACACCAGAACAGTACATATTATTTTTCTTTAAATCAACATCCATATATATTCAACGCCGACAGGCGATAACAAAAACAGCATTTTGTTAATTGCGTTCTGGACATGAACTATACTGCATTGTCCCTTTTATTCCCGCTTCCTTCTGTCTGTCACACAAAGAGGTGGAAGATGAATTCCATTTTATCATAATATGTACAGAACTTAATAAACCTAGGATCAAAATGTTTAATGAAATTTCTAATATTGTCCCCTATTTTAATTCAAGGAGCAATGAAAACAAATTTGATTTTATATTTTCTTGTGAAGAATAAGATATATTAATAATCATTGTTAACAGTATAAGTGAAATGTGTAATGAGAGAAACAACTATAATGTCAATATAGAATTCTATGAACTGTGGATAATTCATGACTTATATCATAATGTAATATATAATCAAGATATTTGAAATGATAACTTTATATAGGAGGCATGTTGTCAAACATAGTACTGTAATAAATATTAATTATTTTTATTTTTTAAGTGCTACATGTTTGTATTGTCTTCTGTCTATCGTTTTGTTATTTATATGATGTTTAATTTTTATTTAGTAACAATCCTATTGTTTGGATTTTGGACTAATAAAATTCTTATTTTTACTCTTATTCTTATTCACAGCCGTATAAAAACAACAAAAAAAAACTTCATTTCATTTTGCTTATTTACACAAGGACGAGCTAGAAATGAAAAGTGAGATTTGTTTGAACAAGTATAAAGTTATGGTTTCAAACTCTTTCACTCCAAAAGTTTGTTTGGAGTTTGTTGTCTGTGGTATACATAGATTGAGTCAAACATATCTTGAATATGATAGCCAATGACCAAACCATATAAACTAGTTTGATTGATTTTCCAAAATAAGAGTTAGTTCGGGATAATCAGATAAGGATACAGTTTAAAATTTTGAACTGTTTTCAAACTGGCTACACAAACAAATAATCATGATTAATTTCATTAAATTTCTTCACATTTGCATTTCGACTTTAGCCCGAAAACTAACTTTAATTTAAAAAAAAAAAAAACAAAAAAACAAAAAAACAAAAGCACCTCAGAATGAACATCCAGAGGGCGACTCTTATTAGGAATGTTGTCATGTTATCTTTCGAGCCAAAGAGAGGGAGCGGAGATAGACAACGAATTCTTTTAACGATAAAATATAAAATTGAAATGGGGAATGTGTCAAAGAGACAACAACCCGGCCAAAGAGCAGAAAACAGTCGAAAGCAACCAATGGGTCTTCAACACAGCGAGAAAATCCCACAACCAGAGGCGGGCTTCTTTAACAAGAATGTTTTGCCCCACATTGAACAGCAGTTATATTGACAATCCATGTCAGTTTCTATATCTTATAACGTGTTTCCCTCGGTTTTAGTTTGTTACCCGTGATTGTTTTTGCTTAATCGAATAATAGCTATTGAACAGTGGTATACTATTGTTGCCTTTACTTATACAACAAACATATGGTACAACCATGATTCTTTATTTAACTATTATCAGATCTATCGTACCAAACATCCCCCAAGGGTGACTGGGGAATAGAAGTATGGTCACCATTGGTCTTCCTCCGACCGGCAGTAAAACCCTTGCTAAAGTGGGGCGTCTGTTTGGCTGTGCGGGATGTACAAATTTGCAGCCACGTCCGGTCAGAATGGGGACGTTAAATCCGATGCCTCGTGTAAAGAGAGTGCACGCTCTTTGCACGTTAAGAACCCTTGCAACAACTCTTTGAGGGGTCCGTAGGTGACCTGTTGCAAGGCTAAATTTCTGTCCCTATCCAATATACCCTCATTTCCCGTGGCAGTCTAAATTTCTCCGACCTTAATCCCGGAAGCCCCTATTACAGAACCTACCTATTGTATTTATTGTTAATTTGTTCTCGTCCTGAATATGCATGAAATATTTGCCACTGGACGTTAAGCAACCAACAATCAATCAATCGTACCAAACAGGCATTTGGGTTCACGATTGCATTTTTTTTTTTTTTTTTTTTTAAGAAAGCAACTTGTTATCAGGATTATCCAAGTTATTCACAGCCATCAAGTTGTGTGATCTTTCTAGCAAATTACAAGTTTGCAATGTATTCAATGCACATGTACAATTTGCATCTTGTCCAGATTAATCCCAACATCACTTCATGGTACTGTAGAATGCTGTAAACGGTTTTTCATTTTTCCAAAAACAATTTACCCAAAATTATGAATTCATCCACTCATATGCACTTACAACTAGCAAATCATTGACATCTATATTTCCTATGTGTCAAAAGTGCATATTTATCATTTGTACACGCTTCATTTTCTAGCTGGGATTCAAGCCGGTCACACCAATCAGAATTCTACAAAAAAAAAAAAAAAAATAAAAAATATATATATATTTCAAATGAACTTGTTACTTTAGTTTATTGTGTACGTAAATTACATGTATATATCAAGAAAACTTGCATTCATAATTTGCTCAATACATGTAGCAACAAGAATAAAACAAACTTTTAGCTTTATTTTGAATGCTTTGTTTTAGCACTACTGAGGACAATTAGTGTTTCGCAATGCACATATTCACCCAAATAAAAGAAAAATGTTTCTGTGGACACGGATGCCCGTTGTCAAGTTTTGCTTTTTTACAAGTCAAAAAGGGGCATAACTCTTGAACGATAAATGTCTCACTACCCAAATTTGAATTCTGTCTGTGAATGTTGGTTCTCAGCAATGTGTTCGAGTTTCATAATTTTGGACGAGGAAAACATAAAAATTCAGACCCTTCCTGTAAATACTAATCAAGCTGTCCTACTTTTTTAAGGTGGCCTTAAAAGATTGTGCCTTTCTTTCTACAGTCATGTTTTCTGAAATGTGTACTATTACTCTAAGGTTACTCTCTAACTGAGGCTTACACCATCTCTTTTTTTTATTGATCCATCTGGTGAGGGTCTGGATAGGGGTCCTTCATTTCTGTATTCTTTAATTTTTTAGATCATTAATGATTTTACTTTATTCTAATTTTCATATTTCAGCACCCCATTTTTCGCATATTTTTTTTTTTTTTTTTTTTTTTTTGCACTTTATTCTGTGCATTTTGCCCATTCTCTTTTCTGTTAACAACATCTAGACCATCTTCCATCAGGTGATTTCTTTTTAAATTAACATCTTAAAATTGACCTTTTGTCTAATGTTATAGTAAATAAATAACAGAAAATTCCTTGTTCTTTTGCTTTGGACTTTGTCAAGTGCTAGAATATATAAAATTGTCCTTGTATATATATATATATATATATATACAACTCGTCTAAACATCAGCCCAACAATGTTAGATCTGTAAATTTGCTTTCGCAAGTTTTTTGTTCTTCCCTCGCCGGGATTCGAACTCATGCTACTGAGATATCGTGACACCAAATCGCCTGCACTGTATCCGACACGCTAGACCACACGACCACCTAGGCTTCACAATAATAAAGCTTTCGGTAGCCGGGTGTTACCTTTCCTCGTCAGTTTTAATCTAGCGTCGTAATACAGTACATGATATATAAGGCATGAAGATGGAATTGTTACAGATCAGCTGAAATATCTATTGTAAAGGATCCTACAAATTAATGCAAGATACAGTCACAGAAATAATTATATTTATAAGTACGTCTGAACCAGTGACAACTCTACAACAGATTTCTCCATCGGATCACCAGCAGTGGTGGCGATACATGGCTGTGTACATTTCTGTATATACAACTCGTCTAAACATCAGCCCAACAATGTTAGATCTGTAAATTTCCTTTCGCAAGTTTTTTGTTCTTTCCTCGCCGGGATTCGAACTCATGCTACTGAGATATCGTGACACCAAATCGCCTGCACTGTATCCGACACGCTAGACCACACGACCACCTAGGCTTCACAATAATAAAGCTTTCGGTGGCCGGGTGTTACCTTTCCTCGTCAGTTTTAATCTAGCGTCGTAATACAGTACATGATATATAAGGCATGAAGATGGAATTGTTACAGATCAGCTGAAATATCTATTGTAAAGGATCCTACAAATTAATGCAAGATACAGTCACATAAATAATTATATTTATAAGTACGTCTAAACCAGTGACAACTCTACAACAGATTTCTCCATTTCCATCGGATCACCAGCAGTGATGGCGATATATATATATATATATATATATATATATATATATATATATAGAAGTCTATAAAAGGACCAACCAGCAAATTTACTATGTACCGGATCGTCTAGAATAGACGATACTGTGCAGATAAGTAGATATAAGAAGATGTGGTATGAGTGCCAATGAGACAACTCTCCATCTAAGTCAAAAATTATAAATGTAAACCATTATAGGTCAAAGTACGGTCTTCAACACGGAGCCTAGGCTCACACCGAACAGTAAGCTATAAAGGGCCCCAAAAATTACTAGTGTAAAACCATTCAAACGGGAAAACCAACGGTCTAATCTATATAAAAACGAGAAACGAGAAACAAGGAAAAAATTATATAAGTCTAAAAATTTGCACAACGATACTAATATAAGATGGTATTATACGAAGATGTTGTTATTAAATCGTGTTGACAAATATTTCGGCTTAACAAATAGCCTTCTTCGGTGACAGGCTGAAGGCTATTTGTTAAGCCGAAATATTTGTCAACACGATTTAATAACAACATCTTCGTATAATACCATCTTATATTAGTATCGTTGTGCAAATTTTAGAACTTATATATATATATATATATATATATATATATATATATATATATATATAATGTCTAAAAATAGCAACAATCAACATTCAATCTATTTAGGCGTGGATCAGTTTGTGAAAATAAACTGATACAGTTACTGAATTAAAATTATATAAATGTCTAAGAATATAACTTAAACACGCTAATTAATACATTAAAAGTTCTATTAGATTTTAAATAGAAATACGCAATATTTCGCTAAACAAATTAGCTTCATGCACACGCCTGATGAAGCTAATTTGTTTAGCGAAATATTGCGTATTTCTATTTAAAATCTAATAGAACTTTTAATGTATTAATTAGCGTGTTTAAGTTATATTCTTAGACATTATATATATATATATATATATATATATATATATATATATAAGTCTAAAATTTGCATAGGTTTGAACGTTGTTTTCAATTTAGACTTCTATATATATATATATAATTATATAACTCGTCTCAAATTTAGCACAACAATGTTATCTTCAAATTTGCGTTAGCAAATTGTTTTTATTTTTCCCCCTCAGCAGATATGTTTTTTAATTTCAGTTCATTTATATGTTTTGGAGTTTAGTGTGACGTCCATTTTCACTGAACTAGTACACAATTTTATTTAGGGGCCAGCTGAGGACCACCTCCGGGTGCGAGATTTTTTCGCTGCGTTGAAGACCCATTGGTGGCCTTCGGCTGTTGTCTGCTCTTTGGTCGGGTTGTTGTCTCTTTGACATATTCCACATTTCCATTCTCAATTATATATATAAAAGTTACACTCTGTTCCCCCACCCCCTTCCATAAATCCGCCTCTGGCTATAGGAAAAATTTTGCCTCAAGTCAACCAACTAAAATAGCTATCATTTCCTTTTAAAATTTAGCAGTAAACCCTGAGTTTCTCTTTACATTTGCGTTTGATCTTCTTACTCATTACAATTGTATTAATTAATGCTTTGCAAGTATTACCAATGTTTAAGTGTATAAATAAATACCCAAATAATCTTTATAAAACTATATTTCTTTAACAAAATACCAAAATAAAAGTACATCATGTTGCTTCATATTTCTCTCTTTTCACATTGTTTTGAATATCCCCAAAACCACTTTAACATGTTAAGAACAAGAGTGCACACGCTGAAATGTCTCGCCTTCTTTACTAATCATTGATATTATGTTGATAGTCCTAAATATAAAGCTTTATTACAACTGTCACATAAACTTAACATTAACCAAGAAAACTAAACATTGACCAATGAACCATGAAAATGAGGTCAAGGTCAGATGAACCATGCCAGGCAGGCATGTACAGCTAACAATTCTTCCATACAACAAACATAGTTGACCTATTGCTTATAGTTCAAGAAAAACAGACCAAAGCACAAAAACTTAACACTGAGCAATGAACTGTGAAAATGAGGTCAAGGTCAAATACAACCTGCGCGACTGACATATAGATCATAAAATATTTCCATACACCAAATACAGTTGACCTAGTGCATATAGTATTAGAAAAATGACCAAAACTCAAAATCTTAACTTTGCCCACTGAACCATGAAAATGAGGTCAAGGTCAAATGGAACCTGCCAGCTGGACATGTACATCTTACAATCATTCCATACACCAAATATAGTAGACCTATTGCATACAGTATAAGAAAAACAGACCAAAACACATAAACTTAACTATAACCACTGAACCATGGAAATGAGGTCAAGATGACACCTGCCAGTTGGACATGTACACCTTACAGTCCTTTCATACACCGAATATACTTGACCTATTGCTTATAGTATCTAAGATATGGACTTGACCACCAAAACTTAACCTTGTTCACTGATCCATGAAATGAGGTCGAGGTCAAGTGCAAACTGTCTGACGGGTATGAGGACCTTGCAAGGTACGCACATATCAAATATAGTTATCCTACTACTTATAATAAGAGAGAAATTAACATTACAAAAAATGTTAACTTTTTTGCCAAGTAGTCACTGAACCATGAAAATGAGGTCAAGGACATTGGACATGTGACTGACGGAAACTTCGTAACATGAGGCATCCATATACCAAGTATGAAGCATCCAGGTCTTCTACCTTCTAAAATATAAAGGTTTTAAGAAGTTAGCTAACGCCGCCGCCGCCGAATCACTATCCCTATGTCGAGCTTTCTGCGACAAAAGTCACAGGCTTGACAACAAGGGGCAGTTATACATTTGTGAAAATCATTGAAATCATCTGCAATACCCATGACATTTAGAAATTCACCCCTGCAGGCAATTAACTGTTTTGTTGACATCTGTTTATTACCTATAGTTTCTGATTATAACAAATGCAATGTTGACTCCCTGATTATTTCCTATTCTAATTTCAAATTTCATGGTCATTAATTTATATTCAGTAAATATATTATATATTTGTACATGTATTATTGGAATACAAATATTTTTAGGAGCAAATTTATTTTAAATTAATTCTAACACAGACATGAACTAGATTACTTTCTAGATAAATATGAATTTTATGACAAAAAATGGATAAAATAGATATAGAAATGTGGTATGATTACCAATGAAACAACTATACACAAGAGTTCAAATGACAAAAATATAAGCAATTATAGGTCACTGTTTGGCCTTCAACAATGAAAAACCCCATATCAAATATATAGTCAACTATAAAATTCCTGACATGAAAAATTTAAAACAACCTACATTTTGTAAATGAGAAAACTAATGGCCTATAAATCTATAATACAATTTAGGAAAAACAAATATGACATCAATGAACCAACACACACCATTGAAATACAAGGGTTGTCTTGTTAAAAAAAAATCATAAAATCACAACTGGTTGAACATGTTGAACTGTGAGTTTTTCAAATCTTAAAAGTGGCAGTTTTCTTCAAATGAAGGTTTGGGAGAGAGAAAAAAATCTGTGAATTTCTCAGAGTCGATTTGATATGATTTGACAGTTTAAAGGCTACAATAATAAGGCAAATAGAAAAAAATATATTCCAGTTTCTTATTTTTTCTTCTTTTTTACTAAAAGAGAGGCGAAAGATATCAGAGGGACATTCAAACTCATAAGTCGAAAAATAAACTGACAATGCCATGGCTAAAAGAAAAAGACCAACAGACAAACAATAGTACACAAACCACAACATAGAAAACTTAGCAACACAAACCCCAACAAAAACTGGGGTGTAATGCAGGAAGGTATTGATGCAGGGTCCATCTCTGTATTTTTTAAATTTTTCGCTCATTATTCTTTATCTTTAAAAATAATTCTGTAATTACTTGATTACTGTATTGTGGACATTGTTCTTTTCTGTAATTAGTATATTTTACCCATTTCTTTAATTTTTGCACTTATTCTTTATAGTTTAGCACACATTTATTTTCAATTCTTTACTTTTTTTTTTGCCCATTTTTCTCTATACTTTATTTTTATTTGCCCATTATTCTCTATTCTGTAAACCTCATCCACACCCTCATACAGGTTGGTGTAATGGTATACTAATAGTTCTTATTTGTCTTAAAATTTGCAGACTTTATGTCCATTTTTGCTGTTACTAAATCATTTAGGGAATGATGTTTATTCTTCACATAGTCCAATATCAAATAGAAAGTACATGGGTTATATGCCAAAATGTCATTAACCCATATACATTTTGTACAATACATGTACCTTACTGTATGTAATGAATTATAATTTAATTGATCACGGGTGTACTATATAAAAAAAAGAGTGTGGTATGATCTCCAATGAGACTACCTGCCAGAGACGATAAATGTATATGCAGAGACTAAATGACTTGGATGAAAGTAACTCAAGGTCACCATGCATACAGCCTTCAACAAAGCATAACAAAACCCACTATAAAGTTTAGAATAATTTAAAAAACCCAGACATGAAAAAATGTAGATTATGAGAGATCATTTACTGTGTAGTCAATAGAATGATGTAAAATACAAAGGATATTCATAAATTTCAAGAACATATATGGAATAACGGCGTGACCCATAATTCTTCAATAAATTATATAGCCTGTTCTTCTTCTGTGCATGCTGTGTAAAATTGTTGGTCGTTTTCCCACGCAAATTTAAAAAGCTGTTATTACATATTGATTAAACAGCAAAATAGGTACACAAGGTCATGAAAAGCATTAATATATAGTTTTGCTGTATAGGCTAACATTGAAGATAACACAGCAATTGTACTGTTACAGTAGTTTCATTTACAAAAATGTAAAATGTAATTCTAGGCAAAAATAAAACCCAAACAAGTCTATTTAATGTTATTTTGTTTATATATAGGGTAGGTAGAAAGGCAAATTCCCTGAATTTAAAAATTGTTCTTAGTATTCTCCTTTAGGATGGTAATTTGAATATAAATGTCTATTTGCGAGCAATTATAAATATAACAGTAAAGTGTCACAAAATGGTGTAGGACCAGATATTTTTGGCACCAAAAATGCTTTGTAGCAAAACCTTAAACAGACAAGAGTAAAGTGCTGTTCCTGTACTTGTCTTTATTCTATTTTCTGTTATGCATGTTCTGTTAATCTACTTAGATTAAAAAGGTTGAGATCTGTTCAACACAACCAAACTTCCATGTTAATGTATATGTCCAAACGTAGGAACCTCGCTAGGCGTAGTAATATATCAAATCTTATTTTTTAACTAGTTATTTGGAGTTTTTAGTGTTTAAAACACACCTTTACAGAAATGAGATGATGTGGTATGATTGCCAATAATTTTATTTACAACATACATGTATATTTAGATCTGTTTGTATAATGATCTGTCAGTTGTTGAAGTTTGAGGTTGCCCTCTTGGTTATTTTTCTCGTTTGGTTGATATCTCATTTATATGTGCCCTACATCATGTACGTCTACTTTTATTCATTAATAGTTAGACCAAAAAATCAATGATTTAATTACTCTGTCGTTGAAAGGCACAGTACTTTTAAAACATCAGAAAACTTGCTATACACATGTATACATTTCAAATAATATGTCAAATAGTGTGTCAACCTATTTGGAATTTATAATACATATTACATGTAGATATTTACTTTATAAAGGAGGAGGATACTTTTATTTTTCAGAAAGAAATGTTTGTTTTATATCATTAGACATTTGATTTTCAACATTATCAATTGGCATATTGTTATCCAAGATTTAAAATGCAACATTTTAGCAGGGACATATATACATGTCTCTGATCAGGGGCAGATCCAGAATTTTAGGTTAGGAGGAGGGAAAAGGGGGGGGCTTAAACTTAAATTTTCGCAGCGGTAAAATTGTCGAAAAAATCTTTAATAAGCTGAGGACAACCCATGCTTTGCAAATTTTAGGGGGGCGCACGCCCGTCAAGCCCCTGCTGATTATAATCGGGCACTTTGACTATACATGTATATGTCAATATATCCAGAGTAGAAAAGGGGACGGTGTTATATGCACCTGTTTAAAAGTTCTTAAATATTGTAAAATTATATTCAGATCCAGCTTGCAAGGAGGGACGGGAAGTGGGAGTCAGAGGCGGGACCCTGGCACATGTGGCAAGAGGGGCACTAAAATGGAGATCATTCTGGAAAAAGTCTAGACAGATTTTCATTTTGGAGTAAGGGGAGGAAGTAGAAGTTTGGAGAAGGAAGGGGGGGGTAGGGAAGTGGGAATCACGCCCCCCGTCCACCCCTCTGATAAAATACCCCCGCTGAGCTCATCCCGATTATTTTGATGCTGAGGCTAAATTTCATACTATTAATGCTTGAAATGATCAGCTGTTTATTTAAGATTATTTTGTTTTAAATGTAAAGGTCGAAGAACTGGGATTTCAATGAAGAGCTGTATAACTAAACCCCCCTTTTTATGAAAATGCTTGGTCTGGTCGTCCGTATCAACATTTATGTTGTGTAATTGCCCCATAGATCTACGGGGTTTCCTCTGTCTGGTGTGATCTACTGGTAGACAGCAAAGAGACCCAAATGGAAACGTACATGGACTGGTAGAGAGTAGAGAGTCCCGAATGGAGACATGACACAAGAGTCACGCCTGACCAAGCTCAGCCTCTTCTTGACCTGTACTATCGTACAACAAGATACACCTAATCAAGACCAAAGACAATCCTTGTGGGAAACCTAAATCTAAGGTAAATATCCTCACATATTTACACCTGTATATAGCATAATCCTCGGGGTATACGCAGAGCCCAGCTAGACAGGCCAAGTAACACTTTACTGGTAGTGCGGGTGGGGTTTTGAATTTTGGTCCTGCAGGGGTTTGGACGCCATCTTGGCATCTCCAAAATTTTGAGTACAGACAGTCAACACTGAGAATTGTAGTTTTATCTTGGGGGGTAGTATCAGGTCCCGTGGTTAATTTTTTGGGTAAAAGTTGGTTTCAATACATCGTATTTGAGTACTTTTGGGCCGGAAAAAACTTTTTGAAAAGTTTGCTAAATTCATAGCGAGGTCACGCGAGGTTTTTTGCCGCGAGATTTGGACGCCATCTTGTATTCTGGAATACGGATGTAAACAAACACAAGAGCGCTTGCTTTTATATTGTTCCGTTGTGTATTTTATTATTGACTTGATTTTTATTGAATAAAGAATTATTGTTGATTATTATATATATATTGCTGTGTAAAGTATATTGAAATAAAGTCAAATAAACTTAATAACTTTGTAAAAAGTACAAAGTCACTATGCAGAGTGGTCAGGGGTATATGATCAACATTAACACCTGTCCTAAGGTTATACTTACCTGCATACCTGGCATAGGGGATGCCATAGCAGCAATGATCATGGATATGAGGGAAAAGGGTATCCACACTGATCGAAATGTTTTGTCCCAAATTCCACACATGAGAGTGACAGAAGGTACCCTAGGCATTATTGATTTTTCACCGAGACCATAGGCTGAGGTCAGTGAAGCCAGCTGTGGTAGGGCAGGATCTGTGAGTATGTCAACTCCAAAGCCTGATCATGTGATTATTGATATGGACCCAGAGGAGTGTCAGGGTATGGATTTGAAGGGTACAAATATTTCATGCATTTCAGAGTATGAGGCACCACCTTATCACCCTGTTCCAAGAGATAGACAGACAAAAGACCAAAACAGATTACGCATCTGCAAGACTTCAACTCTAACACAAGACAATGGTAAGAAGAATGTGATACACAAGATGAGGTAGCATCGTCTTGCTCAGAGGAAGGAGCCTGCTCCAGTCTTGAATGGGAGCAACGTCGCTTGGAACAACCATCAAGGCATTCTGAACATTTAACTATGTTAGAGCAGTCACTTTGTGAACCACCACAGGAGAGCCTCTCTACAGTAAGTTTAAACTCAGAGTTTGAGAATTTGAGTGTTTGTGAAAACAGTGAGTATCGTACTCCATCACAAAGGACCAACATGGTTGTTCGCCCTCAACCAGACAGTCAGCAGGACCGTGATGTCCAAAAACAACCAAATGACAGAGTGTTCTCACCGCTTAGCAAGAACTGGCATATTCCACACCCTGTGGTTGATCAACAGGAGGATTACAACCGTCAACAAGAGGTGCAACTAACTCCACAAAGATATAACAGCCATGGACCAACTATAGATTATAATCAACAACCACGGTTCTTACATACACCTTCACCTGACCATGTTCACTTTTCACCTAGTGTACAACATGAGAACCACCGTCAACAAGCGGTCAACAGCCCTCTTTACCAGTCATTTAATGTTGAGCATCAACCAATAACACCGTCAAATTTTGCACACCTCCAACAACCAGTTTTTGGACATAGTCATCAAGATGTCAACCAACATCAACATGGCTACACCAGTCCACACCGACTGGAAGTCAACCAGAGTCAACAATCAACCGTACGAAATCAGACTGATGTCTATAGTCACCATCAGTTATCCTATCTTCAACAGCAAAATAATTGTTCCACCAACCAACAACAAGGCGTCAACAAAGTTCAACAACCTTTGTTGCCAGTTCAACAAAGTGTGCAAATGCAACACAAAGTGAAAGGCCTTCAACAAAGGCTAGACCAGCTTCAACTAGGGGTCGTTAACTATGCACAACCTGTGCGACAACAACATCAAGCTGCAGCGCCGGTTTCTTTGCCTCAACAGCAGCTACAACAACAACAACATGTTAGTGCGGTTGTTCATCAACAACCAAATTATCAAGAACCAAGGTTTCAACCACCAAGTTCTGTACCTAGGACCCAACCCCTAAGATGATTGGTCACCCAACATCAATGTTCCAGCCTCCTAGATGTGCACCACCGCCACAGGCACCAACAAATATACCGCCTTACAACCAACAATACATATCTGGTTTAACGTACTCAAGTTTGGGTCAGCCTAACCTTTCAGTCTATCAGCCACAACCATTACAAATGCCTTATCAACAGTTGTCTATACCTGGCATACAGCAGCAACCTCCACCATCAGGAGCACTCAGACACATTATAACCAACCTTCAGCTAGACCGAAGGAATATAATAGTGATTACTATGGGAGACAACGAAGAAGTGATCCTGGACATAAATATACAGGTGATTCTGACACGTCAGATGTTTCAGCATACCGCCAGATCAGAAATAAGCGAAGGTCAGAAACTGAGTATAACAGACCTCGTGAGGATCAACAGTGTGAATTCTCACCTATAAGGAGTGTAAGGAGTTCTCCATTACACAATACTCGTAATAGTCATAGAAGGTCAAGAGGGTCTAATGACTCACAATCAGAATCTCACACAGATGGGCGACTTTCTAAAAGCAGTTTGGGAAGTAGGAAAAAGAAAGATAAAATAGAGAAAAGACAATTTCTGTCCTCAATCTCTAAAACACTCCGTTGGGAAAGGTAACTGGAAAGCCTTTTACACCAAGAGTTCTGGTTATGCTAAAATTGCTGAGTGGACGGATGATCAAAAACGGGAACAGCTCTGCTGGTGTTTAGATGATGCAGCTAGTGAGTATTACACCTTACATCTAGAAAATAACAAAACAGCCAGTTTTACAGACATCATAGCCAACATGAACAAAAGATTTGGTCATCAAGAACTGCCAGAAACCTCACAAGTTCAGTTCCAGACAAGTGCCCAAGGCGAAAAGGAGACTTGGAGGAGTGGTCAGAAAGAGTATTGTCTCTCGCCACAAGAGTCTATAGCAGGTATAGTGAACAACTGATGACTGAACAGGCAATCATGAGATTTTGCCAGGGTTGCAATGATACAGTTGCAGGAACAGAAGCCTGTATCTCAAACCTAAGTCCATGGATGCAGCTTTGGATATGATAAGATGGTGTCAGCACACCAGAAAGGCAGTTAGTGCTATTCAAAAACCTGGTAAGCAAGCAATTGAGTCTATTTCAGAGAAGCCAGGCAACTCACCAGTAGTTCTTGGTGTAGGAAGCACAAAGTCCAGTATGGACAACCGTCTCTCCCGCATGGAGGAATATATGGAGAAAATGATGTCAACAGTCACCAGTTTGGTACAGGAGAAATCAGCCAAACAGGGAACCAGTCCGGGTTCTAGGTCACCAAACCAAAACAATAGGTCTTCAAATTAATGGCCTAGACGTAACTATGGTCGAGGACGAGGGCGGAGAAATAATTCAACTGACAGAAGACAGAACCGAAGGGGCTATGATAACAATGAATGCTACTATTGCCACAAGCAGGGTCATTACAAACGAAATTGTCCAGAACTATGGCGGATTAACAACCGTCAACAACCAAAACAGTTGACACCTAAAAATAACACTCAAGATGAAAGGAGAGTAGAATTTGAGGAAGACAACTGTGTGCAGGATGAAGTAGATAAGACCTCCACTGGAGGTGCATCTGTACGTACTTTAGGGTCTGCACACTTGTTTCGATGTGTTGTTAAAATTCAGAACAAGGAAGTTAATGCCTTGATTGACACTGGGTCAGAAGTAACAATCTTAAAAGACAGTGTTTTTGATGCATTGACTCAGAAACCTTAGATTATAAGAGAAACTACCATGCATGGTGCAGGTAGAGACATGCGTATGACATGCAGGATCACTAACCCTACTGAATTTTTAATTGAACTACTTGCATTCAAAGAAACTCTACATGTAGCGCCTATCGATTATGATATGCTGATAGGGGCAAATTTCTTAATTAAACATGGAGCTATTCTTGATGTACCTGCCAAAAAGATGAATTTAAGGAATACACAAGTACATTTGAGACTGGGAGGGGAAACTTCTCCAACAAATGCTCCAGTAGTAAACAGAGTCACAGTACAACAAACTGTCATAGTACCACCGAATTCAGCTCTACGTATTGATCTGGAGTCAGCAGGTATGGCCTCAGATTACCTCATTGAACCTAAAGGCAACACCACTCTGCTGGTCCCTAGAACAGTATGTGCAAAAGGTCAAAAACCAACTCTATGTTTTCTAAACATAACAGATAATCCTGTCAGAATTCCAAAGGGTGACGAGGTAGGATATACACAAGAGGTCAAGGTCATACAATCAATTGACGAAGAACCTCTGCCAAGTGTTGGTATTTGCACTACCCCTAGTACATTGAAAAAAGGCAGTCCCAAGTCTGGGATACCAAGTCATTTAAAAGAAAATTCGTGTTCTGTATTGTCACGTTCACAAGGTGCACAACTAAGACAGTTGCTCATTAATTACAGCGACGTTTTCGCCAAAGAAGATTTTGATCTAGGCAACTTCAGCGCCATAGAACATACCATCGACACACGGGAAGCAAAGCTTATTCAACACCGAATGAGGAGAACCCCTGCATGCTTCGTAAACGAAGAAGAAGCACATTTACAAAAAATGTTAGATGCTGGAGTGGTACAACCTTCCATGTCTGAATGGGCCTCTGCACCAGTGTTAATAAGAAAGAAGGACGGGGGAGTGCGCTGGTGTATTGACTATAGAAAATTAAATTCACTGACATCCCGGGAGTTATTTCCTTTGCCTCTCATTGACGAGTGCCTGGACACCTTGGCCGGAAATGTCTGGTATTCCAAACTGGACGCAAATAGTGCTTATTGGCAAATTAACATCAGCCGGAAGACAGGAAGAAAACAGCCTTTGTGACCAAGTATGGTTTGTTTGAATGTGTTAAAATGGCGTTTGGACTATGTAATGCACCAGGGACCTATGTCCGAGTAATGAATCTAGTCCTTAGGGGACTAACATGGAAAACAGTCCTAGCTTTTTTGGACGACATCTTGGTCTTAGGACCTTCCTTTGAGGAACATATAAAAAATCTAGAGGATGTATTCAAAAGGTTCAGAGAGTACGGTTTGAAGCTTAAACCCAGGAAATGTGCTTTATTCAAAACCTCCGTCGAATTTTTGGGGAGGAGTGTGAGTAACAAGGGACTTAAAATTGGACAGCAACATTTACAACCAGTTAGTGGTTGGGCTGTGCCTATTTGAACTAAAGACGTCGAAAGGTTCCTTGGATTTGTGAACTACCATCGTTCCTTTATCAAGGACTATGCAAAGATTTCAGTACCCTTGTATGAAGTTACAGGTAAAAAACAATTTTTTTGGACCCATCAGAGACAATTAGCTTTTGACACCTTAAAGCATAAATTAACAGTAGCTCCATTGTTAGCCTTACCCAACACCACAGATAGATTCATTTTGGATACAGATGCCTCCCAGAATGCTATAGGCGCTGAGCTTATACAAGTCCAAAATGGAAGGGAGAGAACCATAGCCTATGGTAGTTTTATCATGACTCCTGAACAGAAAAATTACTGCACTACACGAAAGGAATTACTGGCCGTAATAAGATTCACACGTCAATTCCGCCACTACTTGTTAGGCAAAGAATTTACAGTGAGAACTGATCACAGCAGTCTCACTTGGCTTATAAATTTCAAAGAGCCACACAGACAACTAGTAAGGTGGCTAGAAGAACTAAGTCAATATGACATGATAATAAAACATCGGCCAGGGCGTTTCCATGCAAGCGCAGATGCTCTGTCTCGACCATCAGACAAGTTGAAAGAGTGTTAACAATACAAGCCAAACGTAAGCCTTAAGCAATTACCTTGTGGAGGATGTGAATATTGCCAACGTGCTCATAGAAATTGGGCCAGATTCCTTACAGATATAGACGAAGTAATACCATTGGTAATACCAAGAAATAGACAGAAACAGTTCAAAAATGTGTCTAGCGCCATGTTACAATTGTTTGCAACAACAAGTGAGACCTTGGCTCCACCCCAAGCTCTCAAAACAACTGAATATCAGATTGTCACTGATTCTCCTAATGTGGACTGGAACCTCGACCTCACGGTCTCAGCACCCACTCTTGAACAACTGAAGGAAGATAATACATGGTTCTTGACCCATATTGATTTGATATGTCTACCTACAACAGCTCATATCATCATCAATGATGATAATTCTTGTCATGTCGCAGCTATAACACAATCTGAGGATATAAGTTTTACAGGTTTTACAACTGAGGAAATCAAGACTAAACAGTCAGAAGACCCTGATCTGTTATTGTTACTAAATTGGTTAAAAAATAAAGTAGAGCCAACTCAGAACACCTTGTTTTCGGCTTCACAAGCAGTCAAGAGCTATTGGAGAAATCCGTCGCATCAGGATATGATGTTCACAGAAAAATATAGCAAGGAGAAATTCTATTGGATGATAGTGGCATCCTAAAAAGTTATCCTAAAGATGAAGGCGCGAGTGTCCGGTTAGGTTAGTAATTCCGTCCAGTCTAAATGACACAATTATGGAGCTCTGTCATGAGCTACCTAGTGCAGGACATCAGGGTATGGTTAGGACAATGGCTAAGGTTAAAACAAGATATCTATGATATAGAATGACATCTGACATAAAGGCCTTTGTTGCAACCTGTGCGGCATGCAACAAGAATAAGAAATCCAACAGGTATAGGAGATGTCCTATGACCTATTATCATGCTGGTTCACCTATGGCGAGAGTACATTTAGATATTATGGGACCACTACCTAAGACCAAAAATGGACATGAGAATATCTTGATGCTAGTTGACCAATTCAGTGAATGAACAGAGTGTATCCCTTTGCCTTCGCAAACAGCAGAGGTTACAGCACAAGCGGCTATCAATGAATTTTTCTCCAGATTTGGATATCCGTTCGAAATTTTTTCAGACCAAGGTCGGAATTTTGAGAGTTCTTTGTTTAAGGCAGTCTGTGACCTCCTACAGATACATAAGGCCAGGACTACACCATACAGACCTTCAACTAATGGCCAGGTAGAACGTCAGAACAGAAGTTTAATGGATGCTGTGAGATGTTTTGTGGACCAACAGCAAGATAGCTGGGATGAACACTTAGCTCAGTTAGCAGGGGCTTTAAGGGCCAGTGTAAATAGAAGTACTGGCTGCACTCCTAACAAGTTAATGTTCGGACGGGAGACGAATCGACCCGCTGAACTAATGTTTGGTACTGCTGAAGATCACAAGTACACTGGGACTGAAGACTATATAATAGGCCTTAAAAAAAGCTATGAAGACAGCCCATGACATAGCGAGGAAAACCTTAAAGACTACCCAGGCCAGGATGAAGAAGGATTATGACCTTCGAGTATTAGAACAGCAATACGCGCCCCGTGACCTCGTGTATGTTTTAGATACTGCCAAGATAAAGGGGAAAAGCAAAAAGTTAAGCTCACCTTGAAAGGGGCCTGGTATAATTATTGGTAAAATTACTCCCTACGTGTACAAGGTAAAACTACAGAGGGTGGTCTTCAACACAAACCATGACAGGTTAAAGCTATGCAAAGACAGAAATATTCCCGCATGGCTGAGAACCTGTAATGAACAGTTTACTCTAGGTATAGATGTTCTTGCCTCAAAAACAAAGACTAGCATTAAAACAATACTGTATATGTAGGGGCCCAGACACAGGTGAAACTATGGTGCAATGTGACCAATGTAAAGAATGGTTTCATCTGACCTGTATAGGTATATCGGTAATTGAGGTGGAAGAGATAGACATATATACTTGTCCTAATTGTTCGTTAACTGATAGACAGCTACCCCCTGTAAATAACGGAGGTTTAACTAGTCATGAATAAATGCTAATGTTTTAATCTTTGTCTTTCCAGAATGTCATATAAGGGAGACAAAGAAATGAAAAGGGTAGAGGGAGATCCCAAGTTGAGAGGTAGGTCTGACTACAACAATAATGTTACATTACAAACTGGAACCCTTCAACCAATATTAGGACGAAGAACCACCATGAAAGGCATCGGAGGAACATACGAGTTGGTATCGGGTGTGGGCTTCGTGCTAGTAGAGGAGGCCTCCACATCCAGCACACTCCAGGTCCATGGTGAACAGGCAACCTCGCCTCCACTTGAACAGGCAGTCTTGCCTCCACTTAAACAGGCAGCCTTGCCTCTAGTTGAAGATATTTTAAAGGAGGAGGTGGGTGACAGTGCACCTGTAGCTGGTCCTGAGGGGATCTACGATTACAGGTGCCCCAGAAGTGGCAAGATGGAACTAACATATATCCTGAGCCAAAGAGACCAATACTGCCCTGTGTGCGGCTGTCCTGTGGTAACGAGAGGGGCCAAAAGACACGTGTTGGGGAACATCTATCCTACATGTTTGCCCCTACACAAGAGCCACATCTCATGAGGGATCCCGGTTTCCATCGGTACAGGGGACATATGGTGATGGTTCTTGCCCAGTGGCTCAGTGGTCAGACCTCCGCTACCTATGATGACTTTTTGAAATTTCTAAGGAGACATGCCAGAGTGTCTGTTGGTTACCCCCAAGCGGGGGAGGAGATGCCTGTCTTCAGAACAGTGTGTAGGGAGATGGGATGGCCTACACTGGCTTGATTCAAGATACAGCCGGTGCGTGACATCAGCAGCCCAGTCTGCATCTTGCATTGGAGGGTCATGTCCAGTGTCCTCCACTTCCTGACGCCGTCGCATCAGGATATGATGTTCACAGAAAAATAAAGCAAGAGGGAGGATAACCTCAGCCATGAGGTGCTACAAAAAATGAATAAAGTGTTCTTAGCCACAACAGTGATAGACAACTTGGTCCCAGCTGGGGCCGAGTCCGGTAGTTGAGCTTCTCTCCCTGAGAGAAGCGTGGTTCTGGATACCCCAGTAGTGTTAGAACAGCCCTGTGCCGCCGCGGCAATGGTTACAACTGAAGAGGCAGCCTTAGTTGAAGAGGAAGAGCCTGAGGAGAGGTTTATTGTTATCCTACAACATCAGGACGACCGCCGCATGGTGCCAGCGTATTCCTAAAGGAATTTAAGGGTATTGGCAGAGGACAGGTTTCAGGGCGATGGCGATGCCACCCTCTTCTTCCAGGTTATGCTAATAGACCTCTTGATGACTCTGAGGGACATTATTCAGATGGAGCCGCCTAGGCCTACGATAGAGGTCCGTTTCCTGGATTCTACAAACCTCTAGTAGAACAATACGGCATTAAACGGCTGGCCCTTGATGGGCGTTACTGTGTGTAACAGCTCCGGGATGTGAGGCAGGATATACCATCAACTAATGAATTAATTGATCTAATCATAAATGAGGAACATTTATGTGTTGTTAATATCGAACATTTATATTATATGTGACATTATAATTATATATATACATGTACATCAACAGTGACAGATGAATAAATATGGAACTTTATTATTGAATTATAGAAGAATGTATGTGGATTTTGAACTTATCAATGGTAATAACTTGATTGTGCAACTTTATATATGGATATTTTTATGACAATTGCAATATTCCGTCGAGTTAAAGACTGTTGAAAGGATATATATATATAGTATTTAGAAAATTTTAAATGTTCGCCTCACATCCCATGTACAGTGTATATATAATTCGTTCGGAGTAGATCAACCGACAAGACTTGGTAGTACCATCATGACCAATGTAAATATTAAGTTTTTTAAGTAGTTTATTAGTTAATTCGGTGATGGTGGGATTTGGACCAGAAGTCAAATTTTTTTTTATGGTCATGAGCTGCTATCCCAATTTTGGGAGTGAATGCCTTCTTTTTTGTATATTTTGTTTTTTCTTGTCGGGTTGATATTTTTATAAGGGAAATAATTTACGTAGTAGTAGTCAAAATTGGAAATTTAGGGCGGTAGTAATGAATTTGTCTTCAGGACAGTATTTGATTGAGAATTTTTTGTTTTTTAAGTATTTTTAATATTTACGTCTAAAGTTGCGTAAGATTATAATTATTTCATTTTGGCTAAGTAAGTCAACTGTAGGTTTCCTTGAAAGGAATTTGAAAAGGTTGTTATAAGAATTCTGTGTTATAGTGATAATTCCTAAAGTTGTACTTAACAATTCCTAGGTGTAATTAGTAATAAGGAAAATGAATGTATAGCTTATACATTGTTCCCAAGTAATGGGATATTTGACGATCTATTTAATTCTGGAATAGTTTTAAATGTTTAACTGTTTAGTTTGATTCTTTCTAGGGAAAGTAAAATAATTTTTTTTATCCATATCCAGGATTTAGGGGTGGATATTTTAAGATACCTTGTGTCATGGTTTAGTTAGTAAAAGACATTGCCAGTCTTCTCCAGGGGAGTTATCAAGTTTTATAGTGTCCTTTGTCGGAACTAAAGTTCCTCCTTTTTAAGATAGAGGGGGGTGTTATGTAATTGCCCCATAGATATAGGGGATTTCCTCTGTCTAGTGCGATCTACTGGTAGAGAGCAGAGAGACCCAAATGGAGACGTACATGGACTGGTAGAGAGCATAGAGCCCGAATGGAGACATGACACAAGAGTCACGCCTGACCACGCTCAGCCTCTTCTTGACCTGTACTATCGTACAACAAGATACACCTAATCAAGACCAAAGACAATCCTTGTGGGAAACCTAAATCTAAGGTAAATATCCTCACATATTTACACCTGTATATAGCATAATCCTCGGAGTATACGCAAAGCCTAGCTAGACAGGCCAAGTAACACTTTATTTAAGTACCTGTCTTTGTAAAAATCATGCAGAGGGTGATTCATGACATGTCACAGAAGTAATTTTTTTGGCCCTATATCATAAGAACTTTGGTAGATAAGTAAAATTCTGTCTTTATTTTCCCTGTATATTGCCCGTTGCCATGGTAACCATCAAAACAACATTTTGCCTGAATATGTGAAAAAAGACCCTTTTGAAAATTTAAAATGAGGGAATTTAAAGTCCCATGGAAATTAAGTTAATCAATAAAAACAATTAGGGTTTTTACATTGTTAATAAACAAAACCCCAAACTATTCAAAAACGTTAAAATTTTGAATTTACTACATAGTTTGTTTCCATAGCAACCATTTGAAAATGTGTTAAAATTCGAAAATGAAAAATTTCAAAAACTCCTAAATTTTAAATCTGTTTATCTCCCAAGACCAACAATACCATGACATTTCATTGACAAATTTTGAAAGACAACATTCTATATATTCATAAAATGAAAAGAAAGTCGTGTGTTTTTTTTTTTTCTTTAAAAAAATAATTTTTGTCAAAAATTGTCAATTTTCACCAAAATTCAGATTGCCAAACAGATGAATAATCAAACATTTTGAACTTAAAAAGCTAAATCATTCCATTTATATGTGCATTCCTGACACAAATTTAGAAATTATAAATGAGAATATATTATTGATAGAGATATGTTGGTAGAGAATGAAACTTTTCTCTCTGGGCATGGTGCCCCCCTTTTTTTAAAATCATTTTTTTCAAAATTATAAAATTTATCAAAAATTAAAAGAAAGATGGTATCAAATTCTGAACATTTTGAGCATTGAAGCATGAAATTTCTTCAAAGGGTTAGGGCAATGATAGTACCTCCTTCCCCATTTTTAGATATTAGATTTTTTTCAGAACTGGGGAATGTGTAAAAGAGACAATAATCCAACCAAACAACAGAAAACAGCCGAAAGGCTGATGACTGAATGAAGGATTGCTGCGTCCCTAAATACATGAAATACACTTGTTTTGTGCAAATTGAAATTTTTAGATGCTATTTCATGGTCTTGAAAATTAGCCTCTGTCCAAGTTTTATTTCAGTCTATGTCAAAAAAACTAAGTCTCAGACTGTCTTTAAATTTTAACTCTAAACAAGAAGCTCTCAAGACCCTGAATCAATCACCTGTAATTTTTTGGTTAAATCTTTCATCAATGATTATTTATGCTTTTCAATATATATCAATGAGTGGCTTAAAAATTCCATTTAAATGTTCTTTGTATCTGTCATATTTTCTTCAAAAGCAAAAAAATGCATTTTACCCCTATGTTCCATTTTAGCCATAGTGGCTATGTTTCTTGAATTACAAGGAAATAAAATACAAAATTTATACAAAATACTCCCAAGTTTGGCTGAAATTGATTCAGCAGTTTCAGGAGAAGATTTTTTAAAGTAAGCAAACTAGATGAACAAATTGTGAAAAAATTCTTTAAAGGGCAATAACTCCTTAAGGGGTCAATTGACAATTTTGGTCATTAATCTTATTTGAAGATCTTACTTTGCTGAACTTTTTTGCTGTTTACAGTTTATCTTTGTCATTAATAATATTCAAGATAATAACCAAAAACTGCAAAATTTCCTTATAATTACCAATTTAGTGGCAGCAACCCAACAATGGGTTGTTAGATTCATCTGAAAGTTTTAGGCCTGATAGAACTTGACCTAATGAACATGTTTACCTACATCAGATTTGCTCTAAATGCTTTAGTGTTTGAGATATAAGCCCAAAACTGCATTTTACCCCTATGTTCTATTTTTAGCCATGGCGGCCATGTTTTTTGACAAAATAGAAAATAAAACGCGAAATTTATTCTAGATATCCTAAGGATCATTTAGCTTAAGTTTGGCTGGAATTGGTTCAGTGGATTCAGAGGAGATGTTTGAAATAGTTAACACCGCACGCCAAATGATGGAACGGTGAACTACGTCCGTTCTATCAGAAATATACTGAAAATGAAAAATAAACAACTTGTACCCTCGAGAGCGCTAATGAGGCCACTTTCGATAAATTTAATATTTTTAAGGGTAATAACTCTTAAAAAAGTCGATTGGCCACCAATATATAACTTGTTTGAGATGTTGCTTATATTAACCTAAAGTATTTGTTTCGTAAAAATCTGACAAGATTTGTACATGTGAGAGCGCTGCAAGGACCGGACAGACAGACAGACAGACAGACACACGGACAGCCAGATGGATACAAGGACAGACGGCAATCAAAATTTTAAGCAGACCATGTTTTAGTTTAAAATTTTAAGTTCTAATATTGATTATTATGTTTTTGGCAAAAAAGACTATTTTTAAATAACAAAAATAAAAAAAAAACAAAAAATCGGTCTTTTGTCTTAAATCAGTGGTTTTGATAAAAAAATAACACTCTGTAAAAATTTGACAAATGGGACAGTTATTAAGTTTGGTACACTGTTCCAATTTCATTATATATGGAAAATTTAATACATTGCCTTGTATCGTTTCTTTTGTTGACTAGTATACTATTGCGCAGAGTCAGATTATGTACACATACTGGCTGTTACTATTTACCTCCCATGTAATTCGACATGTATCGAAACCTTTATGCAAACACTTATTTGTCACTATGTCGATTTAACTGTGTCAAAATTGAAATTGAAGAAGAACTACAGAACTGTTCTTTCTATTCTAATATATAATGAATCTAACTTATGCAAAAGAGCTTGAAATAAATGCGGAATGTGTCCATTGGACACAGATGATGCTCCCGCTTGCATATCATAAAAGTTATAAACGGACATCACTGAAGAACGGTAAAAGTGACACTAACCAAATGTGTACTTTATGTAAGTATTGTTGTCATAAGTATTGTGTAAAAGTTTCATAACATTTGGTTGAGGCAAACTAAAGAAAGAAAAAAGAAATGAAAAATTCAGCAACTTTTTCCCTTTGTAAAGAGGCATGGCTCTAGAACAGTAAAAGTGACACCACCAAAATTCAAACTTGATCTGTATGTGGTGGTTTTAAGCATTGTGTATAATTTGAATAACATTTGGTAAAGAAAAAACTAAAGTTAGAGAACGGAAACGAAAAATACAGCAATACTTCTATTTGTGAAAGGGCATAACTCTAGAACGGTTAAAGTGACACCACCAAAATTCAAACTTGGTCTGTGTTTTGTGGTAATAAGCAATGTGATTAAGTTTCATAACATTTGGTTGAGGCAAACTAAAGTTAGAGAACAGAAACCAACTTTGGGACGTACAATGGTAAACCTTAATGCCCCCTCCGCCACGGCAGGGGCATACAAATGTGTAAATATGACAATTGATAAAATTGAGCAAAATTTCATGAATGATCTTTGCACATGGTGGTCCTAAGGTTTTGAGAATCAAAACAGTATATACTAATTAAGACCAGCAAATGTTCCTCAAGGCCCACAAGGAGAATATGTTTTGAGAACTATAAAGATGCGATAACTCTGCCTTATACAAATAATAATTCAGTTAGGTTATTTAAATAAAAAAATTGATAGACAAGCTGTCCTTTCCCATCATATACCATACACACATTGACAAAGTCTTGCACAGTTTAAGATAGATCGTTGATATATATTTCCTCAGATAGAACACATAGAATTTGTATTCCCCCACCGTATATATATATATATATATATCGAAGGGGGCATTAAGTTGTACCCTTGTTCGTAAGAACGTCCGTTCTAGAGTTATACACCTTTTCAAATGGAAAAATTGCTGACTTTTTTGTTTCCGTTCTCTAACTTAAGTTAGCCACAACCAAATGTTTTGAAACTTATACACAATGCTTATTACCATAAAATACAGATCTAGTTTGAATTGTATTGGTGTCACTTGTACTGTTAATGAGTTATGCCCCTTTAAAAATGGAAAAATTGCTGAATATTTCGTTTCCGTTCTCTCTCTTTCCTCTGTCTGACATAGTTCATCTTACCCTGACCTCATTTTCTTAGAATATTGATAATGTTAAGTTAATATGATACTTGTATTAAAATCTTTATATAACAGAGTTTCAAAAGTAATTCATTGATAAATAAAACCAACCAGACATTTCAGGGTGTGCATTCTTGTTTAGCAGATCTTAGTCTAGGGCAAATTTTTTTTTAAATTGTTCATTAAGATTTGTTTTACAGACAATCATGTTATGCTCATTGTTGAAGGCTGTACGATGACCTGTGGTTGTTCATTTCTATGTCATTTGGTCTCTAGCGGAGAGTTGTCTCATTGGCAATTACAACACATCCTCTTATTTTTATACATAGACTTAAATGTTTTTGGAGTTCAATATTATTCTTTTTCACTAACAGCATCAATTCCAGGCACGACAACGGGTTATGCATATTACCATTTTTTTCAAACTTCTGAGAAATCTTACATATAACTATAGAAGTAATGTTATGCTTAAATTCTTAAAATGCTTAGTTCACAAGTAAACACAATAAGATTCCACATTTTTTTCAACAAATTTTATAATTTTGAAAAAATGATTTTTTTTTCTAAAAAGGGGGTGCACCATACCCAGAGTGATGAGTTTTCGTTTTGTACAAGTATATCTTCATTAATCATATATTCTAGTTTAAAATTAACAAATGTGTGTCAGAATTGCACATACAAATGGAATATTTTAGCTTTTTAAGTTCAAAATGTTTGATTATTCATGTGTTTGGTAATCTGAATTTTGGTGAAAATTGACAATTTTTGACTAAAAATATTTTTAAAGAAAAAAAAAAACACACGACTTTCTTTTTATTTTATGAATATATAGAATGTTGTCTTTCAAAATTTGTCACTGACATGTAATTGTATTGTTGGTCTCGGGAGATAAACAGATTTAAAATTTAGGAGTTTTGAAATTTTTCATTTTCGAATTTTAACACATTTTCAAATGGTTGCTATGGAAACAAACTATGTAGTAAATTCAAAATTTTACTTTTTGTATAGTTTGGGTTTTGTTTGTCAATACTGTAAATATACTTATTGTTTGTATTGATTAACAATGGTTCTTTAAAATCCCTTATATTTCAATTTTCAAAGGCTACTTTTGTACGTATTTTGGCAAAATTTTGTAAGGATGGTTTCCATGGCAACCAAGGTTCAAAAGGAAAAAATAATATATGAAACTTATTTTCATACCATACCTTCTTCATAAACAAATTATAAAGACATTTGAAGAGGGTCATGAATCACCCATCAACTGGAACCTGCATGATTCTTACAAAGACAGGTACTTAATTATCATTCAAGGAGTTATTTCACAATTCAAACAAACACTCGTGTACAGCTAGGAATGTGTGTCAATACATCAAAACTGTCAAAACATCTTCAAGCAATGTACTTACGTTACTTCAATCAGACACTGCAAATAATTATCAAATGACAAATAGCGCGAAATGATAGCGTGGATATTTTCGGAAGATATCGGGATTCTACTCCATTCTAACATTTATACGAATGAGCTACCGAACTCAATATACAGTCTTCAATATACATGATATATATATTGCGTAACAATATTAAAAGAAATTATATTTTCTTTTGGTTATAGAAAATATTATAACAGTTAGCATTTTTTATAAATCTATAAACACAAAACACATGACGATGATGTTCAAAACAAAACATGTATACAATACAGTTGCCGATTATGTCTCTAATAAAAAAAAGTATATGTGTTCATTTAATTATTTATCAATTTTTTTTTTATTTCAATTTTCTTTTGTTGACTCTCTGCTTATCAAAGGGAAGTAATCCGTATATTATTTTAATACACTGAACACTACTGGACAACAATTCTATCGATGAACTGACATGATCTAAAACGTACTTAACTCTACTGATTCGAACGCAAAGCGTTTTTTCTTTATTACCCGAACCAGTACTGATCGATACTTAATCGCTCGAGGTAACCAGTGTACTGAACATGTACTGGACAACTGAAAAAGGTCTTGACATTTTTCCTTGCGGTAAATTCAGGCATTTAAGAGTTGTTCAGTTTAAAATGACCGTTTCAGTAGTAAAAACCGTTACTAGTGTAATATCCCTCCTTTTGGTTTACTTAAATCCATCTATTGTTCTCTTGATATCACTCTATTGTTTTATTGATATCCCTCTATTTTACTACTGATATCCATCTATTGCTCTATTGATATCCTGTATTGTCCTGCTGATGTCCCTATATTGCTGTACCGATATCCCTCTATTGATCTACTGAAATCCCTCTATTGTTCTATTGATATCCCTTTCTTCTACTGAAATCCCTGTATTGGTGTACTGATATCCCTCTATTGTTCTACAGGTATCCCTCTATTGTTCTACTGATATTCAGATATTGTTTTACTGATATCACTCTGTTGTTCTGCTGATATCCCTATATTGTTCTACTAATATCCTCTATTGATCTGCTGATATTCCTGTTTTGTACTGCTGATATTCCTCTATTGTTCTATTGATATCCTTTATTCTTCTACAGATATCCCTGTATTGGTGTACTGATATTCCGCTATAAATCTACTGATATCCCTGTATTGTTCTACAGATATCGCTCTACTTATATCCCTCTATTGATCTGCTTATATCCCTGTTTTGTTCTGCTGGTATTCCTCTATTGCTCTACTCGTATCCATGTATTGTTCTATTGATATCCCTCTATTGTTATACTGATGTCCCTCTATTGCTCTACTCATATCCCTTTATTGTTCTACTGATAACCCTCTATTGTTCTACTGATATCCCTCAATTGCTCTACTGATAACCCTCTATTGTTCTACTGATATCCTTGTATTGTTCTGCTGATATCCTTCTTTTTTATACGTGTATCCCTTTTTTGTTCTGCTCATATCCCTCGAATGCTCTTCATTTTTATTAATCTTATCGCGTATTCGGAAGCATATCTCTATCATAGTATCATATTGATCTTTAATAAGAATAATGAACTTTTATTCATCTTAACCCTTTCCCTTTTACACAAGTACAGCTTACCAGTGAAGCAAATTTTAAGACATATATTGGCATTTAGTCTTGTTTTATCGTCATTCGCTGACGTACAGATGTGGTTAAGGGCTAAAGTAATCCTCTGAATATCAGCAATGTTATTTAATGTGCATCAAATTTCTATCATAATCTGTTTAGGTGTAATACTACAATTGATTTTCCCCCATTAGTCTTCGTTAAATTTGCACTTTTCAAAAAATTGTGCAGAATTTATCTTTGTTTCAAATAGAGAAATACTTGGCATGAGTAAAGTTTTATCCTGTCCAGTACTATAGAAAAAAAAATCACATAATGTTTCATTGCATATAAGAAAATAACCATCACTGGAAGTTAACCAATCAAATTTTAGCCCTTTTCTTCCTGTATACAAGCTTTAGTAACCATTTAACCTTAAATTTCCAAAATATTCTATAGAAACACCAAATAAAAAAATGATGGTGCTTTGAAACACCCAAGATATATGTCTATGACACAGATATTTTTTACTGCAATGAAATGTAGGATAAATTTCCTACAACATGTACAACTGTCAAATTCAAGGAATATATTTTTTGTACACTTTTTCGTATGCGACCGGATGTGACGCACTATGATTTGGTGGTATTACACCTTTATAGTCGATTTGCCTCTTAATGACATATTTTTTCTGTAAAAAACTTTTTTTTCCTTCAAATTTTAACAGAATATTTTCACAAAGTAGTGCATAAAAAATTGTAATTTTGGGGAATCATGACTTAAAAAAAAAAACAAACTGTGCAGTGAGGTTTAAAAGAATAGTATTAAGATAATAGTTCTTACTTGTACACTAGTTTAAAATGTAATTTTGATTGTACCAGCGCAATCACAAACTTGGAATGCGCTAAAAATTTGTAGTCATTTCTTGAAGAGTTTATTGAAAAAAAAAAAATACCACTAAAATATCCTGAAATTTTTAACAAAACTGAAATAGATGTAACAAATCATGGTTTCGTAAGTGCTGGGGTATGATAAAGTTGAAAATACTTTGGCTAGATGAAGGAACATGTATATATCAATGGAAAAATGACAGTCTAAGGACTGAATTCTTCCTGCATAAAATCATGCATTTGGCAACAAAGATATATCGTCTTAACACATAATTTCTAAAAGAAAACAAGCTGGATGAGGATCTTCATATTTTTTTCTAAAGTCTTTAGAAGTAGACTTTAGTACTAAAATTTCAATATATTCTAAGGTTGCCAGTGGTGCAGGAGTATGCTGAACTAACCCACAGCGGAAAGATCGCGTGTTCAAATCTCACTGCCGGAGGTGAAAAAATTATTATATCCTATATTGAATGTAACTTTACTTTTCTTTGCTTTCAATTTCAAAAAGAAAACTAACGAAATATGTACGTTTGCATTTTAAAGAATTTGAGTGCCCGATTGCCCCCTTATTTCCCTTATTCCATTGGGCTCGGTCCAGGGTATGCCACATCAAGTTATCATTGGTAATTCAATGAATTTTCCCTTGTAAAAACCAAATTTAGTTTACTGCTTGACTGAAAACGATTTAGACTTAAAGAGTTTCTGAAATCAGTTATTTTGAATGATCCTGATATCAATATTTCAAGACATATAGCACGTATTTCCTCTTTTTATACAAATATGACAATTTGTCTGTCTTTAACAGACTTGGGGCATTGTGTGTTCACCAACACCTTACCCTATCAACACAACAATATATGTCTCTACACGACTTTTCCCCCCAAGGATTTCGTATTTTTCTACATTTTCCCAAAAGTAACGTGACTTTTGGAAACATAACATGTGACCAAAAAAGACGAATTATCTTCAAACTTAAATTTATGGAGTATTCGATCTTTTTTTTTTCCTATATGAGATGAGCCCAACATGGCATGACCATTGGTGCGAATTCAGTATTCAATTGAACTTTGATAGTGTCTTTACGAGAAGTAAAGATCTAAAATGGTTGAAACGGAAAGGGTTCAACAAGTATTCATATTGTATAAATTTGACGTCAGTCGTATTAAAAAGACTCACTAAAAGCATGAAGGGAAACTCGGTATACAGACAATATGTTTTCGCTTTTTGATTAAATTATTTGAGTGTCGATCTAGTTTTGAATTCTAGTATCGATGTGTAATTAGTCGTTACATGTAGGACATATAAGAATTAATAAACCAAAGCTAAACATTCTTTTTTGAGAAAACAGAACTTTTCAAAAATAATTACATTCCATGTCTGTATAACTGTTACTCTCATGTTTGACCTATTGATCTCACAATCATCCGGTTTTGTTCACTACAGATTCTACAGGTTCTATTGTTATGCAGGAATCACCCGCCATGCAAACCCACACTAATTCAAAAAGTCAAAATCAGGAATAAGACAAAACCGGTAAAAGTATAGATTGTGGATGACTTGGTTTGACATAAAGATCTTAGACCGCCTTATTATGTCGTACGTGGAACGAGACACAGACACACCGTAGCGGTGAACCAATTCGTAATGGTGACCTTAAAATGTAGTATCGAGTTCAGTTGTTCTTCCTCATAACTTTGTTCGACAAGTTTTTGTTTATGGAGCACACCCCCTGTTTTTAAGACCGTAAGGTGTGAACAAATACGAGCGTAACGTATTAACAGAGATTTATGAAAGCCATACGATGAAGCAGAGAGCAAATTGCTTCTGAATTGATAATTGGAAAATTGAAAACATCACAGTTGTCGTAGAATCTAGTTTGTAGTCGTCAATTTGTGTCAATATCGAGAAAAATATGAAGCAAGCCAATTACTTTTACCATAATCTCAAGTTAATCGGAATATATGAGATGTAGGCACTCATTAAAGTGTGGATTATTTAGGGAAAGAACATAATCAAATATATCAGAGAATATAAATAAAGAACCTTGCAAGTTGAGTTATCGTTTTTTCTTTGAGAAACTTCTGTATGAGTACAAAAAAAGTCGATCAATAAAGGTGCACAAATAGTATCCGTTGGAATACGTCTACTGAAATATCATTGCACAATGTTGAATTTTTTTGTCAGAAAGTCCAGAATTATGATGATATAATCTTTGGTATATTTGTTGTGAGAATTAGTGCAGTTCTTCGTAGTAAAACATTTGTTTCTTAAAGATTTCAGTTTTTAGTTTCACTGACTTTGAATAAACATATTGACCAAATATACCAATAGAAAATATTTCCTTATCCCGCATCCCCAATTGGTATATGTCTGGCAATGGCAATACAATATTTGAAGTATTCGTTACAGACGGACTCGGCGACTAATATATATGCTCATAAGAAAAATTTCAGTATGCATAAGAAGCCATGACAAATAAGACGAACATTCAAATAACAGAAACGTTTAGACTGACCAACTTAACGGTGTTAGATCGAGTTGCTCCGGAGGAATATTTAATTAATAGGCGACAAATAAGCAGTCATCACATGTTTATAGTTGCCTCAGTTGATGGCTCGGGTGTTGTCGTAGTTGTTGTTACAGTTGTTGGCTCCGGTGTTGTCGTAGTTGTTGCTACAGTTGTTGGCTCGTGTGTTGTCGTAGTTGTTGCCTCAGTTTTTGGCTCGTGTGTTGTCGTAGTTGCTGCCTCAGTTGTTGGCTCGGGTGTTGTCGTAGTTGTTGCTACAGTTGTTGGCTCCGGTGTTGTCGTAGTTGTTGCTACAGTTGTTGGCTCGGGTGTTGCCGTAGTTGTTGCCTCAATTGTTGCTACAGTTGTTGGTTTGGGTGTTGTCGTAGTTGTTGTCTCAGTTGTTAGATCGGGTTTTGTCGTAGTTGTTGCTACAGTTGTTGGCTCGAATGTTGTCGTAGTTGTTGCTGCAGTTGTTGACTCGGGTGATATCGTAGTTTGACCTGTTGATACAATTTGTAATGCATTTTTGTTATTTTCTGTTACTTATTAAAATATCTCGTCTCACTATCTTTAATATTTTCTATCTTTGATAAGTGTTTGGTATGACGATAACTTTCACTTCTGTTTTCGTACTATGAACAACAAAATTATTTATTTTGTAATATATATTTACATACTCCATCGTTTACCTTACTACACAATTGTTTTTATTTACCTGTGTACGTTATTTTCTTTGGAGGTAATTGTCCAAGGATGTGGTTGTCTTTCTGATATTGTTTAGCATCTAACCCCCTTGTTTTACTAATTTTGTATTTACATAGATTTGTAATAGATCAAATTTATTTGTTCAGTGTATGTTCACTTGTTTTTGTCTATATGTCTTTTGATTGAGTTAAGCCATTTCAATTGATATTTTACAGTGTGTCTTTCTATGCTGTGATGTTACACTATTGTTTCAGGTTTGGTGAAGGTTGGCTCATTTGTTTGCACCTGCTCTAAGTCAGGAGCCTGATGGTCAGTGGTTGTCGTTTGTTGATGTGGTTCATAAGTGTTTCTCGATTTTTGTTATAGAATAGACCGTTGGTTTTCCTGTTTGAATGGTTTTCACTAGTCATTTTGGGAGCCCTTTTTAGCTTGCTGTTCGGTGTGAGCCAAGGTTCCGTGTTCAAGGCCGTACTTTGACCTATAATGGTTTACTTTTACAAATTGTGACTTGGATGGAGAGTTGTCTCATTGGCAGTCATACCACATCTTCTTATATCTATTATAAACGACAAATAAATCATTCGATTAAAAAGAGCGAGTACGGATGCGTCGATTGGTCAAGCGTCTCTTACATGCATGCATCTTCCGCCATGCGAATTCACATGCCTCTCAGTAACATAATAGGACATAATGACAGGTTCAATGACAGATAAGACGATTGTACAGGTATCTAACGATTTAACACCGCGCGCTTGCAAATATGCAGGTGATGAATCGAAACACAGTCAAATTGTATAGGTTAACCAAAACGTTCAAGTGAAAAGTCAATTTCATTCGTTTTTCCTCGTAACTCTTGAAAGATGGTAATTAGAAGTTGAAATCATGACGTTTGCCATATATTCTCCTTGAAGGGGTTCATCTTGGTCAATATCGAGAAAAGATCAAGATATGAGGCAGACATCCATCTTTTGGTAGTATCCTTAATTTCAAGTTCAAAAGATATGAATGAAGGTATGTTGCTAATCAGATCATGCAGAAGAACAAGTAATTTGTATTTGCTTTAAAAGCAAAAAGGCTTTACAACTGCAAATGCTCAAGGTTAATTTATGTTTTGAGCAGATGTCAATTTTAATAATGTTTATCAAAGGCAAACCAGTGAACAGAAGATACCAATATACGATACGCAAAAGAAATGTTCATGCAATTGTTATAATAATTCAAATGATTTTAACACCTACCTCGTATTGAGTTTATGTTTAGCAGCTGTTGTTTCTGTCTTAACTATAAACACTAAAGCGTTATATATTGAGGGAGGGTTGACCGCACATGAAACTTATTTGGACATTTTACATTTTGAACCAAGTCAGGATATTTCTATATTTTAATCCTGGTATTTATGATGAGTTTATTCTAGACAAGGTGGTGTTAGGACTTCTTTTGTTTTTGTCTATACTTGTTTTATGGGCTGAGTATTTGGGGTTGGTGTGGTCTGTTTTTATATTAATATTCTTTATCAATTAACGATATCCATTCAATAGATATAGGAAGATGTGGTGTGAGTGCCAATGAGACAACTCTCCATCCGAATAACAATTTATAAAAGTAAACCATTATAGGTCAATGTACTGCCTTCAACACGGAGCCTTGGCTCACACCGAACAACAAGCTATAAAGGGCCCCAAAATTACTAGTGTAAAACCATTCAAACGGGAAAACCAACGGTCTAGTCTATATAAAAAACGAGAAACGAGAAACACGTATAAATTACATAAACAAACGACAACTACTGTACATCAGATTCCTGACTTAGGACAGGTGCAAACATTTGCAGCGGGATTAAACGTTTTAATGGTACCAAACCTTCTCCCTTTTTCTGAAACAATAGTATAACATCACAACATGTATATCAGGATCATACTTTTCTTCTTATTTGCCACGTTCTTTTTGTGTTTGACTTTGTTGTTTTGTGCTTGGTGTTTTGTTTTGTGTGGTTTTTTAATGGTTGTGATAAATACATATATTTTTTTTTTTTTAATAACTCCTTAAACTATAATTGCATGAATATGTTGTTCATAGAAAATGAGCAATGATGAATTAACTAAAACACAACATGGAAAACTAATGTAACGATAGAATCAATATCACAGTAAAAGCATTACAGTAACCACTCCTACTTCTTTTTATATTATTATATGTACAACCAGAGTCTCGTGGAGTGGGGTTGGGGACTGCATCAATCGTCCACGTAGCGACATAATGCCTTAGCAATTATGTCATACGGATTTTATAGACATCATCAATAATTCTTAAAGAGGATCCTACATTTACCATTCCATAGAGGATTTTTTCAAAACTGCATATACTTCAGTCACAGTTTGTAAAATTAAAAAGTGCCGTTCATATTTCAGATGAGTTACCTACACTTTTCTAATAAAAGGAACTATTTTTGAGGATCATTTTACCAAACGTTTATAAGTTTACTCACCTTATATATACTAGTAAAAAAAGGTGAATAATTCGACCTCATTGAATCCGTATTCATGTGACCTGTAAGTAACCCCTTAGAAGGAAATGGGTTACGTATATATTCAGCTATTAAGTGGAAAAAAATGTCAACATTGAAAGTGAAGCAAGGATGAACCATTTCGTTGACTGACTCGAGCCATATAAAAATCTATAATACACAGGTAAAAACGATAAAAAACATACTTCTAAACTACAATATGAAATCAAACAGACCTAGAAATATCCAATTGCACAGGGTCGCTATCAATTTATAATCATGTTTTAGTTTATATCGGGTTTAAGACCGTCAGCAGTCTTGGGGGGTCATCTCTATGGTAAATTAGATAACGTCTAGACTAAAATTCACATGCAATGTTGATACATATTATCAAGTTAATGCATTGTTAATTGTTTATTTTAGATTTTTGTAATTTGGATATACATTCAGTATATTATAAATCAAATATGAGAATTCAGTCAAATCGATGAACATGAATTTGACAGCTAATGCCCCTTCAAAGTTACATATTTCATTTTATTAAGTTCCGTTGCGCATGACAATAGGTCATCAGTGTATGTTTTAAATGGCTATAGATATTTTAACTAATCTAATTTAATCTAACTTATCTTTAAACCCCTTTAAAGAGGAACTTCATTTTTATATGTTGAACAGGTACTTTCTTTATATACAGAGCTGGTACTCACTCCACCTTTGGACATCTGTTGTGCATGCACATATTTATAGTAAACATATGCAAATGTTGAAGACTCAATGTCATAATATTTTAAATAAAATATATAAATTTTGTACAGTTACCATTATTGCGCCAAACGCATTTATTCATTTACGTATTACATTGTCCGGTGTGCTTTACAGAATAGATAATATATGGACACTAAACATAAACAATATAGAAGAATGACAAAAACAAGATAAGAATACAGAAACAGAGCCTCGTATCGTATAACCATAGAATAGTGTATTTTAAACATTTATATGCACATCGATATCAAATTTTATGTTGACATGTTTTCGGATTGTTGACTTTGATTGTATGATTGTTGTCCTTAAGTTTGGAGGGTTGTTTACCAATCTGTTAAACCTTTCATCATTTAGCCACCTACTGTGTAATCCGTTTGTACCATACATATATGTGCATGTGTGTGTTTGTGCGATTGAGCTAATTTCTCCCCCAGTTAGTCCTACCAAGGTTTTCTTTCCATGAGAATATATTTCAAATATTTAATTTCTTACTACCTTTCTACTCTTCAGAAACAAAATTTATTTTTCATTTTATGTCTGAATCTATACAACTCGCTTCAACTGGTATTAAAGAACAGTAAAGTAATCTTTATTTTAAGTTTTTGCATGGAAATTGCACATTGCCATGCCAAGCTTATTCCTGTAATGAAAGACAATTTCCGTATTGTATAATACCATTGTCCAAGTTCCCGACATTTTGTTGCTCTCGAAATGTAATTACTAGAAATATATTCACATTGGTACTTTTCTAATTTCTACTTCTTGATCCTACGTTGTTATTTCCACTTGTATGAAGGTATGGATTAGAGGGGGGATTGTCCTTTTTTTTATACTCTAACTTTTTGCATATTTTTCTCTATTCTTTATATTTTTTTATTCTGCACTTTTATCCATTATTCTCTATTCTGTAAACCCCAACCAGATCGTCTTGTATTTTTTTACTCATTATTTTAATTTTTATTTTGTGAACCCAAATGCTAGTGACACATTTTATACGAACAATATTTGTTTTCAGTATACGTAAAAATGGTACAAAAAATGTTTGGAACATTGGTGGTCATTTTCATCGTCTCCTACAAAATAGTAAGTAAATTATAATACGTTTAAAAACAAAAATGTTTATTACATGTTTCGTATTCCCTAAGGAGTTTTAAAAGACAATGTTAGAGGGTGAAATGGGACCTTACATGGTGTTATGAGAAAATGCTTTCACTGTTTGTTTAAGTCACTTTATAATATGATTCTTCTAGCTTTTTATGTAGTTTCCTTCGGATTTATTTCAGAAAGACATGTGTGGCGTACATAAAACGCCTGTATAACTATTAAGTTGCCAATTGAGCTATACAAGTTTGTTTGAATTTGAGATGCACGTAATTATATATGCTGAAGAAAAAAATGGAAAATCGTAAATACTAAATAAAACATGTTTTTCAAAAGCCTAGGTCCATAGGCAAAGTGCCAGGATATACACGAGTCGATTACAATCAAGTACAGAGTCAAACACATTCATACATGTCTTATTTTTGTTTTTCTTTGAAATTGTTTAACATCTCACAGCGGTATACTACTGTTGCCTTTATTTATTCACCCCTTATTTTATTGATTTTGTATTTACATTGTATCATAGATCGAATTTATTCATTCAGTGTATGTTCACTTGTGTTAATATGTCTTTTGATTGAGTTAAGCCATTTCAATTGATATGTTATAGTGTGTCTTTCTATGTTGTGATGTTACACTATTGTTTCAGATAAGGATGAAAGTTGGTACCTATTTAAACGTTTAAACCCGCTGCATTTGTTTGCACCTGTCCTTAGTCAGGAATCTGATGTTCAGTAGTTGTCGTTTGTTGATGTGGTTCATACGTGTTTCTCGTTTCTCGTTTTTTATATAGATTAGACCGTTGGTTTTACCGTTTGAATGGTTTTACACTAGTCATTTTTGGGGCCCTTTATAGCTTGCTGTTCGGTGTGAGCCAAGGCTCCATGTTGAAGACCGTACTTTGACCTATAATAGTTTACTTTTACAAATTGTGACTAGGATGGAGAGTTGTCTCATTGGCACTCATACCACATCTTCTTATATCTGTTTCATACACATGTAAAATTCTTATCATTATTATTTAGTTATTGTATGTTATTTGCCTGACATTCAGTGCTAAATATTTAAACCATATTTTAATCTAAAGTTAACTTATTTAACAATTAATTTTTTTTATTACATGCAGGTTATGCAAATTTGTCAAAAAGGTTGGGAATTTATACTGTCTGCGCTTTTCTATTCTTTTGTTTCGTTAAGTAACGTCCATAGGAAATTTTTATTTTTTAAGTAATTAGAAATATTTAAAAAAATATTTAATTAAAAAAATAGTTTTTAGCGGGATAAACAAAATAAACCTTTCAAATATAGAATTCATAAGATAAAAATATTCTTTGTTGAACCCCTCCTTTTGCTCCCTCCATTTTCACCCCTTGAATAAGGCTTTTCAATCTAATTAAAATTAAAACCTTGCTTTCTAACCGATCTATTCATGTACAGGACCGGCAACTCTCTTTATTTGAAAAGAAAATCTACAGTGCCGTTATACACATGCATGTTGTCTGCTTAGAGCCCCCGCCTGAAAAGAAAGAAATAGCCCAACTCCATGATAATATATTTCTGCATCACTTGATTTTTACCACGTGGGGCCAACATTAGAATAAATACTGAATATAGAAAGTGAAACTACAATTCAAAATATAAAGTCCGAAGGAACATAGAAGAAAAGAAGATTTTTTTTTTTGGCAAAGGGTGCCGGGGGTACCTCTCTGTGTTCAAAATATACATTAAATATTTGCCACTGGACCTTGTCTGTCTTATGAATTCTAACCCTGAGTTTTCTACTTGTTACATGCCAAGAAATCCTCGCTCAAAACTCCGGTGGACTCCTACGGCACCCATAAGTAGATAAAGATTTTTATTTCATTCATCAAATAAATTTATGACCTGCATGTACGTGTCGCTTAGAATACGGCAATGTACTAAATGGTCAATATTAATCATCCGTGTAATTTGCTATACGGGATGTTTGCAAATTTTCAACGGAGGTAATTTCTTGGTATGGGAGAAAGAAAGAAAGACCATTCACAATTTGTTAATGTTTTTTTTTTAATTTTTTTTTAATTAAAAAAAAAAATAAACCTTTCAAATATAGAGTTCATAAGATAAAAATATTCCCTGTGCAACCCTCCTTTCGCTCCCTCCATTTTCACCCCTTGAAAAGGCTTTTCAATCTAATTAAAATTAAAACTTTGCTTTTTAACCGATCTATTCATGTACAGGACCGGCAACTCTCTTTGTTTGAAAAGAAAATCTACAGTGCCGTTATACACATGCATGTTGTCTGCTTAGAGTCCCCGCCTGAAAGAAAGAAATAGCCCAACTCCAAGATAATATATTTCTGCATCACGGAATTTTTACCACGTAGGGCCAACATTAGAATAAATACTGAATATAGAAAGTGAAACTACAATTCAAAATATAAAGTCCGAAGGAACATAGAAGAAAAAGAAGATTTTTGTTTGGCAAAGGGTGTCGGGGGGTACCTCTCTGTGTTCAAAATATACATGAAATATTTGCCACTGTACCTTGTCTATCTTATGAATTTTAACCCTGAGTTTTCCATCTGTTACTGGAGAAAGGAAGAAAGACCATTCACAATTTGTTTAACGTTTTTTTTTGTATTTAGATAAAAAATAATAAACCTTTCAAATATAGAGTTCATAAGCTAAAAATATTCCCTGTTGAACCCCTCCTTTTGCTCCCTCCATTTGCATCCCTTGAATAAGGCTTTTCAATCTAATTAAAATTAAAACTTTGCTTTCTAACCGATCTATTCAGGACCGTCAACTCTCTTTATTTGAAAAGAAAATCTACAGTGCCGTTATACACATGCATGTTGTCTACTTAGAGTCCCCGCCTGAAAAGAAAGAAATAGCCCAACTCCATGATAATATATTTCTGAATCACTTGATTTTTACCACGTGGGGCCAACATTAGAATAAATACTGAATATAGAAAGTGAAACTACAATTCAAAATATAAAGTCAGAAGGAACATAGAAGAAAAAGAAGATTTTTTAGTGGGAAAGGGTGCCAGGGGTACCTCTCTGTGTTCAAAATATACATGAAATATTTACCACTGGACCTTGTCTGTCTTATGAGTTCTTACCCTGAGTTTTCTATCTGTTACTGGAGAAAGGAAGAAAGACCATTCACAATTTGTTTAGCGTTTAAAAAAAAAAAAAAAAAAGAATAAACCTTTCAAATACTGTAAATTCAGAAATTATTGCGTGCATTTATTATTGCGATTTTAGAGGAAGAGACAAAAATGCGAGATTAATTATTGCGAATTCAGAATCATCTGCATAAAGATATGTGTATAAGATTTCGGAATGCGAGTTCTTATTATTGCGTTACTCAACCAGTCGCATTATTCGCATTAATAAAAACCTCGCAATAATTTCTGAATTTACAGTATAGAGTTCATAAGCTTAAAAAAATCCCTGTGGTACCCCTCCTGTTACTCCCTCCATTTTCACCCCGTGAATAAGGCTTTTCAATCTAATTAAAATTAAAACCTTGCTTTCTAACCGACCTTTTTATGTACAGGACCGGCAACTTCTTTTTTTAAAAAGAAAGTCTACAGTACCGTTATACACATGCATGTTGTCTGCTTAGAGTCCCGCCTGAAAAGAAAGAAATAGCCCAACTCCAAGATAATATATTTCTACATCACGTAATTTTTACCACGTGGGGCTAACATTAGAATAAATACTGAATATAGAAAGTGACACTACAATTCAAAATATAAAGTCCGAAGGAACATAGAAGAAAAAGAAGATTTTTTTTGGAAAAGGTTGCCGGGGTCACCTCTCTTTGTTGAAAATATACATGAAATATTTGCCACTGGACCTTGTCTGTCTTATGAATTCTAACCCTGAGTTTTTTATCTGTTACATGCCAAGAAATCCTCGCTCAAAACTCCGTTGGACCTCCTACGGCACCCATTAGTAGATAAATATTTGATTTCATTCATCAAATAAATCTATGACCTGCATGTACGTATCGCTTAGAATACGTCAATGTACCAAATGGTCAATACTAATCATCCGTGTAATTTGCTCTACGGGATGTTTGCAAATTTTCAACGGAGGCAATTTCTTGGTATGGAAGAAAGGAAGAAAGACCACTCACAATTTGTTTAGCGTTTAAAAAAAAAAAAAAAAGAATAAACCTTTCAAATATTGAGTTCATAAGACAAAGATATTCCCTGTGCAACCCCTCCTTTTGCTCCCTCCATTTTCACCCCTTGAAAAAGGCTTTTTCATCTAATTAAAATTAAAACTTTGCTTTCTAACCGATCTATTCATGTACAGGACCAGCAACTCTCTTTATTTGAAAAGAAAATCTACAGTGCCGTTATACACATACATGTTGTCTGCTTGGAGTCCCGCCTGAAAAGAAAGAAATAGCCCAACTCCAAGATAATATATTTCTGCATCACATAATTTTTACCACGTGGGGCCAACATTAGAATAAATACTGAATATAGAAAGTGAAACTACAATTCAAAATATAAAGTCCGAAGGAACATAGAAGAAATAGAAGATTTTCTGTTTTGGCAAATGGCTCTCTGTGTTCGAAATACATGAAATATTTGCCACTGTACCTTGTCTGTCTTATGAATTCTAGCCCTGAGTTTTCTATCTGTTACATGCCAAGAAATCCTCGCTCAAATCTCCGGTGGAGATCCTACCTCACCAATTAGTAGATAAAGATTTGATTTCATTCATTAAATAAATTTATGACCTGCATCTACGTGTCGCTTAGAATACGGCAATGTACCAACTGGTCAATATTAATCATCCGTGTAATTTGCTCTACGGGATGTTTGCAAACTTTAAACGGAGGCAATTTCTTGGTATGGCTGATTTGAAATAGTTTTGGATGCCTATTACTACTATTGTTTTTGTATTAAGAACTCAAATTTTAATTTTTATAGGAAAAGCGAAAAACAAAAACGCAGTTATATAGATATAAGAAGATGTGGTATGAGTGCCAATGAGACAACTCTCCATCCAAGTCAAAATTTATAAAAGTAACCCATTATAAGTCAAAGTACGGTCTTCAACACGGAGCCTTGGCTCACACCGAACAGAAAGCTATAAAGGGCCCCAAAAATCACTAGTGTAAAACCATTCAAACGGGAAAACCAACTATCTAATCTATATAAAAAACGAGAAACGAGAAACACTTATGAACCACATCAACAAACGACAACTACTGAACATCAGATTCCTGACTTAGGACAGGTGCAAACAAATGCAGCGGGTTTAAACGTTTTAATGGTACCAAACCTTCACCCTTGTTCTGAAACAATAGTGTAACATCACAACATAGAAAGATACACTATAAAATATCAACTGAAATAGCTTAACTCAATCAAAGGACATATGCGTACTTCTGACAGGAATTTATCAGACAGTTTTTTACCGACAGTCTTTCCTTCATACACACAATCAAAATCTTTCACACACATATAATTGTAGTTCGATTGCTCATCAGGATAAAAGTGTGATCAAAAGAAACAAATTCGTGTGTGTCAAATTCGGAGGAGGATTAAGAAATAAAATTTTGCATTTTTGTTTTGGATACAGTATCGCTCGAAAGAAAAACATGCATTAATAATTAGTAATAACAAGGAAAAATATTTTAACACAGTATTTCAATCGAAATGAAATGGACTAAAAGAATTTTCAACAAACTGGTGACATTTTCCTTATCGAAGGAAATTCAGCACCGGTAGATCTTGCGATGTTAACGCTTACAAGTCATACCATAATGACCGTCGAAACATTTGGATGGATGGCTGGATTGATGACTCGGGGGAAGACAGTTTACTACATGCACCCGGCCACGCCTGGATCGGCATTTTCTAAACGTTATACGAACTATTCTGAACATTTCTATCCGGGATGGATACGCCTCTGCTCTTGTGTCATCTGAAGAGTTAAAGTCGTCATAATAACTTGAATCTAAAAGAAATTAATTCTATAGTTTTTGCTGAAAATCTTATGTTGTTTAGAAATTATTTTTTGTAACTGGACTAACTATAAAATATGCCAAACAGTTAGTACAATTATTTAACATAATATAAGGGTTTAAGCTAGAGTTTGAGGTCTGTAGACACTTTTGAGAGATACGTAAAACTGACGTTTTTAACTAAGGAAGTCATTGTATGGGCTTAAATACATGTACTTTCATTTATTTTTAGTATTTCTTTAGTACACTCAGTATATATTATGATTAAATAAAAACCAATCAGTTGTTATGCTTTAAAAAGCTGCATTTCACATTAAAAAAGTTACCTTTTTGACATATAAAGCTCTTAACATTACTTAGCTACTATTTGCATGAAACATCTTTATGTTTGATATAAAACAACTCGCTATTCAATACATATGCGAAATCTAAATAGTAAGAAAACATGACAACAACACGCTTTTAATTGTATGCGTCCGATGCGCTTTTCTGGATTTACCTTAATCATGAAGAGCTATAAACCAAAAAAGGACATAAAAATACATAGCCAAATCAATCTAAGGCCAATTTTGCCTGAGAGTGGTAATGTTTCTGACCGTCTTAGTTGAGGTTTTAAATGGGATTTACAGCAAAGAGAAAATGAGTAACAAAAATTGAAAAATCAACTTTCTTTGCTATATGCACAAGACTTCAAACATTGTGTCAAAATACATAAACCTAAATCTCTTATAGCTAGTTGGATGGAGTTGAATTGGTCTGAAGATACATTTTGAGTTATCCTTCTTGGAACTAAATTCCTACATTTGATGGTCTGCACTCAGTATACGTGGATACAAGATGGGGCCAATTTAATCAGAACTAGACAAATGAAACTCATCTAATATTTAGAGTTTTAACGAATTTCAAGCAAAAAGATGTTGTATATGAGTTCATTATAATTTTCCTCTTTCTGTTATTTAGCTGTTTATCATAAAATTACGGTATACATTTCAAGTTGTGATCATATTCATTGTTTTTTTTTTTTTTTTTTTTTTTATAAAACTCGAAATGTGGGCAATTCAATTATATTTATAAATGGTTAGATTATCACATCTTGTACCTGTTACAACGAATAATCACACAGGTCGTTGATTTACCTGAAGGTCGTCTACCTGACAGAAATATAATGTAGGTAGATTGGTGTACGATGTCTTTTACATTTACAAATATATTGACGAATGTGATGAAAAATACTTTTGTCAGTTTGAAAATCCTTTCGTTAATGGTAAAAATGACAGACACTGCTTAAATCATATATGCCTTGCTTTTATGTGTTTTATACGTATATTCGATTTCAACTCATCTCAATTTTCCATTGTTAACCCGCATCCACTTAACACAATATAATGGAAATTATCATATTCTTGATATGAGGATAGCAGTTAATACAGCGAACTTGACCTGGGTTTATGGATAATCAGAGGTCGAATATTAGCGGACTTTTCAAGAATATGCAACATTTGTGAAGAAAATTGCCAATGAACTTAAACAAAAAATGCACCAGTATTTCATTCGGATCTGCAAAAACTATTGTTGTTTTTAATGTAAAAAAATTTTCAGGTTATCTGCATACTGATATGCACAATATGAAGCTTTTAGTCTAGTGAGCGCAGCGATCGAGTTTGAAAAGGCTTCATATTGTGTCTAGCAGCTGGTATGTAACAATATCAATATACAGACAACAAGATAATCGATTTATCGGGTTGTATTTCCATTACCTTTCATGATAGAAAAAAGTAAAAGAACAAAAATACAGATCTTGTTGATACGTAGAATTGATGTGATTTCTTACAAATCGAATAATTTACCATTGTTTACGACTTAAGGGCTGTACAGAGCTTCTTTTTATTTGTTATCCTTAAGCAGATTTAGATATGTATTCGTACTATAGGATATACATTTTGTAGTTTCATTCTTCGTCCCGAACCTAGCTATTATATCAATTACTACTTGTTCTGTTCCTGAATATGCATGCAACATTAATTACCGCACGTTTTGAAAGAAACAAGAAATCAATCAGGTACAGAAGACTAATCACCTATTTCTCTACTGATATCCCTCTATTGGTCAACTGATATCCCTCTATTGGTCAACTGATATCCCTCTATTGCTCTATTGGTATTACTTGATTACTTTACTGATATCCATCTATTGTTCGACTGATATCCCTCTACTGTTCTGCTGATATCCCTCAATTGTTCTTCTGATAACCCTGTATTGTTCTGCTAATATCCCCCCATTACTCTGCTGATATCCCTGTATTTTTCTTCAGATATCCCTGTATTGATCTGCTGATATCCCTCTATTGTTCTGCTGATATTTTTCTTTTGTTCTACTAATATCCATCTATTGTTCTAATAATATCCCTGTTTTGTTCTGCTGATATCCCTGTATTGTTCTGCTGATATCCCTCTATTGTTCTACTGATATCCCTCTTTTGCTCTGTTGTTTTTCATTTTTGATCTACTAAAATCCATCTATTGTTCTACTGATATCGCTGTTTTGTTAAGATCCCTATTTTGTTCATACCAATCAATACAATATAATATGATGAATACCCGAGGGGAACATCTATTCTATTTACCCAACATATTCATTTTTAATATATTTTTCGTAGCTACAGACGAAATCCACGCCAAAAGCATTTGATTTTTTGAAACAAAACGTCTACTTAACATTATGTACTTAATTTATAAGAGGCTTTACAAATTTTCCAGTTGCACAGGTTTGTCTGAACTCAAAATAAATTTTCCTGTGTGAACAAAAAAACAAACCATGTTTGTGGAAAGGTTCTGGTTACCTCTAACATGTTTAACATTTTGATTAATCATATCGTGTACTTTGCAGCATAGTATTATATTGATCTTCAATATAAATAAAGAACTTTTATTCATCTTAAACAAGTTTTCATATTATGTAGAAGTCAGGCGTATTAAAGACTCACAAAAAATCATAAAGAGAAACTCGGTATGCAGTAAAATTATCAATTTTGATTATTTATTTTGGTGTCATGCTGGTTTCGTATTCTAGTCTTTATACGTAAATAAGAATTGGCATCGATGTGTAACTGGTGTTTACATGTTTTGGCATATAATTTCTTAAACAAATAAAACGTCAAGTTAGGAGATCGTATTGAGAAAACAAAACATTTCAAAAAGAATTTCATTCCCTGTTTGCTTAACTATAACCTTCACGTTTGACCTATTGGTCTCACAATCATCCGGTTTTACTCGCTACTGTGTTCTACTTGTTATCACAACACGTTAAAGTCGACAGGAATAGCCAAATGACAGTGCTCTACTTGTAAATGTGTTATAACAACACGTAAAAGTCGATAGGAATAGCCAAATAGCTGAGTTATACTTGTATATGTGTTATTAAAACACGTAAAAATCTACAGGAACAGCCAATTAACTAAATAATAGGCGAACGTGTTTTATTGATTATTAAATCTCGTAAATATATTGAGAAAATACAAATTCAGGTAAAAATGCGTAAACACCAAAATAAGCGAAACCAGATGCGTCAAAAGATGAGCATATTCTGTTTTGCAGGCATCAGTTGCAGGCTGTACGTGAAACGAGACACAGACACACCGGTATAGGTAACACAATTCTCGATGGTGAACGTTAAACCTGTGTTCTATCGATTTCAGTTGTTTTTCCTCATAACATTGTATGAGAAAATTGAGAACATCACAGTTGTCATAGAATCTAGTTTGAAGTTGTCAATTTGTGTCAATATCGAGAAAAATCTGAAGCAAACCGTTTACTTTCAGTAGTATACATTCATTTAAAGATTATTGTATTATATAGGGACAGAACATCATCAAATATATCTAAGAGTACAATTGCAGAACTTTTCAAGATGCGTTTACTTATCGTTTCTTCCTTAAGACGGTTCTGTATGAGTTGTGCTTCATATGAGTACCGAAACAAGTCGGCCAGTAGTGGTAGACAATTAGTACCCATTGGAATACCGACTGTCTACTACAATATCAATCCATAGATACGAACAAATGTTTTGTCAAGTCCAACATTTGGATTATATCACCTTCGTGTATTTGTTGTGTGAATGAGTGCGGTTTCTTTTTAGTCAAACATTTGTTTTTCAAGTTTTTTTTTAGTTACACTGTCTTTAACGTATTGACCAAATATACCAAATAAACCAATAGTAATTATATCTCTATCCAGCATCCCCAACTAGCATACGTCTTGCAAGGGAAATACAGTATTTGAAGCATTCGTGACTAATATTTATGGACTTTTGACGAGGTCAATACTTTATATAAGAACCTGTTCAGATTAAATTGACCGAGGACGAAGTCCGAGTGTCAATATTATCTAACAGGTCCATATATAACGTATTGACTGAGTAAAAGTCCTTAATTTATATATTACATATGTAAATAATGTATTAGGAAAATGGCGTTTAATGTTCTTACTGTGTATTTTTAAATTGTATTTTGCAAGAATTTTTACAGTCATGCATGTTATTGTTAATATCAATATTCTTTGAACAACTTCATAGCTTGGTGCGTTAGCTTTCTTGTATTCTTAGCGTTTGCATTTAGAATAAAACTCTTGGTATATCCTTCTAGTTATAAACTTGCGATTTTTTTTTTCGTCAGCTGCGGCGCTTCCTTAATGGTTGTTATGTGTGACGTCATGACGTCATATATCTAAATTTAGCCAGATTTTTTTATATTGACCGTCAATATACATATAAATAGAAACAGAGTGTCAATATACTTAAAAATAGAAACAAGACTTCGGATACATAAAATAACCTTTGAAACACGTGATCGTAATAGCCAATGAAAACAGATGAATGCTACACCATATGTAATATATGTTCATAAGAAGCCATAGAAAATTAGACGAACTCAAACAGCAGTCTAAAAAAACACAACACAGAAACACTCAGACTGAAGTCTGCTAAATACATCTTAACGGTGTTAAATCAAATTGTTCTGGAAAGGTTGACAATTTAAACTAAAAATGCATAAGAAACTCGAAATGTTACTCTTGTCTATATTAATCGATCAATAATAATGATAATGAAGCCTAAATGCTCATTCAACAATGATCATTGTTGAAGACCGTACGATGACCTATAGCTGTTAATTTCTGTGTCATTTTGTCTCTTGTGAAAGGTTGTCTCATTGACAACCATACTACATCTTCTTTTTTATATAAACAACAGATAAAGAGGGACTCATCGGTTGATGATTGATATGCAACACAGTTTTCAGATGTAATAGGAATCATAAATGGCAAGAAAGGAAAGAATTACACAAATAATGTTCCGTTCTATGAATAGATCATAGTGTATTTAATTTAACTCATAATGTCCGACAGATGGCGGACGTAATCAGTGATGATGTCTTCTTTTATGACATGGTTTTGTAGGTTGAATTGTTGCCTCGGTGGTTGACTCAGTTGTTGCCTCAGTTGTTGGCTCAGTTGTTGGTTCGGTTGTTGTTGCTATGGTAGTTGGTGGACATCCTTCTGGTAGAGTGTCATTTGCGCCACATTGATAATCTATGGAACAATATGACACCGTACCACACGGAAGTGGAGCTGGGTTCGTAGCTACAGCATTTAATAAAAAAAAAAAAAGATAAGCAAAAAAACGACTATACAACCATTAACAATATACCGTTTAAAACTATGATTGAAAATGTCTAAGTTTGTCAATTAGTGATTCTCTGTCCTATTCAATATACACTGCTGTTATAATGCACGCTTGGTTTGGAATGGTGAAGGACTTACGCTAGTTCAAGTAGAGAAAAGATGCACGTTAATGTGTTTAAAACTTTACAGTGGCATGTGCACGTGATTATTCAAGACTGACATTTGCAAGTTTATGACTTAAATTCACTTGTTTAGATTCATTATTCAAAATTATATTTTATATCATAAATAATAAGACGTTCTTCAAACGCTTTGAGTAAACACCCATGTTGAAATATGAATATATTGTATGTCAATTGATGGGCAGCGTCAAGATTTGTTTGGGTTGTTTCAGTTATACTTCCACGTCGTATTCTTTGGTTTATAAGATACTCGAGAACAGTCGGTCTAAATGACGTCATAGAATATCCGACTCTAACTTTAATTTTGCTTTGTGTTGAAGTAACTTTAAAGCGCAATGTGATAATATCAGCATCCATATTCGCTCGTGAATCTTTGGTTCCGTCATCTATGTGTGAGAATATTACGTCATGAAAAAAATTGATCATATTACCTTGGAACATAAGAGGATTCATTAAAGCAAAGTTTTCAAACAGTTCGTTCTGACATAGCGTTTTGGTGTTATAGAAAATATCTTTCTCATTTTTTATAAAAAGTGTAATAAAACTAAACTTCAGGTTACAGTACGCATTAACATCTTTTTAAAACAACTTCTTAAAGATATAAACACAACTTGCAAAAAATGGTTACAAATATTTTCTTTAAATTGTTGTATATTTCTTTGTATACTTACGAGTTGTTCCAGATTCTGATACCATTTGCATAAATTGGATAAAAGAAAAACATATTTAAATTTAACTTAGAATCTCTTATCGACTAAAAAAAGAAACCCATGTTACTTTGAAGTCTTTTTTCTTAATTATTTCTATGTATTTGATATTATAATGATACTAAAACAAGTCTATTGTTTATCTTTTTAATTATTAGGTGATACTATATTGGATGAGTCAATAATAGTGACGAACTGTCACAGAAAGAAAAAAAGAAGAGGATCACGGATGTTTCCTGATTGATGGTTGACTTTTTGTCAGATATTCGAAATCCTTTGGCTTGAGTCATATGGTGCTATTGAATACTTTGTTTGCTAAACCGTATTTTTATTTTTATAATTTTATTACATATAGTTTCAAATACCATTTAATAAAATTCTTGGTATATTTTCATAGTTTTTTGAGAAACGTGAAGGTGTCAAAGTCAAATGTTTGTAAAATCACGCAAAGTTTTAAATGGCTTATATTTCACAACCAAGGGCCCGGACCTTTCATGATTTGATGTGCGTTTTAGGTTTGTTATTTTTGTATTATCGATTTATTAACGTTTTTTTTCTTAGAAAGCTTGTTATTTTGAAAAAAAGAGCAGCCAACATCCTTATTGTATTTTATAGAAAGCAAAACATTAGAATATATTTACCTATGGCTTCAAATGTGATGAATCCTCCTTGAGGATCGCAAAGATCACATACAACAGGCGTGTTCGTAGAAAGTATAGCTTTTGAATAAAACCAAATGTAAGTTAGTCTGTGCATAATCATTGTGGGTATACTTATTAAGATAAAGCTAAACATATGACAGATATGACGATATAAAATGTATGTAAATCTTTTCAGTGGACTAGTTATATTGTATAGTTATCATTTTGTAACTTCTTTACAACTTCACCGTTTTAATTGATTGATTAAACGGTCAACAGTATTTAATTCCTGTTATTTAAAAGATGATCTAAGGTTGATATTATTTTTAATAAAAAAAAACCACTAGAACGAATGTCCATTAGATTGTAGAGATTGTTTTTGACAATATAATGTACATGCATCAGGTAATAGCATCATAAATTCATGCAAAATTACTGAAATCTTCACAATTGTAGCATTTGTGCTAATTTTAAGACGGTTTTTGTCTAAAATGGAAGTGACCGCATTTGTGTTCAGTCTTAATATTTAAATATATATGTTTTTTTATGATAATACATAAGATATATAAAGGTTGAGACTGAATACGAATGCTGTCACTTCCATTTTAGACAAAAACCATCTGAAAAGTGACGTTTTATGGCATATTTGATAGATTTTTCATATTTAAGCTTGAATTTGAGCGTCTTTAATGACCAAATCAATTCAAATCGTTTACATAAACTAATTGAATCGACTGAAATAGACACTTAGGTGTTTAAAAAATGTCAAAAATCTTTCATCCGATGTACTTTGAATTCGAAGCCAAAACTAGCCCTTATCGGACTTTTTCCTTTGGAAATTTTTGTTTATACACATATTTTCACCGTTGACCCCTCCCCATCCATCCTACAGCAGCGAATCAGTATATGTTAACATTATCTTACCATTTCCGAAGCTGAATGAAATAGGTGTCATACCAGGATTGTAGTCAAAGATAAAACATGCAAACTTGTCGTTGTTCACTCTTAAAAATGAAGTAAATAAAACTTGTATATATATATCAATTTGTACAACGTTCATTTACAGTTCCAAAATGTATGTTTATATCAAAATTAAAGAATTTAAGGTAAAAATTTCACTTAGTATTCAGGTTAGTTGAATCTTGTGAGTTGTGTCTTAAATTGGGGCGTCAAATGCTGATAGCACTTTTATCATGTTTATATGTATTTGTAGTTATTCTTTCCTTAACGGAGTTAAAATATAGGACATGAAAGTACTCGATTACGAATTAGGAATTAATCTGTTCGTATACCCATAGTGAGACTGACCTAGAAATTAAAAAAGTGACTGTCCCAGCAGTTAACCGATTATCAAATATCGTAAATCGATTAGGAAGAGACAAATCTAGATAACAAACAAAACTAAGGGAATTGCTTGAACTCAAAAAGGGACAACACCTGGTTTACCGACAGGAGTATTAAACTCGCCTTAGATATCAAGATTAACATTTTGTAGGAAGACGCGCGTTTTGTCCACAAAAGACAAAAAGTTAAAAAAGCTAATTAAAGTAAAAAATTTAAGAGCATTGTCGACCCACCATTCCGACGATTTTGTCAAATTCGAAAAATTAAAAGTTTTATTAACAGTTGATTTATAATCATAGCCATATCAATGATGTCAAGACGCGAGTGTTCCTACTGATAAGCGTATCCTGTTGAGTATTCAACAACCGCCATGCGAATTCACACTTAGTCAAAATGTCACAATTGGAAATTAGACACATTCGGTAAAATTACAGATCAGATAACTATACTGGTATCTAGTACCGGATAAATATGTCACTATTGAGTTGAGACAAAGACATATCGGATCGATTAACCTAATTTAATGATGACTAAAGCTATGTAGTATCAATTTCATTCTTCCTTGGAACTTTGTTAGAGCAGGTTCTGCATAAGAAATATACCCCTGTTAATGAAGTCAATGTAGTGCGAACATACACGAGCTTAACGTATAAGCTTATATATATAAGATGCGTATGATAAGGCAGAGGGTATGTTACTGGAAAGAAATGGTAACTTGACATTAAAAAAGTTTAAATCGTTACATGTGTCATTAATGCTACGTTAAAGTCGTCCATCTACATGTATGTCAATATTGAGGACAAGATCAAGATATGCATGATGCATACCTCTAACTTCCATTAGTATCGATAATATGTTCAACAGGATATATGAAATGTAAACATTCATCAAAACGGTTCTATTTGAAATCTGCTTCATATGTTTCCAAAATAAAGCCAGCCAGTAGTGGCTAACAATAATTTCCCCTGGAAGACAAAATATCAATCTAACAATGTAAAGAAATATGATGTCGATAAACAAATTGTGATGATTTCATCTAAATTATATTTGTTATGGTGTTGTTCTAAACAAGGTAAGATTTTTCAATACCTAGAACAATGAATTTGTTTTATGTTTCCCATATTGTGAAAGCATGGTTTAATGATAAGATATAGTCCATCTTTGAGTTGAACAAAATCTGAATGGGGTCGTTTCCCTTCCGAAACAATTCCAATAAACATTGGGGAATGTCGTAACGGTCAAACATACCCAATTTAATTTTAAAAAGTGTCAGTTTGTGTGAATTCATATCGGTGATAATATTGAATGCTTTTGGTAGTTTTGTTTGGGTCAAAAAACATTTTTGTATAGAACACGGAATCACTTAAAATTCTTTTGGTAAACAAATCAATTAATTATTAATAAAACCTGAAGATGATGAATCGTTCAATACGTTGGTAGCAGGTTAGAACATCCGTCTGTGAGTCGAAGGCAAATGAACTTGTTATTCCGTTGTCATTAAACACCCAATTTCCTCGCATTGTATTCCCACTAAAAATATTCAATGTTTTACCTCTAAACTCACATGGAAACTCACAAGTAGGGTCTTGACCTGCAAATGTAAAAGTCGTAATATGTTTACTTGGCACATATAAACCTGATGTATGTTCAATTATTTGTCAGTGATTGACAGTGTTAAAGAATCAAATCAAAAGATCAATGTTTGCTAAAATAATCATTTTAACATAGTTTAAGAGGATAAGATAAAATGAAGCTGTCTTAACCTTTAGAAAGTGTTATTTTCATTTTATCAATACTGGTATTTACTTGACTGAGATAAATATTATGTACATCTACTTCTTGAAGCTGTTATATCCTTGTCGAGTAGTCTTTAGTAGACCATACATTTCTTATTGATAATCATATCAATTTTCCAAAATATATATTTTTGAATTTATGAAATACAAGGATTCATTGGAAAAGTTTCAAGTACACAACACATGAACTTGATATGTGAGACTTATTGTTCAAAATATTTGTAAAGATGTTACAATAGTTTTGCACATTTTCATAAAATGAAAACATTATTCACCGCTATACATGAAACAACATGTTTTCAAAGTTATTTATTGAAGGAAATCAATAACCCACATAGATCAATTATCATCTGAATGATGATACCTTTATTTAACATTCCGGGGCCTTTTATATATGACTATGCGTTATGAGCTTTGTTCATTGTTGAAAGCCGTACGGTGACCAATATTTGTTAACTTCTATGTCATTTGGTCTCTTCTGGCAATCATACCACATCTTCTTTATAATATTAACATGTTTAATTTGATAGAATATTAATTATTGTAAACTATGACTACAAGAGTTTACCCATGCTGAAAATGAAGCGAGCGAGTACGGATGCATCGACAAGTCTGGCGTCTACCTACATGCATGCATCAACTGCCATGCAAACTCACCTAATCACTCACTAAACATAATAGGACTTAATCGGTTAAATGATAGATAAAACGATTGTACATGTATCTAAAGATACAAACTTGTCGGTAGTGAATCGAGTTACAGTCAAATTGTAGAGGTTAACCTATACGTGATAGTAACTGCAAAACTTATATTTAAGAAAAGTTGATGAAGTACGTAAAGTGAGAACGATTGTGACATATCAACTGAGATATGCAAATGTAATAAGTGAGGAATATGGTAAATAATTGCTGAGAAATTAAAATATGGTAATTGAAAGTTGAAATTATCACGTTTTCCATATATTCTATTTGAAAATCCTTCTTTTCGTAGTATCCTTAATTTCAATATTGTCTTTCTTATTTACTTTCTACACTAACCATTGCATTTAGTCATATTTGTGAACTGAAAATTTGGATTCAGTTCAGAAACACGCCATAGTATTGCACGAAACACAGAATAAACACTTGAAGCTGTAATTATTATGAGTAAAGATAATAAGTGTATATCACCACGGCATGATATTAGTTCTTGGTAAATTGGTCTTTTTCTAGTAGATTTAAAAATATCTTGCAATTGAAACTACGTAACAGGGTTAATTTTTTCATGCCTCTTGTATCTTATAAGATCAATTTAATATTGCCTAGAAACAACCTTGCATGTATGGACTTAATAATGCCGAATAGAATAAGTATGGTTATAATTATTTTGTTATCTGATTAACGGTACCAATTTTACTGCACAAGATCCGCATTTTGCCAATATATATTCTCCTCAGTGATGTTCGGGTCCAAAATATTTGAAAATCCCAAACTTATTACAAAATTGAAATGTTTATAAAAATTAAAAGGACTGAAAGTATAACCAAAGCCGGGGCAAGAGTCTAGAGCCTTGCATGGAGGCGATATCAATGAAGATGTGTTGCCATTCAGAACATGCAGAAGAGCAACTAATTTGTATTTGCTCAAAAAAGCACAGAGGCTTTACAACTGCAAATCGTTGATTTATTAATGTTTTGAGCAGATGTCAATTTTAATTATGTTTATCACAGGCAAATCAGTGAACAGAAGAAACCAAAGACGATACGCTAAAGAAATTAAATGTAATTGTAATAGTTTTTAACACCTTCATATTTTGTTTATGTTTCGCTGAAAAGGTAATTCCTATAGAAAGCGCCTTACCTTTAGTATGCTTAATAACGATTAATGCGATGATTGTCAGTACTTTCGTGTACATTTTGTCCTGATATATATTAGTTAACGTACTGAAGTTTCACAATGAAGACCCTTCAACAATATTTAAGAGATTGATGCGAATCATAGTGTCCTACTGGATGTATCTTATAACACGTGGCTTTTTTTCTTCATCATCTGTTACAATCGGACAACGCTAAACCATGCATGTAAAATATATTGTTGAAATATTAAAAAGTTAACATTTATATTTTTGCTTGTATCAATACATATTAAATTTAAGCTGTTATTTTTGTCATAACTATATACAGTGAAGCGTTACATGCATATGCTGAGGTGAGATTGATCGCACATAAAACTTATTTGGACACTTTACAGTTTGAACCAAGTCAGGATATTTCTATATTTTAATCCTGGTATCTATGATGAGTTTATTTGTGGACAAGATCGTGTTCGATCTTGTTTTGTTTTTGTCTATATTTTTATTTAGAGTCAGGTATTTGGGTTTGTGTGGTCGGTTTTTCTATCAATATTTGCAAACGATTTACGATATCCATCTATGTATTATAATTTGATTATACTTTTCTGTTTATTTGAATGGTCTTCTTGTGTGGGATTTTTGTTGTTGTTGTGTTTGGTTTTTTATGGTTGTGATAAATACTTACATTTTTTTTATTTTATTTTAATGACTCCGTTAATTATATTCGGTTGCTTATAGAAAATAAATTAACCAAAACACAACACAACAAGGAAAATTAATGTAACGATATAATTAATATTACAGTAAAAGTAAAATGAGAAAAATACAGAACTACAAGGAAAATTCAAAACGGAAAGTTCGTAATCAAATGGCAAAAACAAAGGCTCAAACATATCTCACGAATGGATAACAACTTTCATATTCCTGATTTGGTACAGGCATTTCTATGTAGAAAATGGTAGATTTAACCTGATTTTATAGCTAGCATAACCCATCACTTGTACAACATTCGCATAAAATTCCATTATATTATTATATTATTAGTTTAAACAATTCAACTTCATTTTGTATTGTTATATGAACAACCAGAGTCTCATGGGGGGCATGAATCGCTCGTTTAAACCTAAATCGTCCCCATAGCGACATGGTGCCTTCGCAATTACATCATACGTCTTTTATAGATATTATCAATAATTCTCAAAGAGATTCTTAGAAGATTTTTTCAAAACTATGCATACACTTCAGTCATAGTATGTAAAAATAGAAAGTGCCGTTCATGTTTCATTCTTAGAAAAGAACTATATGGAGATCATTTTATTAAGCGTTTATAATTTTGGCAGTAAATAAAAAAAAAAAAAACGTTACATCAGTTTTACTCATGTTCGAATGCATAATTAGATTATCTTGTGTCCTTACAGCTAATGTTATGTGTAAACTTATCGATTTTGGTGGTTGAATACATTGTTGCATGTTGTAACGTCATTTTCCGAAATCGACGTTGTTCACTAACTTCTAAATTTAGCTTCTCATCGCGGAGTCTATGAAGTGTAATGAAGTTGAAAAATTGGGTGGTTTTAATCAGTTAAAAATGATGAAAACGATAGAATTTTAACACCCGTCTACGCCAAGATGATAGGGAACAAGCCATCGGGATGTTTCAAGCAGGAATGTCATAAACTGCAGTTGTAAACCAATTTCATTTCTCCAGATGACAATTTATAGACTTGTGGTTCGTCTCGAACACCATCCAATCGCCAGGGTCCAAAAAGACCTCGAGCAACGACATTAGGTCAGGATAGGCAAATTTGTCTTAGGCACATGCGCAATCGCTTCTTGACTTCAGTAGCCACAACCAGCCCCAGAAAAGCCAACTATATGATTTCATACCAAACTGTCCGAAATTACATGCGTCAAAGTGGCCATTGAGCACGTCGTCCATTGAAGCGAGCCATACTGAAACGACGTCATAGAATTTTCAAGCTTCAATTGTCTCTTTATCATTATATAGGTTGATTCTTGAAATAAATTTGCATTGCCATCAAATAATATTGTTATATTATAATCATATGCCATTAACTTAGTGTAATGTTTTATACTGACGCAACACACATTTTGTTGATTTTTTAACCAATCATGATTGATCCTCAAATAACTACCATTCATGCTTACCATACTTCTTTCTATATAGAAAAATTCAATATCTGTCTTACATGAGGTTATTGAACATACCAGATTATTAAAGGCGCAATCATTTTTCAAAGCCAAATTTGAAACCCATAAATGATTTTTTTAATGTTTTGTTTTTCGTGAAACATTTCTTTTAATCCATACCCACACCTAAATCAGTAAAAAATGTTGCATCTCCATTTTGCCGAGACTGAGCAACGAAAATCTTAATAGGCCTATCATAAGACTGCAGGCTGGAAAACGTGAACGTGCTGTAACCAGACAATTTAATGTCAGAAACTCGTCTTACTGTTTTTCCAACAACGATACAGGTAGACGGTATTTATTGATGACCATCAATGACCAGATCAATATGTAGCCGCAATGACATTTGCAAGACAAGTTTACAGATGCAACTTCAACTGCTAATCATATCGCCAAATGACATGGCAGACAGATTCATGCCAAAATATGTTTCCCATAAACTCAAATACCAAAGAACCGACTACAGAAAAAAATTGAAGCCCTTAGGTTTCAACCGCAATTTTGCCAAAACACACTGTACTGGATGGGGCAAAGGCAAAATCAGAAAGTACAAAGCGGAACCCAAAACCTCCCCAACCGAATTGGTTTACCTTTGTGACAATCATTTTTGCTTTAAAATTTGAAAAAAGGCAAGATAGGATTTTTGTGTAAAAAAAAGGCAGGATGAGCAATTTTGCAAACAAAAAAAGGCAGGATGACAATGACAATTTATGTAAAAAAAAGTCAGGATAAACGAACAAAAGAAAAGCAAGACCGAATAGAGTGAAACATAAAAGGACAGAGATTACAACTAAAGAAATGCAGGACAACATTTTTCATTCTAACACCCCCCGCATATAAAACCAAATGGTAGCTCCCTACTGTCACATTCCGGACTTGGTACAGGTATTTCATTATGAAGAAAATGGTGGATTAAACCTGGTTTTGTAGCTAGCTAAACATCTCACTTGTATGACTGTCGCATTAAATTCCATTGTATAGACAACAATGTGTGAACACAACAAACAGACATGATAGGTAAACATGTCAGATATAGGGGTACAGCAGTCAACATTGTTTTATAATCTTAATCATTAAAAAAAACCAAACAAATATGTCAAGAAAGAAAAAAAAAAAACAAAAAGGTATATAGACAAAGCACATTAGCAAAAACGAAAGACAAGAATAAAAAGAAATTACAATACCGCAATAACACAATGACCGGATGTTTAAGTACCGAGCCACGTCAAATGGATATTACTAAACAAATAAAAGAACACTATATCACGTAACTAAGTTGATAAACAACGTCAGTACCAAGAATCTATAACTCAAGACCATCGTGTATTAGTTGTAAAGTTGATACGGAATATTTATAAACAAGTTCTAGGTATCTGCTGATGAACATTTTTTATAGAAAAATAAAAGAGACGTTCTTTGACATAGCCCTGGTTCATCAACTTTCTGCTCAGACACTGGTGACGTTTAAAAATTCTGGGTAGCATCTGTAAGCTATTGAATGCCGATTTAAATGTGAAATGTATATCTCATATGCAGGTGAAGTTGGTATACTAGTATTGCTACTAAGGTGGGGGGAATTGATAACTTCAAAATTTAAATCGTCTCGTCTGTCGTAGATTCTGGTACTGAGATGAACGCTTATATCAAATTCGATGTATATGTAAAAAAAAATGAGGCAGAGGAAACCGTGTCTGTTGTTTCTTTAACTTCTAGTTCTGGATGATATATTAGTGAAACCAAATCAGAAAATTTTGAATTGATAATGGAAAGAACATCATCAATATATTTGAATGTAAGTGACATTTTATTAAAGTACTTGTTAGACTTTTTATAATAATGATTATTTTAAATCAAGGCAGCAGTATTATACCGCTGTTCAAACGTTATAAATCGATGGAGCGAAAACATATTAGTTTACAAACCAAAACCGAGGAAAACACACAAACTGTAAGAGGAAAACAACGGAACAACAGAAACACTGAACAGTTACAAAACAAACGTTAACATACATAGAAAAGGACTATTTGATAACAACTGACATAAATCCTAGTAATTGTGCACACATGGCAAATGATCAAACCCAGAGTAGTTGTGCACACATGGCAAGATAATCAAATCCAGAGTAGTTGTGCACATATGCATGGCAAGATAATCAAATCCAGAGTAGTTGTGCACACTTGGAAAGATATTCAAATCCCGAATAGTTGTGTACTCATGGCAAGATAATCAACTCCAGAGTAGTTGTGCACACATGGCAAAATAATCAAATCCAGAGTAGTTGTGCACACATGGCAAAATAATCAAATCCAGAGTAGCTTTGCATTCATGGCAAGATAATCAAATCAAGAGTAGTTGTGCACACATGGCAAGATAATCAAATCCAGAGTAGCTGTGCACATATGCATGGCAAGATAATCAAATCCAGAGTAGTTGTGTACTCATGCCGCAAGATAATCAAATCCAGAGTAGTTGTGCACACATGGCAAGATAATCAAATCCAGACTAGCTGTGCACATATGCATGGCAAGATAATCAAATCCAGAGTAGTTGTGCACACATGGCAAGATAATCAAATCCAGAGTAGTTGTGCACACATGGCAAGATAATCAAATCCATGCATGGCAAGATAATCAAATCCAGAGTAGTTGTGCACACATGGAAAGATATTCAAATCCCGAATAGTTGTGCACTCATGGCAAGATAATCAAATCCAGAGTAGTTGTGCACACATGGCAAAATAATCAAATCCAGAGTAGTTGTGTACTCATGCCGCAAAATTCATTCGTAGTGACCCTTCCTTGATCTTAATGTAATCCAACGCTAATGTCTCTTATAGTTGTATAATAGATCCGTTAGTTTTTAAATTTTAAATTTCGTCATTTGCATTACAATTAGAAGATATCGTTTTGCTTCAATCTTGAATTGATTAGGAACGAAAAAAAATTTTCAAGATTACCATTTCATAACAATTTTTTCAGTATTGCAACGAATATGAATAACGTTTTATGTGTTTTAAAAACTTGTTTTGTGCAGTCAGGTGTTGCTGTTACAGTAGTGTGACAAACCATCAACAAATTGGAGGCAAACATTTCATTGGTTGAAGTAATAATTATCAGATAACAGAAAGTAAAACGTGCCGTTTTGTTATCTTTGAAAGCAAAAGATTTACACAGGATTCGTATTTATGTCAGATTGTAAATGTTTATACAGAACATAATCATAGACTTAAAACACTACTCAACATATAGAGTGAAGTTTTGGGTATATATGATAATAGATTTGTAACCATGACCTTTAACATTATTTGAGACAACTTTAAAAGAATTGTTCATAATAAAACAAATTTCCATTGAGAAATTCTAATTACAATTCATGATATACTACCAGAATTGTTGTTTAATTTGTAATTTCACCGTGTAGATTCAAATGGCGGATGATAATGCATAGTTACTTTGTCGACCCATATAGTACTTTTACTTTTGGAGATCATGTGATCTCCTTAGTTTGTTTTTGTTTCTTACCTAGATTATCATCTTGTTTGATATATGAGATTTGATAAACTATTGTATAACAATAGAACGGGCAAGGTTGTTTTTATGGACTTCGTCGTTAACGCTGGAGTCTTTACATAAAAATTATACATCTTTTCAACTTTCTTGGACATGAATTGATTGGCTTCCACATTGACCAAGCTCTATGACTAAGACATTGCTTCTAAAAAGAGATAGAAGCTCCTAATAAAGAACAATAAAAAGAGACAACATGAGTAAACAGATGAAAAGACAAAAAAAAAGATTAAATGATACTCAGAAAACTAAGGATATTTCAACACAAACACTTCAAAATCTGGAGAGAACAGGGGTACTGCAGAAGGTTTAACGTTTCCTGCCGACAGAGGTGTTCAATACTCTTCAACCAAATCGTGATTGAAGTTTCATTTTATTTATTTTCATAGAGGCAACCGCTACAGTAATTTATGTGAAAACACTTGAACTTACTGAAGGATTATTTTGGCTAATGAAAAGGGGAATGACAAATTATACCTCAGGTACCTGTTGCTAAAATTTGTTTATCAAATGATTTACATAGAATATAGATATATTTGTAACACAATCACCTGATAACGATTGAATAATTTGAAATAGTGACCATTAAGTGTTTGCAGTGATGATATCTGTTGATGATTAATATATTCCAGACATGGTAGTTTAATAGGCATTGACATTACAGCAAAGTTGCAGTGGGTAAGCTGAAGGGATGATGGTCATGTTGAACATTTGAAGTGCAATGGTCTCCGTTGTTTATAAGTGTCCTAGCCCTTTCATTTTTTCGTGATTGTCTGTATGAAGCGTGATTGTTTTTTATAGATTAGACCGTTGGTTTTCCTGTTTGAATTGGTTTTTCACTAGTCATTTTTTGGTCCTTCATAGCCTGCTGTTCGGAGTGAACCAAGGCTCCGTGTTGAAGGCCGTAATTTGACCTATTATTGTTTACATTTTACACATTTAGACTTGGATGGAGAGTTGTCTCATTGGCACTCATACCACATCTTATTACTATGAAAACATTGACTATAAATTTATGAATTCCATCGCCTTTCTGCGTAAACACTAAAGCACTTCGGCGTAGCTATCAAAAACGTAGTGTCACAATGCAACCTCCGCACTTCGTTGTGATAAAAAACGCACTTCTACCTCAAACCATCGCACTTCAGTGTGATCATCGCGGTTCAGAGTCCTACATATATATTTGTATGTTTGTTTGAATATATTAGTCAGCTGTGTTGTTTGTCTCTGATATATTTTTTACACAGTTTCGGCTGCTGGATCCCAAATGTTTGTCGCATTAACCATGTTAAGCTATTATAAAATTGAGAATGGAAATGGGGAATGTGTCAAAGAGACAACAACCCGACCAAAGAGCAGAAAACAGCCAGAGGCCACCAATGGGTCTTCAATACAGCGAGAAAATCTCGCACCCGGTGGCGTGCTTCAGCTGGCCACTAAACAAAAATGTGTACTAGTTCAGTGATAATGGACGTCATACTAAACTCCGAAATATATATATAAATGAACTAAAATTAAAAATCATACAAGACCAACAAAGGCCAGAGGCTCCTGACTTGGGACAGGCGCAAAAATGCGGCGGGGTTAAAAATGTTTTTGAGATCTCAACCCCCCCTATACCTCTAGCCAATATGTCTGTTTAGATTGCAACCCAATTTCGTCAATATAATGGAACTATAAACACCTGTCATGCCAGTGGAAGGTTTCGCTTCCTATAAAACATGTTTTACCCACCATTTTCTTCGTAAAATGCTCGTAATAACTTTTTGTCTATTCGTTACATTGTATATTTGATAAAGACTAACATTTGATTTTCTCATTTTATATGGACTTCACCTTTTTCATTTGACCATGGAATTTGGTGTTTTTGCCGAACATCTTAACCGGATATAAATCGTTCTTTATGAGGAAAGTGAATTTTAAAAGAACTAAAAATATCCTAATTGTCTACTACTGGATCAGGAAATGTTAACCCTTTCTCAGTTCCCCTTGATCTTTTTTTTTTGGGGGGGGAAGTCAAAACGGGAGCTGCTTCATATATATAAAAGCATACACAGACATGTCGATTAGAAAGGGTCATTCATAAACTATATAATTATCAATCGGGTGCATTTTCACTGAGATAGTATATCAATAGATAGCTCTATCGATGTTAGAATTTCCTGTACAGTTCATTGTAGTTGCCTCTTTATGTGAAGTACGTGTCTATCATAAAGCTGTGGTAAATGTTGTAAAATGTGATCGTATAATTTATTGAACTCGAAATATTGACAGATCATTTATATCTAAATGGTTGGATAACATTTTGTATCTGCGTTGATTTCTCTGAAGGTCGAAAAATTGTCATTAGCAAAATTATAGTACGTTTTTTGTTGTTTTTTTTTTTTTTTTTTATTTTTATTGACAAATTTGATCAACAATAATTTCGTTATTTTGAACTTCGTAAATGATGAAAAACAAGCGTTGACGAAATTTCATTTTCTTTCTCAACATGCCTAGATCAATATTCGAGAAATGACACTTTATTACAGTAGAACATTTGAAAAATGAAATAATTGTTAACTTTCTCATCTTGAAGACATTTCGATTTGGGCTTCTATTTACGCATAGCGCACATTTTGAATAGTACTGACTCTTTTAGTGAGCTTTCACTTATGCATGTTATTTGAGAGAATATAGTATGAGTGCATACGTTTTCCTCCATTTGAAAAAAAACCTGTTTTACTGCACATTCTATCTTCTAAAACAAACATCATGCTGAAACAGGTAACATCTGCCTGATATGTTTATATCAACTGGTATTTAAAGTACCCTATCATAGACATATTCATCGATTTAAAGCTGTAAATTGTACTTTTGTCCATAAACAGGAAGTTCGGTGTTCGACAACACGTGTCAGACATTTTATACATTTTATGATAAGAAAGAAAGACAACATTCCACAAAACCTGTTCAACAATTATAACGTATGCCTATAACCATGATAACTTTGTCTCACTTTTGTGAGTGCAGTACTTAAATAAACTGGAAAAAAATATATAATATTAGACTTTTCTTTAAATTCTGTTAATTTACATCACAACTATGTAAGCACCACTGTTATCAGTATTGCAGCCAATCTAAATAAGAAGATGGTATTGTCGTCATTTAATTGACTAGTTTATAATTTCTTAAATAAATATAAAGAGCGTTTCGAGTAAACCAACTGTCTTGTCAACATTATTATCATTTAATTTCAAAAGTTCATGAATTCACGTAGTCAAAGTACGTATGCCTTCAAGTTGGATGAAGCATTTGTAATTGTAATTCCATAAATAAAATATCCTATAAGGGGAGATAACTCAGATGATTGAATGAAATAGTGGAGTGAATCCCCACCTTAAACTGACAATCAATTACATGTATGACTCAGCTAGTTTAACCAAGTGGTAATCGCAATCTCGGCAAATTATAAAAAATAACAACTTGTGTTTGAAGATTGTAGGTTATAATTCAACCGGAAGGGATACAGACTATTACAGATTATGTATTTGTTTGGTAAACTGAAAGAAATAAAATTACAATATTTTAGAATATGTACGAAAGAAATTTATGAACGTTAAATGCAAATATTAAAAATCGAGTCAAAAACAAAAGTAGAATTTGCAGTTCAATTCAAAGAAATAAACAATTACAGTTCGTCATTGTTGAATAAACGTGTAATTCATGTTAACGGAATTATAAGATATATATTTAACATTTTATAATCGATTTGGAACGTTTTTGACGGTGATTTGTCTCAATATCTTCAGGATCGAATTTGTCGTGTCATCCATGTGCAGTTGAAAGGTAAGGAAAAGAAATTAAACGGTAGTTCAAACGGTTAAGTGTTTCTGTTGTTCTTTTGTTTTCCTCTTATAGTTGATGTGTTTCCCTCGGTTTTAGTTTGTAACCCGGATATGTTTTCTTTCAATCCATTTATAACTATTGAATAGTGGTATACTACTATACTACTGTTGCCTCTATTTGAGTCCTGATTCAATTCCGGAAAATATGAATGAAATCTTTTTTTGGTTGATTTGTTGTCCTACTAACCAATAGTAGATCATCCCACAATCTTTGGTTGATTTGTTGTCATACATAACAATTGTAGCTCATTCTAAAATTTTTGATAAATGTGTTGTCATAATTAACAATAGCAGATCCTTCTAAAATATTTGGTTGATTTGTTGTCAAACTTAACAATAGCAGATCATTCCACAATCTTTGGTTGATTTTTTGTCATACGTAACAACTGTAGATCATTCTAAAACCTTTGTTTAATTTGTTGTCATACTTAACAATGTCATTCTAAAATATTTGGTTTATGTGTTGTCAAACTAAATAATTATAGCAGATCATTCTAAGATCTTTGTTAAATTTGTTGTCATACTTAACAATAGCAGATCATTCTAAAATCTTTGGTTGATTTGTTGCCATACTAAACAAAGACAGATCATTTTAAAATCTTTGGTTTATTTGTTGTCATACTTAACAAAGACAGATCATTCTAAGATCTTTGGTGTATTTGTCGTCATACTTAGCAATGGCAGATCATTCTTAAATCTGTGTTTAATGTTTCGTCATACTTAACAATGACAGATCATTCTAAAATCTTTTTTAATTTGTTGTCATACGTAACAATAGCATATCACTCTAAAATATTTGGTTAATTTGTTATCATACTTAATAATGATAGATCATTTTATAATCTGTAATCTCTGTTTAATTTGTTGCCATACTGAACAATGGTAGATTATTCTCAAATCTTTGTTTAATTGTTTGTCATACTTAACCATTGCGACCATTCTAAAATATTTGTTTAATTTGTTGTCATTCTCTACAATGACAGATCATTCTAAAATCTTTGGTTAATTTGTTGTCATACTTAACAATGACAGATCATTCTAAAATCTTTGGTTAATTTGTTGTCATACTTAACAATGACAGATCATTCTAAAATCTTTGGTTGATTTGTTGTCATACTTTACAATGACAGATCATTCTAAAATCTTTGGTTAATTTGTCGTCATGCTCTACAATGACAGATCATTCTAAAATCTTTGGTTGATTTGTTGTCATACTTAAGGATGTATTCTTCTGACGTTTCAGTCTCGTTGAAATCTCGTTCTGGAATTATTTCCAAAGCATGTGATAAAATGTGATATCAAATGAATTTTAAAAATATTATAATCAAACTTAACTCTGTGAAAACAAATGTGTATTAACAATATGTAGTTTTTGAGCAATAAACTTTTCAAATTTTATAACCAATCAAGTCAGTCTCATTAGCCAAAATGTTGAGAAAATGGGTGAGGGGTACAAAAAATGATTTTACCAGATGCATGTACATCCCATATCAATTTTTTTCTTTTCAGATTTCTTAGATATGTATTTTTTCAATCATTTATAACAAAGAAGTTGAAATAATATGCTTTTTGTTCTAAAAAAAAAAAAATCCCAAATTTACAAAATTGACAACATGGTAAATTTGTAACAAAATTTTATAAAACGTTCTTATATTAACATCTACCTATAGTTTTTTCAAGTTAAACTTATTCAGATTGGTCCACTTCATCTTTAGTGAAAGTATGAAAACAAAGTTAAATTGTGAAACTGTGATTTTTTTTTTATGATAGTAGCCCCAAAATGGGTAAAAATTGATGAAAAATGGGAAAATCATCAAAATTGGGTACTTTCAAATGACTGTAGCAAAAACAGAAGTGCACCACCATATGATATTTTCTTCACCAATTATGTTTTTACAGTCATGTAAACCCAGAAATCAGGTTAAGAAAAAAAGTTTAATTCTAGAAATGTTTGGCTCCTCAGAGGTGTACATCCTTAACACTGGCAGATCATTCTAAAATCTTTGGTTAATTTAATGTCATACTTAACAATGGTAGATCATTCTACGATTGATATTATAACGAAAATGAGTAACAAAAATAAGGTAATAGACAAAATAGACAAAACAATAAATACAATTCAGAATGATAGCGTAATAATTTATATCGATTATATATTTTTTACAGAAAATGGCCTACAAAATAGAATACAAATCGACATCCCCTTTTCTTCCAAAATCAAGACCTTTTGTGCTATATATACATCCGACTCAGAAAACGTAAATCTGTATATCCTAAAGTGAGATGGATTTAGTTGGTGTCTTAGTTCTGAAAAGAAAGAATAAAATTTGAGTTATCTATCTTTGAACTTTTGAAGATCAGAACAAGACGGACGAAAGTCATCTGATCAAAGAAAGAATAATGGATTTCAAGGAAACGATGTTTTGTATAAGTTCATTGTAATTCCCTCTTTTGTGAATTTTGTGTTTATCAGGAAACTATGGTAAACGTTGCTTATTGTGACCGTTTAATTTATTTTTATCAAATTCGAAATACAAACAGAACATTTATATTTACAAATGATAGGATCACATATTGTATCTGTCGTTGATTTCCTTGAAGATCGACAATTTGTCATTATGTAATTTATTGTGGGTTTTTTGTTTACTTTTTAAAGTTTGTTGACAAATTTGATAAAAATACTGTCGTCATTTTGAAAATCCTTTCGTAAATGGTGAAAATGACAAGCGCTGAAAAATTTATATATGATACATATAAATATATTACATATGGTTTGATTTTTCTTGTTTCTCATTGGTTTATTTGGTCACGTGTTTTCCAAATTATATTCCGTATTTTTTTCACTTTTTTGACATATTAACTCGACGTTACTATTTTAGAAATGATATTGACTTATACTTTTTACATATGTAATATATGAATTAAGCAATTTCACTTAGTCAGTACGTTATATATGGACCTGTTAGATTATACTGAATCTCGGACTTCGTCCTCGGTCTATATAATCCAAACAGGCAGTATAAAGGCAACAATAGTATACCGATGTTCAAAAGTCATAAATCAATTGATTGAAAACAAATCTGGATTAGAAACACAAACCGAGGGAAACACGTCAACTATAAAGGGTAATACAACTGAACAACAGAAACACTGAAGTGCAACAAAAACAAACGCCAACATACATAGAAACGAACTTTTGATAATAACTGCCATATTCCTGAACCTGGTTTTATGGCTATCCAAACCTCCTGCTCATATGGCAATGTTAAAAAATATCGCCAAAATGACTACGTCACAGAAATACAGCACAAACAAACACATGAACACTCGACACAGAGAAACGCACAAATAAATGTTATGAATTAGTCGTTACAACATGTAAACCTCAGAATGACAACGACATCTTTCATTAACGAATGTTTATATTGAAATTTGCATTATCTTATCACAATTGTTTTCACCAGCAACAAATTTGTTAACTCCTTTTTGTGTTTATGCTTATGAAATTGTTGCAAAATTTAGAAGTCTTTTTCATGTTATAGATTTTGGTACCGTGAGTGAAATTTGCAATACCACTTTTCGGTATTAGTTTTTACACTCGGGAACACTATCAATTTATTTTAGGCAGATTACTTTCTCCTTATTTGTTAATTGTAGTCTTTGTCTTTAAATCTAATTTCAATACCTAAGGTATACTTATAGCTGTACAATGGGGTCTATGGGAATGCAACCTGAATATAAATCTCTGAAACCGAAAACTATACCATAGCTATCTATGGTACAATTTTCACAATTTTACTTGCAGAACAGAAAAGAAAAAAGGAAGAAAGAAAGCAAAACTTGCCCGCAGTCGGTTGAATTTTTAGAGTTAGGAACAACAGATTCAGCTTAGGGCCACTAAGCTAAACTGCTCGCTTTGTACCAGCCGATATTAACGAATGCTGGTTAAATTTTTAAAAAAACATTCGTTTTTCGTTCCGCAAGCAGTTTATATGTTAAAGTGTTTATTTCTCGTCAAATCACAAGTAAATGTGTTACAATATTCATGAGTGTTCATTTTAATTGCTCTGGTTAAAGGTATACTTCCTCCTAATAAACAACTTCTGTTGTACATTTGCATGTTATATTGATTACCTATAACAGTTTTATCACATAAGTTTGTTTCAAAGTACATCGTTCTCCTCGCATTCTATTCATTTCTATTTCAATTTTCTTTAATTTTTCACAGCCACTTTGGGCATCGACTCTAAATTTTTTCCAAGGTCTCCATATCCCATGAAAGTGCGTTAGTTTTTAATATTTCTAGATAATCTTTTAATATTGCTTATATCTCACCTATTTATACATACTATTTTGTGTATCCTTAAACAAAGTACAAACTGCGAATTTGCTAACTGAAGATTACTGAATTTTGTCATATAATCAAGTTTGTACATGACATTTGAGTCTAGATATGACTTTAGAATTCAATTATTGCATGACGGGTTATTCAATCAAAGCAGAAGTTGATTAACTTATTGATCAACATTGTTTTACTACACAATATTATAAATGTGACAAGTGCTCTGTTTTGGAGACCGATGTGGGACTTTGGTGCCGTTCCTTTGCTTCTTGTTTTGTTAAATGGCTGTAGGCATTTTGTTTCTTGTAGAAATGCGCATTCTTTTCAGTTGACAAATTACTGTAGAAAGGGAAAATTGTACATTTTGTTTTTACAAATCAAAAGTATCTAACTAGTTTAAAGCAGTGGTTTGAAGACAGTTATCCCCCTTACGGTGGTTGAATAATGTTTTATTAAACCATTCAAATCCCGTGTCCACGATTCGCTCAAAAGGATTAAAACGATAAAAATAAAATATGAAAATATCAGCATAAAAACGTTAAAATTGAACAAGAATGAGAAGTCATATGTTATAGGACTACATCGTTTTGAACTGAGTTTTACTGTGCGTATTGCTGTGTGTTTATTTATTCCACATCGGCTAGAGGTGTAAGGGAAGGGTTGAGATACCCCAAAACAAGTTTTACCCCACGGCATTGTATGCGCCTGTCCCAAGTCAGGAACATCTGGCCTTTGTTAGTCTTTTTTTTTTTTTTTTAATTCTGGTTCATTTACATGTTTCGGAGTTAAGCTGTTTAGTTTGACGTCCATTTTCGCTGAACAAGTATACATTATTGTTTAGGTGCCAGCTGAAGCCCGCCTTCGGATGCGGGATTTTCTCGCTGTGTTGAAGACCCATTGGTGGCCTGGGACTGTTCTCTGCTCTTATGTCGGGTTGTTGTCTCATTGACACATTCCCCGTTTCCATTCTCAATTTTATTGATAATAAGAATAGAGGGGCAATATTAATAAACAACTGGTATTGTATTGTTGTATAGATAGGTTTTAGAAAATATATAAAAAGAAAAAGGAAAGCAAAAAAAAAAAAAAAAAAATGTTTCCCTGCCCCAAGCGCCTGTGTGATCACCATTTTTTTTAAGGAACAGTTGTGCAAAATTATCAGATTTTTTAGGGAAAAGAAAAGTAAATGATAGAAATGTTCAAAATAAAATGAGAATATTATTCTTATAATGAGCTTCCAAAAATAAAGATAAACAAGTTTAAGCTTTCTAAAAAGCTGTGGACTGCTTCGCTCTTTCCTAATTTAAGGTAATATGTGTGCATGTGTTTGTTGATTTAGTATTCTGGAGGTGTGCCTAGATTGGCAGAAGTTATAAAATACAGATAATGCATTTTTGTAAACATTGTATATAGGAACATTTTATAGCAAAACAAATCGTGCATATTGCAGATTAACAAAGCAAATAAACACGTATTAATAATTGATATTTCAATATTGAATTTCAGTGTGTAATATCTGCATAATACAACGAACATGAATTTATGACAGTTGATCGGAACTGAAATACACATAGTTAATTTTCCGGCATTTGATGTCTTATCCTGAGACGAGAAAAATCTGTCATTCTTTATCTCATTTAAGCCAATAGCTGTTGCTGTATCTCAGCCGCATCATAAAGTAACCAATCAGAATCTATAGGTTGCACTTTGTAAATACAGCTGTTTCTCAAACCACGCCTCTTTTGGGGAGATATAGAATATTCATAGATAATTAATTTTGTTTATATACTGGTTCCCAGTTATGATTTCTATGTTTCATCTCATAGAGACATAACTTGGGAATGTTACCAGTAAATATACATATGCATATTGTTTATATTGAAATCTGTGGTAATCCTACAGTCAAGGTAGGGATAGTTAATAAATTTAGTGTTAGTTTAAACTCTAAGAAGTTCGGGGCATATAAACGTTGAAAATATGCCGCACAGCCCTATATTTTGACCTTTGAAAAAAATTGTAGTGCATATGAACTTTCCATTCTAGGATATGATTTTTTCAAAACTTCATAGTAAAAGTGGTACAGTTTTAGCCGTAAAAGGAGTTCCTATGGGAAATTGCATTGTCAATATTTACAGAAATGCAACCTATATTGGGTGAAAAAAGAGAACATACAGAATTTAACCAAATATGGTTTATCTCACAGATTTTAAAGAAATTAACTCAAATATGAAGTTTTATAAATATTTCATGAAGATTGAGAGAATCCTGGGCCTTAACTATGATGACTCAGCATAAATTCACAGTTTACAGTATGCATAGTTTACTTAAAGCCCTGAATGCAAAATAAATTCATTTATAAATTTTGACTTGATATATGCTTATATCTATATTTGTAAGTTAAATTATTTAGAAGTGCTTATATTTACTCTTCGCAATCATTGAAACTCATAGATCCTTCCTGAATATTATTGGTGGGGTGTTTTTGTCCTGTCGATAACCTAAAAGTAAGCCGTAAGGCCTAAATCTGCTTTTTTGTCACAGCGGCATAAAAAATACAAGCTAGAAATACAAAAATATCTCAACAAAACTTAAAATAGTGTGTTCTATCATGAATATGTACTAAATATTCCATATTGCTAGAAACAGCAGAATAATTTAGGAAATTTGAGGCCCCAGGGGCCAAAAACAGAAAATTGCCTACCCCTTATTCATAAAAACAAATAATTTAACTTGTAAATGCTATGATTTTATGATTTTAAAGGTCTTTATATTGAAAACAATAACTATGCTTGGAATTTATGCAAAAATCAGATGTTAGCAGTCATTTCTATAAAATTTTAAGTGAATTTATACATCAGACTGGTATCTGCATACATACAACTATTTCAAATATGGCTTTGTTTTAACACTTCTAGCTCATATATTAGCTAAATTATGTCAGATATGTGGGTAGAGATGATACTGTTGTGACAAGAATTCTAAACTGACCATTTGAGGCAGAAATTGTGAACTTTCATTGACAAATAGGCATACAGTAAAATGTGGACTGGAGACACAGGCAGGATTGGGTACTTTATATATTCTTGAATGTTGGAATGATTGACTGCTAAACATTACATTTACAGTATTCTGAAATGCTTTCAATATGTTATCAGAACAGTTTTAAACAGGTTCTAGGCATTTCATGTCAGAAAACATGCAAATAGGGTAAGCTGGCAATAATTAAAGTCTTGTTTTCAAATTCTTTAAAAAATTGAAACAGGGGAAGAGGTATAAAATGTACAGTAAAAGAAAACTTAGAGTTTATGCAGTGATTTCTTTAAGGCTATAATTCTGATAAATAAGTATTAATGTGAGAAAAAGCGTTTTAGAGAGTTTTCTATTGGAATAAATGTTTGTATATGTGATAAGTAATTATTTCAAGATGGCGTGTATATCGACTGAAACTAATAGCTCCGCACCGTGATGCGAAGCAAAAAGGGTCATCGTACTCATTGTATGGCTACATAAAAATAATTCCTGAATGAAAATAAAAATTCCTTGAGTTATTTCCCCTGATATAACAAAGTTTTAAAATTTTGAATCAATAATAACATTTTATTTTGTGTAAAAAAAAATGATATTACAAAAGAGACAAAATCATAATGAAATTTCATTTAAATGGAAAATCTCACAAATAAGATCCATTTCAGCATCTAGTTTGCTTTTTTAAGATCAAATCTAGATGGAACATTTACAACTATAATTAGCAATTAAAAACTAATTAATACTCCAACAAACCGTACCGACCGTGCAAGGGCTGTATAGCCAGTCAAGGTCGTTAAAAACTTCCATATATATAACAAACCGTAAGAAGAAAAGAAATCAATATTTCTATCGATAAAAACAATATTCAAAGATATAACCACAGTCACTGTGTTGAATCAGTAAACTTTTAGAATTATAAGTTTATTTGAGGGATCGTATCTAAATTGACGAGCTCGGTAAACAACATCACCGTAAAAATTAGGGTGTGATATCCCGTTTGTTATAAGTTTTCCACAGGTACAGCCATACTTCCAAACCAAATTTTTGTATCTATAAAAGAATTTAATAAAGGTTTTAAGTAATTTGTTGTAACGAAATCCTTGACTATCCTAAAGTATTTTGCCCCATAACACCCATTTTTCTTTTCATATAAGACTTCAATAGATCATAATAGATCATTTACCAATTTTTAAGCAGATTCTAGATTTCTTTTCTTTCGATTTGAGACCCAAATAATACCAATGCAAATATAAGGTAAAAGTTCCAGTCAGCCTTTTCCCGCCATTTTAAATAAAAATATCTCGAAAAGGAGTTCCATAAACTATCAATGTGTTTAGCTTATTTTGTTCCTAACTAATGTTCTTCAGACTTATAGTATCAATTTTAAATTCTAGATTTTTTTAATTTCACCTAAGTACATCCTTATGCATCAATGGCTTCTGGACTTTTTGGTTTGAGCGTTTCTGATGAGGATAACTCCAGAAGTTCGTGGGTTCAATCCACAGGCAGAGTGACATGTCACGAGCTCCCTGCGAACTGTTAGTTATCCTGTCAACTAGCACGTTAAAAATCCTGCTCAGCATGTCAGTCAAGTGCAAATCAGGGGTCATATTCATATCAGAGTCAATAATATGTTCTCGGCCTGTTATGCATTTGCCATAGCTAGCTATAAAACCAGGTTTAATCCACCATTTTCTACATAAGGAAAAGCCTGTACCAAGTCAGGAATATGGCAGTTGTTTTCCGTTCGTTTTATGTGTTTGTGCTTTTGATTTTGTCATTTGCTAAAGGACTTTCCGTTTTGAATTTTCCTTGGACTTCGGTATTTTTGCTATTTTACTTTTGCCATGGATGTTGGTTTTCCCATTTGAATTGTTTCACATTTTGTTATGGTGGGGAATTTTTATATCTTTTTGTACGGTATTTGGGTTGTGTTTGTGGTTAATGGTCTATAATTGTTAACATCCTTGACATTTGGTCCCTGGTGGATAGTTGTTGTCAATCAAACAACATCCCCATTTGTTTATATTCTTAAAATTACAAAATCATTACGGTATTGTAAAAGACGGCCACTATCGAGGTTCCAGAATTCGTACAGTCACATGATAAACATAACGGGATTAGATATTTCAGTTCAGATCTCATCCCTCCTACTATTTTCGAGCATTGTATTGATTGATTGATTGTTGCTTGCTTAACGTCCAGTGGCAAATATTTAAATTCATTACTATTTAGGATGATCAATCAATGGATTACAAAAATGTACATAAAACAACATTCAATAATTCGGGACGAGCAAAGCACTCTACTTTGTAATTAAAATAGTACACATGTCATGCGCCGTTCTCTGTCCTATTTTTCTAGAATATTACATGCAGATTTGTATCCTAATTTAGAAATAAAACCTGCGGAAATATGTGCATATAGGTTTAGTTAAGTTTTTTTAATCAAAAAGACAATTAAAATTAAACGGAGGATTAATTATCAAATATTAAAGCAGTGAGTATTTAAAATACAAAATGCTGGTACAAGGCATTTGTCAACTCGCCAAGTGTATTTTGCAGAAAAAAAATGTTTATGTATTCTTCAAGAAACTGGTTAAATCACCAGCGTAATTATCATGTTCAAAACTGTGAAATGCCGTTATGCCATGATTAGACCCTGTTATACGTTAACGTCATTGGCCGTCTTTAAGCCGGACAATTTCAAACTGAATTTGCCGGACAATTCAAATTTAACCAGAGCAACATTTCTTTCAACCATTTCAACCAAGACTTTTATCAGTTAACAGTAGTATCTAGCTCTGAGTAGCATGTTTATGTTATAAATTAAAGTGATAATATGATAATTCTTTAAAAGGTTTTAATTCATTCCCTTTCATAAATATTTGCGACTTCTTATTTCAATCTCCTCCGAGTTGATTCTGTCAGTGATGCGAAATCAATGGGAATTGGCTTACATGTACGTATCTTTGCTGTAGATCATAGATTTGAAATAAAAGAAACACGTATAAACTGTAGTGTTTTTTTCTTAATTTTTGATATGTATACACATTTATTCAAAATATACTTTTGATAATGCATCTCATCGTACCTGTTATGCATACCTCATAACAGGTCACGGCGTTATAAAATGACCGATTACATATAGACACATTATGTGAATTATTTTAGTTATGACGTCAAAAATCATCCAAAATCAATTAAGCAATCAATTGTATTGTTTCTGTTGTAATGTACATCTATGATACCTAATTGTGCTTTGATTATCACCTGTACCTGTATACACCTGAGAAATCAATAAGTTAACTGATTGGTGCGTTGGGATTTACTTAACCGTAACGGGATCTCGTTTCGACACGTTAGTTTTGTTGTGTACCTTACGGAAAGTCAAACAAATCGTTTTAAATTGATATATTGATAGTGTCACGGTTTAAATTTATTTTGAAAAATGTGATAAGCAGTTGTTAGACTTGGATGTAACTGCTTGATAGGATATTTTTATCAATTTTGTTTATAATTTTTTTACTTAGTATGGAATATACCTGAAATATATTTATATAGGAATAATTTCAACGTCAATTGTCATGGCAGTGCCTGCAAATGACACCAAAACGACGACGAAAGGGGGAGGGGAACAAAACCTTACGGTAAGATAATTTAGAGAAAAAAATCTTTCATTTATTCACTCTGGTCTTAAATTCATCTGTGAAATTTTATAAAAACCATCTTCAATAAATAGAGTATGGACCCGTGATTTTCCTGGGAGGGGTGACACATAACAGATTCTTTTTTAATCACTAGATTTGGAAGTTGTTAATAGCTTTACAGTATTATTTACATGCGCTTGGAAAACACCTTTTATTATTTTCTTGGTTATAGATGTTTTCGATAAAAATTCTTTATTATTTCAGCTTATTATTCTGTATTTATAATCTGTGAAGACTAAACTATATATTATGTTCCAGGTCTAGATTTAATCTGTTATTCGTATTTTGAACCAATTCCATAAGTTAAGGGGAGAGACATGCAAACGACTCCCAATCATTGCAACCGGATATTTTTTTTTATTTATAGCAAAAACTCATATATGAGCTGATATAATAGGGACTTTTTATTGAAAATTTTACTTGGACGAATACATAAATCTTAATCAATATATTATTTAGTCTCCAGATGTTTAACAAACTTTTTTTAACACTTACCAATAATAAGAAGGGAGCGAATAAAGAAAGCTTATCAACATAGAATCGAGACCCTTATCTCGTATATTCTGACCAAAAATATTAAATCATGTATGAAGGTCCGACTCAGCCCATCAGGCCCAATCAAACTACCTTGGACAATAAAATATAATTGTTTTTGAGAACAAAATTAATACTTTTTCATATTTTCTCGAGATTTCAAATTTAAACAAATGCATTGTCCGCATTGCTGCAGTACCGTAATTGAGTTGACAATTAGTAAAATGATTTCCGGTAAAAAATACAAACACACTAACAGCTTGTTATCTTCACAAAGAAAGAAGGCCCCAGAGAGCATACCTTCACCATAAAGATGTAATACATGGTCATGCAGATGTTACTGGTCATGCCGCTGACGAAAACAAAATCCAAACATGTTTTGTAGTTACTCCTCAGAGTTACTCGCGTGTATTTTACCTGTTTACATATCAATACCCATTCATGCCATTGAACAGTTTTCATTTCACATATCTAGAATTGACTCTTCTGGAGTTTTTCTCGGTAGAAGATTTCTAAATAGAAATTGTTCAGAAAAGAATCAAATTGGTCCAAGAATTTGTATAGTACTAGTAGACCCCTAGCTACTATGATCTACTATTATAAACCTAGAAATGGACTTGGACACTAAAATCCCCCCCCCCAAAAAAAAATGATAGAAAAAATAAAAAGTAACACAGCTGTAATTATAAGTTAAATGTACATGTAAAAGCTACATTTTTATGGAAACAAAAACCTGTGAGTTTGGAGTAACATAAATCACCATGTATGAAGGTCCGACTGGGGCCCATCAGGCCATGAAGAGATCAAACTCAAAAGGCACCTTGGACAATAATATATATAATTGTTTACTCTAGATTTGATTTATAAGGATAAAAAAGCATGTATACAGACATGACAGATACAATATCTACATGACCTACATGTAACTGAAAATTACTAACCTATTGAGATTTTACCTTGGTCATGTTGGTGATATTGCAACTCTTTGATATTTTTGACATCTCATAAAAGCAACCATTTCAAGCATTATGTTTGTATAGAACTTCATACATGTATAGGAAGAAACTACATAGTACTTCTATGACTTAAGATAGAACCTATTACCATGATTACATTCATTGACATTGACTTTTTAAAAATCTGCAATGCCTAGATCTGAGATTTGTGCAACCTAAGTTCGCCAATTGATATGACACAACAATCACTTTCGTACTGGGATATCAGTCATGTATTCTTATTACATCAAATTGAAATATTTATGGAAACATCATCAAAACAGACTTCTGTGCAGGGTCTGCAGATAATAAAGATGTCTTTAGTTAGACAAAAAAAAAGAATTCTGTTACATGTCTGAGCTCTACCTACTGTCATGTACTGTAAATTCAGAAATTATTGCGAGGTTTTTATTAATGCGAATAATGCGACTGGATGAATATCGCAATAATAAGAACTCGCATTCTGGTACCTGATACATATATCTGTATGCAGTTCATAGAATCGCAATAATTAATCTCGCATTTTTGTCCATTTTTCAAAAATCGCAATAATAACTGCATGCAATAATTTCTGAATTTACAGTATATGTATATATATTGTACCCTCATTCTTTATATCTATACCTGAACATATTTTATTTACATTTGTTGCACTGTTTATATATATATAAGTCCAGAAGATTTCCCAATATTGTCATGATTGTGTATGCAAAATATTTAGAAAAAAATAAAAAAATGTAATAGTTTTCTTCAGACTGCTGGAACAAATGTGGAAGACAGATAACAAGTATATAACTTTGTATATATAAGTCTAAATTGAAAACAACGTTCAAACCTATGATTGCGTTGGATAAAAACCGCAATTTTTATATGTGTGCATGCAAAACAAATTTCTTGGTAGAGGGGTCTAAATACAGCACAAACAACATTTTCCAAAAAGACCAAAAAAGTGAAAAGTATATTTAAACAAAACGCATTTAACTAACAGGTCGAATATATTTTTGGTCTTACCATGCTTACAGAAAAGTACTGACAAAATTCTTAAGTCTAGACTACTTGTGGTTAAATTCAACAGAAGAGATATGCCATCAATACACATTAATATTCACACTCATTCAGCAAATAGATATATGTCAGATAACCTAACATGCCTAAGAAAAGGATTGAATGGCAAAACAATTACTGATTAATCATACATTTTGTTATATAATTTCTTTTTTAGGTGGCTTTAAGAATACGACCACTGAACGAAGATGAAAATTACAATGGAGCGAAAAGTATTGCACATAAAGTACAAGCCAAGGTATTGAATTAAATTAAAGAAGCTTGTAATGTACTATTATATTATTTATTTATTTCTCTGTGCTGAGTGTTCTTGCCTTTATTTGTACTGTATTCCTGTCACGTAATGTTGTCATTTTAGCGGTATTTTTAACATTGCCATATAAGCGGGAGGTTTGGCTAGCTATAAAACCAGGTTCAACCCACCATTTTTTCTTAAAATGTCCTGTACCAAGTCAGGAATATGGCAGTTGTTATCAAATAGTCCGTTTCTATGTATGTTGGCATTTGTTTTTGTAGCAGTTCAGTGTTTCTGTTGTTCCATTGTTTTCCTCTTATGATTGATGTGTTTCCCTCGGTTTTGGTTTGTGACCCGGATTTGTTTTTGCTTAATCGATTTATGACTATTGAACAGCGGTATACTACTGTTGCCTTTATTTATAGCATGTTATATAAGAAATTATGTACAGCCTTACAATCAGTGTTTGAATGTAAGATTGTTTTAATACTTGCTGCCATTTTATGATAAAGTACTTTCATAGAATTGACATGTTTCACATGTTTCAGGTGCAGTTTAATATTTTTTTGAGGTTAATTTTTATTCTTCTAACAGTCAGGGATATAACTCTATAGGGTTATTACAGAAAAATAACATACATTTGTTATTGTGGACTAAAAAATCAAAGAACTGTGATAACATATGTATGTTACATGTTTCAAAGGGACAATATACATCATTAGTTCAGTTAAAATGTATAAAAGTTCTATTGATATTACTTTTGTCTATATGTATACTTAACTATTGAAAGATATAACAGTTCATAGTTTGTCTAATAACACAAAATCAGGCAACCCCTCATGCATTTTAAAATTGTCATTACTCAATCAATCTCAGCCATCATTTACTTTTGGGGACCCTAGCTGTCCATATAACCCTAGAACTAACCCATACCAATACCTTAATCTAACACTAGCCATAGTCCTAAAACCTTAACTGAACACTTTAACCCTAACAACTGTGATATAAGTGGGAGGTTAAGCTAGCTATAAAACCAGTTTCACTCACCATTTTCCTTGGAAAATACCTGTACCAAGTTAGGAATATGATAGTTGTTTTCCATTAGTTCTGTTGGTTGATATAGTCGAGCTTTTGATTTTGTCAGGTTTTATGGACTTCCGCCTATTCGAATTTTCCTTGGTTTTTGGTACAATTGTTAATACTTTTTTAACTCTAAAGTACAGGGTCCCCTTAAGATCTTAAGCCAAAACTTATTTGACAAACTGTGGAGTGAACATATCTAGCCCTACCAAAGACATTAATATGGAAAAAGTCTGATCAATTCTGTCTTAGACCTCGAAAATATTTCTATATAGAACAGGAAATTTGATCCTGTTGTTGTTTTCATGTTGAAATGGATTACTTTTTCTGAGATGTTGATTTCAATGGTTTTTCTTGTACATTTCCTCAAATTGGATTTTTTTTGCCTCGTCAGTCCTGTAATTAAAAAGTTTATTTTTATGGGAGGTTAAATTGTTTTTATTCATCCTATCATAAATAAGATATTACTTTTCTATTTATGTATCTTTGATTAAAAGATCAAGAAAAAAAATTATAACATATTCCTGGCATATATACATCACATAGGGGCTTAATTACAATCTTTGATGGTAAAAGAAATTTATTATTGGAATTCTATTTTCGATATTGAATACATGTATAATGAAAACACCTTTGATATGGTAAAATAAATAGATAATTCAATGGTTGAATATATTTTGATTATAGAGATTTTAAACTTGATATAATGAATTGCATACAATTGTGTTTTATTTTAATATTTAATAAAGTGAAAATAAGTTCAAGTTATGAAATAAACAATATCAGCCTGGATTAAAACTTTTGACCTATGTTAAACTTTAAATTGATTTATGAAAATAGTAAATGAATATTGTTTAAAAAAAGACAAGAAGGTACCAAAGGATTTAAAAAAAAAAACAAAAGGGGTACATACATATTTGGTGTTGAGGCAGAAATTTGGTAGTCTCTGTTCATATAAAATAAGGAAATATGGTATAATTGCCAATGAGACAACTATCCAACAGGGTCCAAATGACATGGATTTAAGCAATTATAAGTCACCATACGGCCTTCTACAATGAGCAAAAAATATTTTTTTTAGACTCTGACAATTAAGAAGTTGACATATTATGTTGAAGAACTTTTATTGACTTTAGGTGTCTTTTCATTACTTGTGTTGTCGGGCTGCTGTCTCAGTGATATTTACCCCACTTCTTTTATTCATATGTAGACAATACAATGTGAATTGTGAATTGTTTAAAGAAAAGATTGATTGATTGATTAATTGGTGTTTAAAACCACTTTCAAGTTTCAGCACTGTTGTGCTATTTCGTGGTGGTCAGTTTTTGTTGGTTTAGGAGGCCGGAGTACCCGGAGAGAACCACGACCTTTGGTGGAAAATTTGACAATCCTAGTCAATTAAGATTAGAGTCGAGCACACTTGCCATGTGCATGATTCGAACTCACAACCTCAGTGCTGACAGGCTAGTGATACAGTAGTTGGACTACTTAGACCACTCTGCCACCGAAAACCCAAAGAAAAAGACAAACGAAACCAGAAATCTAATGAATTTGCAAAAAGAACTTGTTTTCCCGTTTGAATGGTTTTACACTAGTAATTTTTGGGGCCCTTTATAGCTTGCTGTTCCGTGTGAGCCAGTGCTCCATGTTGAAGGCAGTACCTTGACCTATAATGGTTTACTTTTATAAATTGTTACTTGGATGGAGAGTTGTCTCATTGGCACTCATACCACATCTTCCTATATCTATTGGGATGAACTTCAGTGTTCCAATAAAAGTATAATTATGGTTTCTCATCCTATTAAAGTTCCTGGTACTTCCTGTATCATATCCATGGAAAGGTTCTTCTGGGAAAATAATAATCAGACTGGTTTATTCAGTAACTAGGATGGAATATGTTTTTTTTTAATTTTGTCCTTCAATCAGTTTAATATATATATTGTAAAGTTATAAAGTGTCCTGAATCTAAATCCATGAAATTTAAAGGTCTAAGGCCTTTGTACTGAGTTAAGAGAATTCTGAGAAAAAACAGTTTAAGACCTTAAGGGTAATAGCCGATGAATTATCTGTAATGCATGTTAGATTTCAAAATATTTGCCTCTAATATACATTATTATATATAAAATTAGAAAACTATAAGCGTTTTTGTATATGAAAGCTGCCATTATTCTAGCACTGACAGTATCAAAAACTCAATTGAGTGGAACTTTTTAAACCACTTGCCTCCAAACTCCATTTAGATATATATAGTGAACAGACAAAGATATAAACAATAAAAAAACCAAACCATATTTAGCCACACACAGTGGATAGACTGATAAGAAATCAATAGTTTACAAATTGCCGTTACAAGCTTTGTCACTATACATGCTATATAACATAATCTTGTTTATAGATCTATAATCACTTAAGATCTTTTATATAAACCCCATACTTACAAAAATCAATTTAACTTAGGTCCAGTTTGTCGATATTAATAAATATCAATTAATTGATATCAAAATCTTGAGTGTCTCAACAGAGTTGTTAACCCTTATACCACCTTACATAGAGTTAAGTCAGTACAGACTATTTAGGCAGCATAATGGAATTGTCTTTTGAAAATCCTGGTATTGTTTCCTATTGTTTATTTTAGGTTTATGATAAGTTCTTATTAATTCATAAACTAATTAAAACACTCCTTGAGGAAGTGTTATTATTTCATGTACCTTTTCAATTTATAAACTTGAGCAATTTTAATTTAGCTTTTTCTTTCAGTTCTTTATGAAATTTTATTTTTTGATGTAGTTTTTTCTATCAATTATTTTTGTAATTATCATGCAGCTTGCACTTTTAAATCAGACTTTTAGACTCTTGTGGTTTCCAAGCTATAAGGGACAAAAAAGGACTCACTGATAGTTTTACTTTAACATGATTAAGTGTTGTTGTCAACTTAGCAGTCGATGATTGAACATGAATGGGTACATATAAATAAAAGTTTTCCTTCAATTGGGATGAGATTTTTGTTTTTATTGACATCCCCTTGATAAGACTTTCAATAGTTCAAACCAAGTTGAAAATACTATTTACATTTCCTGAGCTTTAAGAGTCAAGTTGGTCAGAGGCAAAACCTTAAATATGTACTTTTCTAAACTGACTTATTTTGAAGGTATTTCATTTGAAAATCTAAGCTTGACTTTGTCAATCATATTATGTTAGCTCAAACACACTGATAATGTTTTGAGGGGAAGGGATGAAAGTTCACTTTTGCATAGTACATCAATTATGTTCCAAGGTTTCTAAGTTACGGTCATGTTGGATTGTGATCAGTGTTATTCTTTATTCTTATTTTTGAGGTATTGGTATAAAGAATCCTCTTTTCCCTTTAACTGTATTGCCTGAACTTCCTTGTGCATGTGGGAGTTAGAATACAATTCAACATCCATAATTACTTTTTGTAATGAAAGACTATATTTTAGTGACATTTTAATGCACAACTACTAATTTTTTTCTTAATCAAACATTGAAAGATTCACAATGATTATCCCTGTAAGCAAATATTTAAGAAATGATTTTAGTCATATTAAAATTCACAGATACATTTCAGTGTTGCTTAGTCTTTAGTTTTCTGTGTTGTGTCATCTGTACTATTATTTTTCTGTTTGTCTTTTTATTTTTTGGCCATGGCGTTGTCAGTTTGTTTTCGATCTATGAGTTTGACTGTCCCTCTGGTATCTTTCGTCCCTCTTTCATGTTTTATATCATTTCGATATTTCAACAAATCTTTAAACATTTTTTGTCAATTTTTGTAATTTGCAAAACCTTTGAACACTATAAGCATGATAAGTAGCTTATTTGACATTAACATATAATCACTTCTAAAATATGTCTTCACCTTCTTTTATCTTGTCATTGTCATAAGATATATTTTTTAGAGACCCTAATCAGAAAGAAGGTTTTGCATCGTGAATAAAAATTCAAAAGAGTGTTAGGATCAAACAACATTTTATTGACAATCCAATGTCTCTTGGTAGAAGATATTCTAATTGGTAATAAGATCTGAGTTTGTTTAAGAAGATAAATTACTTAATTTCATGCAAGTCGTCAATTTCTTTTGAAATAGATTGCATATGTATATTTACTTTAAGTCTTGAATATGCACGCAGATGAGATAATTCTGTAAGATCTTGGATATCTATGCATGCAAATGAATTTTGATTTGTTTGAAATAGTTCGATCTACAGCTGATCAGACACATATAACTAATTTTATTAAATTAAAAATCTCATGTCTTTGGATACTTGAACATGTTGAAAGTAAATACCAAAGTACACATATTTTGTGTTAACTTTGCTAGAAATATGTTTGCCATTTAGTGGGGTTGTAGGGTTTTAAAAAGCATGTAGGTGTACTTGCACCATGATGCCATTAGATTTATTTAAATGTCCTTCATTTATCATGTTTTACCAAGGTGCCTAGTGTATCACTGAGGTTAAGAGTTTGTATCCAGCAGATGACAGGTGCGTTCGACTCCAATCTTGATTTACAAGGATTGTCAGTTTTCCTGCCGAAAGTGGATGGTTCTCTCCAGGCCCTCCGGCTTCCACCACAAATAAAAACTGGCCGCCACTAAATAGCCAATTGTGTTGAAAGTGGCGTTAAACACCAAAAAATCATTCAATATTAATGCTTTACCATGAAATAAGGCCAAAATGCTTAAAGATCCTCTCTAACTTATTGCTATCCTTTACATGAACTTAATTATACATATGTTGTCAATTAGATGCACCCAACACCCTCATTGGTGTATCTTATACATATAATTGACATGTTCTTTATAACAAAGGCTAAACTCTTGAAGACAATTTGTTATCTCTAAAGTGACTATTTGAAGCTTAGTCTGTATGAATAATTTTAAATGAATATGTAACAAATAAACTGCTTTTCATGTCCCGTCTACTGTACATGTACTATAGAAGTGGTACCATGTTTTCCTGTCTTTGTTGCAATCTGCTAGCCTTCTGTCTTTTCCATTTGGGCTCTCCTTTCTTTATCAGGTTAATGTTTTGGTTTAAGATAATATTATAATGAAGTTATGGTCATATCAACTTGAAACTTAGTAAGCATATATTCATAATGATGTGAACTTTTAAAATTATATGCTACTCAACATGGAAATGTGATAGTGTGAATGCAGGACATGGCATCCTATGGACTTTTTCTTGTTTGTTTATGGTTTTAAATGTAATTATTGGTTTGAAAGTGCAAGTTCATAATATTGCACTATAGAAGCTGATTTTGCACTATTGAAACAGAACAGTCAAGTAAAGTTACTGAAGTTCGTCATATTTTGGGGAAATTTCTTTTGATATTGTAATTTTATTGTACTAAATTGGCAGTATAAGCAATATTTGATAGGGTTGTTCATCTTTTATTGCTCTCTTCAGTCAATTTAAAACTGATAAAATTGAAACATGAATGTTCAAGTGCTGATAATTTAATGCTTCTTATTTTATGAAAATGCATATTTAGTTGCTTCATCATAAATTTTAATTTTGCCAAAAACGGTTTAAGATGTATAATTTTAAGGAGCTTCCTTGTCGGAAAAGTTTTAATGTTATTCTATTGTATGGATATGTAAAAGGCAAATTTGAAACCCGTTAAAATTTTCCAAATTGTTGAATTGTAATACTGAGATACAATACATGAAATATTAAGTGATCATGTCCAGACTCGCACTTCAATAGATACATTGATAAATAGAGATACTTATAGAAATATTATTTTCAAATTTACAAGACATTCTAAAATTTCTTAAAATATTTTTGTAAAAAGTTTAAAAGGTCAAATAAGAATTTTCTCATCATGAGGACAATGATTTCAGTAGTTAGTTAGTCCCATAAAATTATTAATATAAGGGTGGTCTTTTTAATAAATTTAACATACATATTAAATTTAAATGTCATCAGCATTATTCATCCGTAGTATAATGATGACCAAAGTCACAGTAGCATCCCACAACGTTTAATTTCTTGTCCTTTCTTTGTCCGTAGCAAGTCCATTTTTCAATTTACAAATAAATGAGGTTTAAAGTGAAATGAACATAAAATTGACCATGTAGTGTGTTGTATGGTGACCAACATTTACTGTAAAATCTTTTTGTTTTCCTCCTTTACATGCTTAAGAAAAACAGGGTAGGTAGGATTTCTTTATTTTTGACGTCATCTATATGAAGACCATCTTCAATTTTGTCCTGCCTACAAAAAGTGTCAACAAAAACTTAAGGGTAGTTTGAAGGGATGTAAAATTGAGTAGGTAAGGATACCCTAAACACAATTTTTTTTTTATCTTGGCCTAAATATAAATTTTTTCTCACTTTCTCCTTCCAAGATAAGTCTATACTATGATCACTGTTAGCAATAATAATAACATGGGAGTAAGATAATAAATTTGGATCGGTACATGAAGTGTCGCATGATGACCTGACAACATTATAACATTTCATGTTTTATAAATTCTTTATGTCTTACATTATACTGTCCTTGGAAGTCAATGTATTGAGTGATGGTTACACAGGAATTAATCCATGATTCAGGTGAAATAAAATTAAGTTGATGTAGTGCAATGCTGCCCTATAGTGACCAAAATAGAATTTCACGCCTTACAAATTCTTGTCATTCATGTTACAATCCATGGCAAGTTAATAGTTTGAATTAACCTGATACAAGAATTCAATTATGAGTCAGGTGAAATAAAAGCAATACAATGTTACAGTAGATTTTTTCTATTCAAAGACTTGTCAATATATTGTAATTTTAAAGATGTGATTAAGATTGCCATATTTTTATCTTCAGACCAATGTGAAGTTTTGGCCTATATTGATAATTGTGGTGATCATTTACTTAAAAAATGCTTTACACCTAACTATCTTCATTCTTTTCCCCTGATTTAATTGATAAGTTTATATGAATTTTGTGCTGTATGGAGAATAAAACACTTGGTTAAAGCTGCATGTTCACACAGGGCCTCTGTCTATATAATTTTAAGTCATTATAAGAGAAAGAAAAATGGACTTAGTCATGCAGTGATTTCATCAGATATTTAGAAAAATTGTTAAAGAAAAATTATCTACATTAAAACCATGAAAGGATGAATTATGTCATAAAAAAAAAAAATAGGTTTACAAATTACTTAATGTATGTTGAATAAATCCTATTTCACAGATTGAATTGAGATTGCCATGCATCCAATATATCTCAATGATACATGTATTATATAATGGCAATTTAATTCCACATCGCATCGTATAACAATAGTATATATTTGAACTAATTATTTAGTATAGTTAAGTCAGTCAGCATGGTCAGGGGAATTACTTTGATTAATAAGTGATTTTGTAATCATTTGATTAAGTAAATGCTTTGTCCTCAATTATCACAAATAAGAGTTATCTACCTTTATTTCAAAATTTGAAATAGAGCGATGTATAAAGTAAATACAATTTCAGTAAAACGTGAATTAACTGGTGAAGTGTTATTATAATTTGTGTCATCTGTTGTATTTTATAGATGGTTGTACTTATGGATCCTATGGAAGATCATGATGACGTCCTCCGAGCTAACAGGTCTCGAGAAAAACAGTTTGTTTTCGATTGCACATTTGACAGCAATGCCTTACAGGTAAAGCATGCATGCATGAAAAAATTCACCATTTAAAAACAATAAATTCTGGTTAATATGTGAAAAACTGAACCAAAGGATTATGACTGGTTGAAAATTTTCTAAACATTGGTTATTCAACAAATGGCATAGTGCTAGAGGAAAAAAGCTGAACGAATTCATCAATAACTAACAAAATTATGGCTGAGACTTCATTTTTAGAAAGAAAAAAAAATGGTAGTTTGGGATATCCTGCCAGGATCTAGGCCCACTCTCTTTTTAAATAACTGATATAGACATTTTATAGGGCATATAAGTTCTTTTCCTTATTTGTATCCCCCCATCCCAATTTGGGTGGCGTCACTTTTCAACCAAATGTTATGAAACTTATACACAATGCTAAATATTACCACAAAACTCAGATCAAGTTCTAATTTCGTGGCGTCACTTTACCGTTCTTGTGTTATGTCCCTTTATAACGTTATATGCAAGGGGCATCATCTGTGTCATTGAATCAACCCATGATCAACCTGCAGTTTTCATGATTGTGATGTTATAAATTTCCAATTGAATTATGAAAAACAATTAAGGTAATGAAAAACTCTTCAATTATAAGGGCATGATCAGGCATTTGGGAACATAATATAATAATGTTTGGAACAAAGCGGCTCTCTTATAGTTACACATTATTACACATTATAGTTATCAGTAGCAATTATGATATGAGTTGTAATATTATAGAAAGATAAATTCTTGGATAGCTTGTTTTCATTGAAATCCGTACAAGTACTGTGAAAGGTATCACTCTTCACGTCCATAAATCGGATTATTTATCTCATCAATTGTATACCAATCCTAGCAATAAACCCAGATCTTTTGGACAGGGCTGATAAAATATTAATGAAATGGAGCAACTATCTTATTTTTATGGACAACCAAATCCTATATGATTTGTTGTGCATCGTTTTGACCTATTTTCTTTTGATATTGTTGAAATATTCCCTTTTGATCGACATATTATTTGAGCTAACATTTTAGCATCTTTGTTTAGGTGTATTCACCTCTTGATCATTTGACCTGCTTTATTTGAAAAGTATTAAAGTTGTACTTAAGAGTGTAATACATGGTATATGTTTTAAAATTCCACAAAATTATTACTTATGTTTACTTACAAATAAGAGGGACCATTAATTACGGTCACTGAAGGCTTTGTTAGTAAAAGTTTCATGTAAATTTTTGTTTTTATTAAATTTACAGAGGTTATATCCTTTAAAAGTTATGTAACACATAATATAGGCCACTTATACAAATTGCAATTTGAATAAGGTCATAAACTTTGAACTTAGCTTAATTAGTTCAAACAAAATTTATTTAAGTAAACTTTTATTTTGAGTGTAATTATTTAGTCATGAAACTTTTCCCAAACAATACTTTTTTTCTTCTTATTTTCCAAATGCAATTTTTTTTCAATGTCATGTTGCTGTTGTTTCAAATTGTAAAATTTGAAAAACTGCATTAGTAGTCTCAATTAAAGTGCCTTTTCCATATTTTGTGGGTCTAAAGCAATTTTCATGATTTTAGTAACTTAGCTTCATCAGGAAAGCTCCAATCCAAACAATTGATAGCCAGGGATGTGTAAATAGGGTTATATGTTAAGAACCATATGACCAAAAATAACCTAAACAGAAGAGCGGCCAACTTTTTTGTAATTAGAAAGGACTTTGGACTAACATTGCATAAAATGAAAGCAATTTACAAAGATTGATTGATTGATTGATGATTGCTTTATGCCACATCAGCACAAAAAGGCTATGTCGTGGCGAGCAAACAAAGAAAGGAACATTGTAAAGATAGTATGCATGTCTGGCCTACGAAATATATTTCATAAAAAATCATATTTAAATCATACAAATTTAAGAAAGATAATTCAAGATGACCCGAATAGTTGTGAAAAGTTTGTTTAATTTGTTTATCAGTATCAAGTACATAACAATCAAAAGTTCAGACACTTTTCTTTCAAAGCTATTCTTTAAGTGCTTGGTCCAGATTTTAAAATGATTCTTGCTAAAGAACAATTTTTTGTTTGAAAATTAAAGGAGATTTTATTCAAACAGAGTTGCATTGTTAATATTTTGGAATCTGATCTTTTTAGTACATATGTACTTAGTAAAAGTACTGTTCAAATACTTATATTGAATTTTTTAAAGTGTTTGTTTATAAAATAGATTGACTTTTAGAATCAATAAACATGATAAAGTACAAAAGTAAATCTTCTATCAATCAAATATATATGATATTTAATCTTTACTTTGTTGGATTGTCAACAATTAAATCAATAAGATGTTCTTTTAGTAAGCTCGATAACAAAAGGATTGAAAAAGTCTTCAATTTTCAACTGTAACAATTGTGCTTGAAATTTTAAGATAGAAAATGAATTTAAGAAGATTATAGAAAGTTATAATTCAAAGAAATATAAACAAGATGGTGTCCAATGACAAATATTTGATCCTCTCTGTTGAATTTATTCACAATTTTTTCAAGACTCATATTAAGTTTAAAAACTCAAAATGTCTATTTTTGCAATTTTGTTCTTGGATTTTTAAAAATTCCCCAGATCGAACTCCTTTCAAAACATATACTATCTCCTTTATCCCCAGAATACATTTTTGGAAGTTTTGTAAGTTTTATGCAGTATAAAAATGCATTTTGAAATTTGCATGAAGTTATACATAAACGTATCTGTTCAATTTGAATCTGTATGGCAAAATGTTTTCAATGGTAAAGTTTCAAAAGCACTATTGAATAAAATTTGTTAAGAGGATTAAAATTTTTAATATTTAATTTTTTAATTTATTAAATAAAATAAGAAATAGTTGATTTCATTTAGTTGATATTATTAAATTGCAAATTTCATTGTTAATAAATCTCCATGAAATTATAAATTACATATTGATAATATTCCATGATCTTATAAACTCAGTGAAATAGACACAATAACTTAATGGGAAGCTTTTGTGGCAGTCTTAGATTTTAATGCAGCCTTGATACAGATTATGGCATTAATTTACATCAAATCATGCAGAACACAAGTCCTGTTGAAATCAAATGGTATAAATTTTTTATTATCAATTAGAAAACAAGTGAACTATGCAATAAACAAAAAGACATCTAGATAGCAATATATATTCTTTGAGAATAGAAATTAAATGTATACAAGATATCAAGCTCTCAATCGTCCAGATTTTATAAAAGTTGCGAATAAATTAAAATGATAAGACTGCCAACGCCACATAATTTGCCAAATAACAAACACAATTCAGATATTGACAATTTAGAAAACCACAAGGTTCCTGACCTGATTTTCAGTCTTGTACAAAACATATATCCTGTAAGAAATAATATGGGGAAAACAAGTTTCTTTTCAAATATACATGTTACTTGTGTAAGTTAGGAGATTGACTGAATTTAACAATGACAGAAGTTGACCTGATCTATCATAGTAACTTATATCAAATTCATTGATTCATTGATCCTTTTATCTAATTTATTCAAATGCATAAAAGAAAGTGCTATTAAGACAATAATAAAATTCATGTAATGGAAAATAAAAAAGGTACTTTTTGTTGGAATCCTTAGCCAAAGAATTTGATTTATTGGTTTGAAAAGTTACGGACAGCACATATTAAGTATTCTGGGAATGAAAGGTTGCAGTCCTATATGACAATTAGTGTTCCTGTCCAGGTGTGTTTTAAACATGTCTTGATTGCACCATTTTTTTCTATCGGATGCAACATTTTTTAAATTTACTTAAAATGCTTTCCATACCAGACGTATAGAGTTTACATTCACTATAACCTATGATAGAGACTGTTCAGTTAACTAACAAGAGAATGCAACCATAAGCAACCTTCAAACAAATAAGACATATATATATATCAACAACTATTATTTTTTCTCATAAAAAATGGGTATATAGATTAATGATATATTGGTGGTGTTACATGCTACAAAGTCCATACAAATTATTTTTGCAAAGAATTCCACTCAAGCCGGTGCTAGGGCCGTCTCAAACTTGCAGTGAGGTGAGAGTTTTTTGCTCAGTGTTGAAGACCTCACTGTGACTTTGAGATGAAGAACAGCAATAAAATCACTGTTCCTTTGCTTTTTGTGTGTTTTTTGCTGTGCATGTAATGATTTTGTGTCATGGATGGATACCCCATATCCTTTGTTTTTCTATTATAAGATTGATTTAACAGTCAGTGGGAAGCTAGATTAATTAACTATTATATATAATATCTTGTCGGTTCTTATAAATATTATTTAGGCCAAATTCATCAGTTAGACAGCAACACAGCAGTGTAACATCAAGAGTTCAGCATAAAGTGTTCAACAAGACAATTTTTTTAATTGACTTCATATTTTTAATGGAATATATTTGATCCCTCAATCAAATATATAAAATTCAAAGTTGAAATTCCCTCCATAAAAAGAATGATTTTTATTCTGAAAAAAAGACTAAATTTAAATAAATTGAAAAACTTTGTGGATCTAATTCCAACCCTTTGACCCACCATCAAGGTGACATTACCATGATTACTATAATTATCCTAAAGATCATTGTCAATTATCCAAGTGTGCAAAAACTTAAGATTTTAAAGATAAAACTACTAATTTGCATGTAATGCAAAAACAAAACTATTGTCTGGGATGACCTATTTTATATATTCTTAAATACACAAAAACAAAATTATTGTCTTTGAAGACATATTTTATATGTTCTTAAATACACAAAAACAATCATGACAATGGCATTGTTCAGATAAATGACACAATTGTTATATGATATGCAGTCGGAATTGTTTGTTTTTTCTGATCTGGCACATGATAAAGGGATTTATTTTGTTAAAACAAATGGTAATATTTATATAAAACCTTTTCATTGCATTGAACGTGATTAAGTGGAGATTTTGTCATTAAACACTTCAGATATTCAAGTTTAATGAAAATTTAGATAAAGATATTCATTGAATATAAGTGGCCAGGCACTTCATGATTTCAGAATTATCACTTTAAAAAAAGAAAATGTTAAAATTGACATGTTCTCATTTCAAATGTAAGCAGGAAGACACAACAGTTTACAAACCTAAAGCCATGTGTTTTGAACCCCCTCTGAAATCAAAAATTCTATTAAAGACTATTAAAGTAGAGATTCAGGTTGAAGTTTGACTGTCTTGACCCAGACTTACCCCCTCTGAGACATCCTGACTACATGTCAATATATAAAATGATATATGAAATGAAGAAATTTTAATTTTAACTTTCCAAAGTGGTGATAGGGATAAAGGTAGAGGATATACTAAGTGTAATCAAAATTATTAATCACAGAAAGGCAGACATTAACAACCATGGCAAAATAAAATAAGACTAGCAGACAAACAATTACTCATAAAACACTGTACTGAAAACTAAAGATTGAGCAACACAAACCCCATGTTAAACTCAAGGCACTCTGAGGAAAGAAAGGCAGTTCTTGTTTCACTAGTTGCAACCCTCAATGATATCTCACATTAAGTAATGTCATTAGATGAGGTATGAGACCTGAGTCGTGGCTTCAACAAGTGGAACATTGTAAAAGGACCATAACACAGCTGATATCCTGTCTCTTTTCCTAATTGTATGACAAGAAAAGTTGGGATTAAATTTTGTCCACATGTTTCCTATACTGGCTTGTTCCTCAGATACACATACAATGTATATCTGTTGACCAACATGTATAGGCTTCAGACCACAATTAATTCCCTTTGTTCGTGGTCTAGGAATATAGTTCCCAATTATTATATGGGGTATTTCTTCCTGAGTATTCTGACTACTGTTTACTTTAAAATGTTTTCTCTTTAAATGGTCCTATCAGTTGCATATACATTGAAATAAGTAAAACATGTGGAAAAAAATTTATTGTTGAAAGTGAAAGTAGTGATTTGGCCAAAATGAAAGTAGGGTAGAAATTAGCCTTCGTCATTTATTCAAGACTCAAATCCTACCATTGGCATGTTAATAGGGCTCTCAAAAGAAAAAGCACTGATAGATTGTCCTAGGACAAGCATATTTTATTAGAATAATAATGGTCTGTAAGCAGCTAAATTTATTTCATGTTTGAAGCGGTGCGAATTTTTTTTAATTCAATTTGACTTTTACAAAAAAATGCATTTTAACCAATGGGAAGAATAATTGTGTTCTGAGGCCTATATATGGCATGACCTTGACCAAAGTGCACATCTAAAAGGTCAAATCACAACTTTTAACTTGTTGCATTCATTTAAGAGCCTCTCAAAGCTTTCTTTGGTTCATGAAAGATGCCGGATTAATAATATTGTCCTGATGAAAAGTTGTGCTTTTTATAAAATAGTAGATTGTCAAAAATATTCTCTTCCATCTTTAAAATAGTGAGGATATCACAGTATCATTATTAAGGTAGTTGTTAGTTTGTTTATTTGGGTAAATACTTTTATTTTTTATTTGGCAGGATGAGGTTTACAAGAATACTACAAGATCTTTGCTGCCAAATATCATCAATGGTTACAATGCTACAGTGTTTGCCTATGGAGCAACTGGTATGTTCTAAATGATTTTTACAAACATTTTTTTTCATATTTTCAGCTTTTCCAACATACAATTTGTTGATCGTCAAGATTGACAATCTGGACAATCAACAGTGTGTAAAAAAATCTGTAAACCAAATGTTGAATAGGTTTTCAAATTGCAAGTTGATGTGAGCATTTAAGTTTGACTGATATTCACATTATCACTTGCAGAGGAAAGGCAATAGAAATAGATACATTTTTACCTCCATTTTTGTTTAATTTTCATAATTGTAACTCACTTTTCCTTATGCTGGGGTACGTTACAGAAATCGACTTAAGATACATGTACCTATAACCTACCTGTAAAAATCTGGCAATTTGCATGACTCAAAAGAAAGGATAAACATATATCAAATTTGAACATGTTTTTATGTTGCTTACTTTTATTAAGTAAAATTATTGAATGTTTTACTGAATGTTTTGAAAATTAATAATTGAAAAATGTCTGGAAATAAAAAATGTTGTAAATGTTTATTTGTTTGTATCATGTTTGTATCAAACAACTAATTAACAGATAAACTAACGTTTACTCTGTTAGCAAAACTTGAAATAATAACAGTTCAGCATAACAAACTGTAACTCCATTTTTCAGTTAAAAAGATTTTCCAAAAATTGTCAATCTTTTGTACCTCAGTTTGAAAGTAAAAACATACACAAAAGTTTGGATGTAAAACTGAAGTTTTCAGGGGAATTGGATTTTTAGTTTTTATTCCTATGTTTTTATCCTTTTATGGGGTAATTAGTTAAAATTTACAGCATGGTGACATACAATGTTATTGGACATTCTATATTTATCATGCTTTACCATAAAATAAGGTCAAATTGCTAAAAAGGTCCCATTCCTAAATTACTGAAATCTATCAATTTGCATTAAGCAAATAACATGGTATAAATCTAAGATACACCAACTCATGCTAATGCCTTTGTAGGTGTGTTTATAATACTAACATTTAATGTGCATGGAATTACACTAAGTAACGTATTATTTCACAATGAAAAGGAAAATGTTTTAATGTGAAATTATATGTTGCATTTTTATGCCCCATTTATGGGCATTATGTTTTCTGGTCTGTGCGTCTGTCCGTCCGTTCGTCCGTCCGTCTGTCCGTTCGTCCCGCTTCAGGTTAAAGTTTTTGGTCGAGGTAGTTTTTGATGAAGTTGAAGTCCAATCAACTTGAAACTTAGAATACATGTTCCCTATGATATGATCTTTCTAATTTTAATGCCAAATTAGAGATTTTCCTCCATTTTTACGGTCCACTGAACATAGAAAATGATAGTGCGGATGGGGCATCCGTGTACTGGGGACACATTCTTGTTATTCTTTTGCACAAAAAGGTGTGAACGAATGTTGATTGATAAATGAAAATCAAAAGTTGGCAAGCATTTAGTACACCGAAGGAACCCTCAACCACCCGCTTGACAGACTGGTGATTTACAATTTTCTTTTACATTTGAAGTTACATTTGCATGCATGAATCCTATTTATTTATTTATGTTTCTTTAATATCCAAGGATCTCACATTTGTCATCTTTTGAAAAAAAATCGCATTAGTAATTCATATAGGATGTTTTAAATCAATACTTTGGATGAACATAAATTCAATGTTGCTTGTTTAATCTAGCATTTAATATGTATTTCATAAAAATATTATGTTAATATTTAATTCTACTTTTCATGTGCGATGATGTATTTGGATACGATTGGTAGTTATATCAGATATTATACTGTATGGTCGTTGAGTTTTATTACGACTCAATCAAGTATTGCTATGTCATTTTGCAAAAAATGAAGAAGAAATAAAAAGAAATATCAATAATTAGAAGCATTGCAATAAACAATATTGATTCACTGTCTCATCATGACTATTGAAAATTGATTTGAGTGAAATTATATTTCATTGGGGACTTGCCTGTCCAATGAATTTGAAAATGCAATACTGAATGAAATTTTTATTCTAAAACTAGAATACACTGCCAGAAAATTGGATTTGAACTCAAACACTATAGTGCATAATTTCTCTGGCATACAAGTGCTGTTTTAGGACTTGACAGCACCAGCAAGTCCTGAAAAAATCAGTCAAGACTTCAGAGCAATCTAATACTGAAACACTTTTGTGGGTTACCCTATCATTAATTTACATTAAATCCAAGTCCATCTTTTTTTAACAATTAGTTAAAATAATTATTCCAGTCTATTTTAGACTTTCCCAAACCAGACACATTTATATCTTTGGTTCTTTGTGTTGTTGGGTTTTCCTTTCAATTTTACCAGTTGATTGCATCAAATTTGTTTGTGCAAATCAAGCATACTGTTCTCTTAATGAATTTTAAAGATTGATGGAACGTCTGGGATATGAAATGATATTATATTACAAACATGACACATGTGTTTCATGCAAATAGGGTAGAAATGGTTGACTGAAGCTAAAAAATTATATTATTTTCATCTGGAAATCATTTTTATTTTTACTTCCAAAAACATTAGCCCTTAAAAGCCCTTGTTTATTAAATAACTTTGGGACTGAATGGTACATTTTTGTATATTTCTAGGTGCAGGAAAAACATACACCATGTTGGGTACAGATGATGAACCTGGAATCATGGCCCGGGGACTAAACGATTTGTTTGTAGAGATGGACAGAACGAAAGAAGAAATGAAATACAAAGTCTCCATGTCTTATTTGGAGGTACAAATTAATGTCTGATATCTGTTTTATAACACAGAACATGTCAGGTGTATATCAGAAATTTAACTTTACAGTATTGGTGTAGAAAGTTAGATTGGTGGACGATCGACAGCATTTGTATATGAGTTTGTTTTGTTTTTTAATCATGATTGACTAACTAACCAGTGAGAAAAAAAATCAAAACTTAGACAAGAGTGAAATACTTGGATCTATTGGTACTCTCAATTCAGATTATCCAGTCACCACTTTCAGGGGCGGATCCAGCCATTTTTAAAAGGGGGGTTCCAACCCAGGATTAAAGGGGGGGTTCAACAATATGTCCCCATTCAAAAGCATTGATATTGATCGTCAAAAAAAAAGGGGGTTCCAACCCCCAGAACCCCATCCCCCTGGATCGGCCACTGACTTTTTGGCTAAGCAAACAGAGAATGGAAATCCTACCCTTTGCTGGTCATGTGATCTTGACAGTGTTTGATTGATGATCCTAGAAGATTATCAGTCTTATGATGATAACTGTTTTTTATAGTCTTCATTTACAGAATTTGTCGCTCATGACTGATATTTGATGGTCTCTATTAAATTTATATACGACCGTTCTTGGAGCCATTTAGAGATTGACACATTTAATAGACACTTATTTAAAAGAGCATTCTTTATTGACAGGGTTGTTACAAAGTTTTATGTTACAAATTTAAATTTTGTACTTTTAATTTTTGTGATATTTGTATCGATTAGGAAATTTAATATATTTAAACTTTACTACTGTAACAAAAATTTCTTTAGATAGAGACATTTAATTTTCCACGATTACAAAAAGTTTGTATCACCTTAAAACCGCAGATTAAGTTGAACTAGGTCATTATAGACTTTGACTCTATGTATGTATTATGAGAAGTCTTAAAAACATACCTTGACCTTAACCATGGTTTATGTCAGTTCAGGCTGTACGGAATACTGTTTATAACAGATGGACGGGTTATATTTCTAATTTGATTTCTAAAAGTACTTTTCTTTACCTAACGAAAATTTATGTAAACCATAATAATGTCAAGTTTTATATTAATTTTATATTGAATAAAGTGTTAGGGCTCTTTTCAATTGTCAAATGTTGTATGGTGTCAGTAACATGTAGATAATTGAAATGGTTTCATGACATAAATAATCTACATGCACTTGAGAAAACTAAAAGCAAAGGATCAGGTTTTAATGGCTGTTCTTCATCTAAAAGTTGAGTAAGGCCATCATTGAGGCAGAGTACAAGTTCATGTTATTTTTAATTAAGTGATGTTGTTGGGTTGCTGTCTCATTGACATTTAATCAATAGGTTCTTTTTTTTTATTCATAATGCAAGTATTTAAAACTATTGTCATAATTGTGCAAGTGTCATTCTCATTTTCAAATATACATGATACCCAGGTGTCAGGGATAGTATTCTTAAAATTGGTACCTATCCAGTGAATTGAGTTTAATTTTACCATGTGTTTTGTTCTGAACAATCAAGTTTTAGACATATATACCCAAAGAAATGATTTCTAAATTCCATCTGAGAATTCATTGTTTATTTGAATCTAGATTATCTTTACTCAGTCATTTTCTTTATTTAATTAGCATTATCTGTCTTAAGATTTTATGATAAATATATATATATAAAAAAAAGAAATAATAAGATCTCTTGGACTTAACTGCATGTGCACAATTATTCCTACATCAACATATTTGTTCGTGATTTTTTTGGCAATGACTAAAAGACAGAAATAAAAGTATGTAGAGATACTACACTTTACCATTTTACAATTTATAAATTGTCATCAACCATAACATAAAACTGGAGTCTGTTCATTTTACAGTATGTTTAGAAAATTAACTGACTTATTGGATGAAAGAAATTACAGGACTTGAGTTTATGAAAACATGTTCAATGCACTACATAATTAATTGTAACTTGTTATTTGGCTGTATTAGGGAATGTTACCAAATATTGGTCTTAATTTCTAACCTTTTACCAAGTACTGTTTCTTATAAACATGTAAAATGTTATTCATAGAGGCTCAATAGTATTTATATTATTGCCATGAAAATAACAAGGGTATTTTATATTATAGGCTTAAAAAGATTTGTTAGAATTGAACAATATTATTGCAACAGCCTTTTAAGTACAAACACTTTCGATTATTCAATGTTTGTTAACCTTACACTTCAATTAAAGGAATCTATAATTTCAAATCATTGAAATTCTCTGTTTGGAATTTTAAACCTGAAACTGGATAATGAAAAACAAAATGAAATAGAACTGTGAGGTGTAAAGTCAATAGACCAAATGTAAATAAGGCAATAATAGTTTAATCTAAACAAAGATTTCAACAAATAATAAAATCAGATGAAATAGAAATGAGGTGGGTTTGGAATTTAAGGCATTGCAAATTAAATTTTTAGGTTTAAAGGTTAAACGGCTGCTCGTATAGTACTGGTATTTATTATGATACAAGTTTTGTACTTCTTCTAGAAATCATTTAAGAAGAATAATTAGTACCAAAATCACTGGTCACAGCTAACTAGTGCCATGATTCAATGACATTGTTTATTGAACCTCACACATTCACTATCTTGAATCCTTTCAAATTCTTGATTTGGAATATAATTCCTGAGTCGTGCAGAGATATGTGAGTTTGAAATTTATGTTGGCCTTTTAACCAGAGGGTTACAGATTTCAAAAAGGGCCTTTTATATTAACAAAAAGTATATATAGCTCCCTGTATGCTGAATTTTGTGGAAAATTCATACACAAAGAGAGAAAGCCTCACCTAAGTGATATTACTTGTACAATAAATCTCTAACCTGTCAAAATCTATCCTTAATTGCTTTTATTGAAGTCATATATTAAAGATAGAAATATTTGTCAACATATCCAAGTGCCAATACACAATTTATCTGAATGTCAAAACCTGATTGAATTATCCTTTCACTTCATGAGAGTCAATAATTCATTTTTCAAATTACATTTGTATGATTATAATTTATTTTATATAGGTATTAAGCATTAATTGGCTTGATAAGGTTTTAACATGACGTATCTTAAGTGGTTAGATTAAATGATGATTAAATAACATTATACTGCTATTATATATTTAATTCTGATATGTTCTTTATAAGTTTATAAATAAGTTGTTTAGAGTTGAAAAAGAAGCTCAAGTGGAGGTTTATATATTTTTTTTGGCCTTCATCTCAGAAAAAAAAAATTTGTCTGAATGAAATAATTTCATACTTGATATAAATTTGAAATATTTTTTGATAATTGCCATAAGAACTGATTGCTGTGTCGTATCTTAGATCTGAAATAATAAATTTGACGTTACATAATTTAAAAGCTCTTATGTTGAATACAGACTATGTGAAGATTTGGCAAGAAATGACTGCAGTTTGTATTTGAATTAAATGGCAGGTATTGTGCATGTAATAAAAGCCCATTGCATACAATATAGATATCAGTGCAGTTATATCATATCTGATGAAAAGTTTTTAAATTATTAGAGTCACTGCTATTATATGATAGAAGGGTATAGCAAATATTTGAATAAAACATTTTTTTTGTGAGTAGAGTAAAGGGCATTAATTGTGCAGTTTTCACAAAAATGATGCATTTAATTTAGTGTAATATAAACCTTTAATTGATATAGAATCTTCGTTAGGTCTGAATGGTTATAATAGTAGAGATTATTGATCAGTACAACCAATTACATGTGTCTTAAAACTGGAGCACTACCATTAAGTTTCTGACATAAATGTTTGTGGAAAACATTTTGAAAGTTTTCAAGGGAACTAACTCTGTTCACTTGTGATACAATGTAAAGTTATTACCCAAACTTCATAAATTTTTATTTCAGTTTTACAATTTAGCTGATCCAACAAAAAGTTTGTTCAATGTTTTCTTTGTCTGTCTTTAGTTTCTATGTTAATGTTTTGTGGACTTGTTTCTCTTTTGTGTTCCATATTTTTTTCCATGGTGTTGTCAGTTTGTCTTTGACTTTATATAAATTATTTAAAATTTCTGAATTTCCCCTTGATATCTTTTGCCTTTTTTTCAAAATCATTAAATTATTTGTTTATAGCAGGAATTAAGTTAATAATAAATAACTCAAATTCATTTCATTTTGAAAGATTCCTCCAGAGAACATTAAATAGTTGTCTCATTGGCAATCATACCACATCTCCTTATTTTTATATTGGACAAATAACAAAGAATCTAGATTATAACTTAATCTAAAGGGAATAGAAAGTACACAATTATTTGAAAATTGATATTAGATATGAAATATTTGAAAGGTAAATAATAAATATTTCCATTTGTCATATTATAATAATTGTCAAGAGATTCCTTAACATAAATATTACATTATAAGATTAAAATCTCTTTTGTTCTAGGTGAATAATTATGTCAATAAGTTATAAATTTTTGTTCATACAATATATTGGAAAATAATGAATCCTAATTTGTTCATTTCTACTATAAACTTTTTAAAAATACGGAAAAACTATAACAAATTAGCTTCTTTTTCTTGGAGAAAGAAAACTGATATGGTTTGGACAGCAATTGATTCTTATATGGTCTGAAAAGAACTTAATTGTACTATGGTTTAAGAGCAAATAGATATATCTAGAAGAATACAATTGAAATCCCTCTGGAGGATACAAGGATTGTAATATGTGGTTAACCATGAATCTGATAGAAACACGACTATCAGCAAATAAGCTTAGTGCCAAAAGAGTAAACTATCATCAGTACCTAACAAAAACTATTATATAATGATATTAATTATCACTATTTGATATACCCTAGAGTATAATTAGTAAGAATAAATTACCTGTAAGGAAATATTTCTTACTGTAGGTAAATTCTTAAATTGTCATTATTAAATACATGCATATACTATTTCATAGTTTAAAAGGAAGTTTTCAAAATTAATTATATAGCTAATGTGTTTTGCTGCAGAAAAATTAAAATTCAAAAGCAGCTTCGGGTGTTCGTACAGTGTAAAAAAATAGGAAATGTAGGGTATATGTCAATGAGACAGCAACCAAACAACACAATTAATCATAAGACATCTAGAGGTCCAAATGCAGTCTTCAACAATAGATGAGTGTCTTTACAATAGGTCAAGTTCTGAATTGTCCAAGTCTGCAAAAGTTGTGAATGACTTATAAACTATCAAAGATCTAGCTGCTATGAATCGTCCATCAATTATTAAGGAATAAATAAGTGGTGCAAGGTCTAAGGCCAGTAAGGGTGTATATGTGAATAAATTATAAGAGTCTGATACTATCAAATATCTGGTATGGATCTTTAATCAATTATTGTGTGGGTTAGATTAGCAGTCTTAGCTCTTTATGAAAGGAGGGAAAGCTCGTAACCCTTAACATATCTAAGTCTGTAAATAATAAGAACTATGTCAGGACTTTTATAAGAACTTTCTTTATCTATTTCAGATATATAATGAAATGATTCGAGACTTGTTAAATCCATCATCAGGTATCCTTGACCTTCGGGAAGATGCAAAGGGTGGTGTTCAGGTGGCAGGTCTATCTGAGGTCACAACAAGGTCAACAAATGAGGTAATTTTCTTTTTAAAAGCAATCTTAAACTATTAAGAGGGGCGTAAAGAGGGGTATCTGCATGGAAAAACGCGAAATAAAATTGCCATTTCAGGATGAACGAACAATTAAAAATTTCTTGCACGTTGATCTTTTTACCGATTTCACGAAACATGGTGAATAACAGCTGCATGTGAAATAGAATTGGCAAAACACGTTGCACGAAAATAACCCTTACCACCCTCTACTAAAATGACTTGATATCCTTTTAAGATATCTTATACAAGATGGCACGGTATAGTAGTGTGCACATGATGAAATATAAAACTCCAATATATGCAGAATTTCAAACCACAAAAATCAAGTATTATGACAAAATAATTTTCAATTAATCCACAAATATCAATACCCATAAACATTTATGAATCCATGGTAAGCCAGAGAAAACCAAGCAGATATTGCAAGTTTTTCCCGTTTTTCATATTTTTTCATGACTGCTGTAAATTCAGAAATTATTGCGTGCACTTATTATTGCGATTTTTGTAATAAGGACATAAATGCAAGATTAATTATTGCGATCTCATGAAAATCTGCATACAGATATATGTATCAAATATCAGATGCGAGTTCTTATTATTGCGATATTCACACAGTCACATTATTCGCATTAACAAAAACCTCGCAATAATTTCTGAATTTACAGTTTTGATTGACATTTTTTTCTCAGGAAGATGTTGAAAAAATGTATGTTTTAAACTTAGTTATCAAAATATTATTATAGCCATCTATTTTTATGAACATAATTGAAACATAGATAAAAACAAATCTGATTGTTGGCCATGATAACAACATATATGCACTACCTGGGATTGCTTGATTGCTTGATTGATTGCAAAATGTTAAATGTTCAGCAGAAAATAAGTTTTCAGGTGAGAATAAGGAAAGGTATACAATAAAAAAATCACTACATATCTTCTCCATTTTTTGTATTTTGCTGTTAGAGTCTTTTACTGATGACAAAGTATGAAGAAAATAATTTGAGAATAAACATAGTATTATGATAAAAGAGCCATAAAGTCACCCTTCCTCAACTGTAGTTTGATGGTAATTTTATAATTGATGGGTTTTATCTCATAGGTAATGGATATGTTATTCCAAGGAAACAAAGAGAGAACTCAGGAACCTACTGCTGCAAATAAAACTTCTTCCAGATCTCATGCCGTCCTCCAAGTCATTGTAAAACAACAGAATCGAGTACGGAATACGGTACAAGAAGTACGAGTCGGCAAACTGTTTATGGTTGATTTAGCTGGATCAGAAAGAGCGGCAAGCACACACAATAGAGGGAAACGTATGGTAGAGGGTGCACATATAAACAGGTCACTACTGGCTCTAGGGAACTGTATCAATGCTTTAAGTAAGGCTTAGTTATAATCTGATAAATTGATGTCTCATAAAATTAGTTGATTTACAATACATACTTTATATTATTTAGAATAAGAAACAACATTAACCTTTAGTTATACACAATAGTTGTCAACTATTGCAGGACAGTCTCTAGAGAACAAAATTTTAATTCATAATTTCGAAATCTGCCATGCATTTAAAAATCAATAGAGATGACTTTAATTAGGTATTGACATTAAAGTTTTGTAATTTAAGAAAACACAAAATCCACAAATATGTATTCCCAAGAATAAAGATCGATATAGAATATTTTGGAAAATTTTACTATTTTTCAGGTGATAAAAATGGACACAAATATATTAACTATAGAGACAGTAAACTGACAAGACTACTTAAAGATGCATTAGGTGGAAACTGTAAAACTGTAATGATAGCCCATATCAGTCCAGCTTCATCACAGTTTGAGGAGTCTAGAAATACACTAGTGTATGCAGATAGAGCAAAACACATCAAAACAAAGGCAAGTAGTATACATTAATCTATGATCTGCATGGACCAAATAGTCTAGAAACACATTTAGACACAGGGGGAAAAATAAAGGAGATATAAATAAAAGGAGATATGGGATATACATAATGACACGGCACCCAACGAAACAAATAACCAAAAAACACAGAGAACAACATATGGATTTCAACAAACAGAATCATATTTATTGTATGAAAAACATTTATTTATATACAAAATCAATATGAAATAAATTAGAATGTTCATTAAATAGCACCTCAACCGATAGATGAACTATATATTGAGTTTCAATACATAATCAATAATATTAATTTCCAACAATGGTTAACTCATCCAATATAAAACAAGAACCAATAGTCCAATTAATTTTAATATTTTCAGCTGATCAGGAATGAAATTGAGGTCCTGCATTTTTATTGTCTGCAATATATAAAGAGTTATATTCAAGTCTGGATACATTTTACTATACTTTAAATTACTGTCAATGGGAGATAACTCCAAAATTAATTTAATGAATTCTTTTTACTGAAGTGGAAAATCAATATTGTTATTTTTACCTTTTAATTGATAGAACTTTAAAATGAAACAGCAGCATATCTGTGTCCTATCAATTTTTTCAACGGCTCACACATACAAAATCAAAGACATCTTTTTATGCTCTCTTGAAGTAAGTTATGATCTGACAGCTGATTATGTAATTGAATAATAGAAAACTGAAATTTCATTGCTTTTATCAAAGACTAAATAAAATATTTTTAACCTGACGCTAGATCTCACCTATAAGTTGTTACGTACCCATTCCAGAATCTATAAATTTACTCCCAAATATCTTGCTTGTTTACTAGTATCTGCTTTAGTCTGATAACTGTGTTTCAGAATTTATAAAATATGAAGATGCGACATCTTTATTTGTGTATGTTTTCCTTACAGGTTAGAAGAAATGTGACTGACGTATCATATCACATAGCCCAGTACACAAACATTATCCAGGAATTACGGGAGGAGATTCAACGACTGAGAGTTAAACTGAATGATAAGACCACTTCTGTCAGTCTCCATGGAGGATCTTCTATACAGGCTGTCCAAGGTACATTCATTTAGTGACCACTGTCAATTTTCTAGTAAAAGTTGTGATTTTTTTTTAAGTTGGATTTGTGATGGTATCCAGCTACCAATTGTACCACAATAATACAAGCGAAGAAATTATCAATAATAGTACTTGTTAATTTGACCACTAATACTATAGAGCAGTGGAAAGAACCAAATCCCCTTGAACTTTTGTGTATTTCACAGAAATATTGGAGTATTTTTATTCAAATTTCACACAGTTGATATATATAGTCCCTTCAGGACAACAAGCCCCATGTCTAAATTCAAAAAAGAATTGGGCATCTTCATTTTTTCTTGCACAGTATTCCCGCATTTAAATTTTTCATTACTGCAGTTAAGTTATTGAAGGAATAATTTAATGTCTTTGTCAATCTGTACATACATATGCATATATATCCATCATATTTTATATGTACCAGGGTAAATCTATATATTTATGACATATCCTGTTTTTCTTCATAGCTCAAGTATTAGAAGCAAAGAGAAACTTAGATAAAGAAGAACTAAACAAACTAAAGGAACAACTTTTAATATCGTTTAAAGATCAGATGGAATTAAGGTAGGTATCACTGTGTAAATAACTATGGTTATCCCTGTTTGGTGTATTTTTCCTTTGATCTTTTTGTGATAAATTTTCTTATTACTATTTTGTGATAAATTTTCTTATTACTATTTTGTGTATTTTTCCTTTGATCTTTTTTGTGATAAATTTTCTTATTACTATTTTGTGTATTTTTCCTTTGATCTTTTTTTGTGATTGTGATAATTTTTCATATCATGCTACCTGCTTGAGACAGGAAATTATCGCTAGTATCCAAGGCTGGTTAGCAACAGAATAATTTTTCTCAGTCGAGAGAAAGAGAATGTATGACATCATTAGTCTACTTCAATGACGTTACCTAGGAAAGCAGTGATAAACAAATTATCAATGGTCTTGCAAACTCTAGGTTGTTTCTTGGTTACATCTCATCTAAGGGCTGTTAAAATACCCTCTTGTTTGAAAAACCATGGATAATCTATAACTAATCTTTCATTTCATAAAGTTGTTATGAATAAGAACTAGTTGTAAATCCTCACATAATGGAACGAAAACCAATGATTGATAATCTTGCAACTAAATATGACGACAGACAAGGTCAATATTTTTAGCTGTTGGTCTTATAAGCAGCTTTCTATTACCATAGATGATGTGATGTTAAGCAACCAATAATCATTCAGTCAAGCTAACCATACATCTAACATTCTTATATGGACCACAATATCACAAAAGTTACACAAGTAAAATCTACTCTAGTGCACCAAGGTTTTATAAAGATGGAAAAATGAGTAAAAACTTTCTGTAATTGTACTTTACACACTCAGCTTTCAGATGGAATATTTTTACAATGAATGTATAGAAGATCATAATATTTATTAGAACTAATCAGTAAGCTGTATTTTCAATTACTGCTATTTTCTATTATAGAAAAAGTTTGATGGAACTGAATAACGCCACTATGGAGATTAGCTTGGAGACAAATCGTAACCAGATGATTATTACTGAGTGAGTATATTATACTGTTCTCTAACTTCTAAGGTCAATTTGTTTCAAGTTCATAAGTATCCTGTACACATAGATTGGTTTTGCCAAAAAATAATTTACTAGTTTGAATATTTAAGGTAGATTGAATAAATTTTGCTTGCAAAGAGCTAAATTTCATCTTTAAGAGGTAATGTTAAGCAATTTATAACTTCAGAATTATGAAGTTTATGCACTTTAAATCAATGTTGATATGAAATTACGTAAGTTAAGAAAATATTATAACATGCTGAATATTATTTATGATAGATGAATTTAGAATGTAAGGAAATTAAAACTTAAAAATATTGATATAGCCCTTCAAGCTTGGTTTTTGTGGTATATAAATCTCACTCTAAACGTCTAGCTGTCTGTTAATGTGCCTTGCCATAACTTGCTATATGAAAATTGATAAAACTACACGGTTGTAGAATACTGCCTTAGGATATGCATCAAGGAATATAATATCAGTCCCTCATGTTTAAGGGTAGATAACTTAACTTACTGACTTCAATAATACAATATGTGATAATAGTATTGTGGGGCAGGGGTATGACCTTTTGTGAGTTCACAGTTCAAAAGATTATAAAATTTGTTGTATTTTAGATGGCAAGCAGAGAGAGCAAAGTCATCATTACGGAAAGAAGGTGGGGATTATGCAGGTTTGTTTATTATATGAATTTTAAGGGGGGAGGGGGGAGGGGATAAATTATGATTGTCCTTGTTATTTGAAAAAACCTAAAGAAGGTTATGAATGCTGTGAAATTTTTAATCAAGAAATGATAGCAAAAATGAGATTTTTTCCCCATAATTTTGTCAGTTCAACCAACATTAGAACTATTCTATAAAAATGAATGTGGGAGAGTAGAAAGTGAACTTTTATATTTGACATTGGTCGTGGGTCATTTGTGTTTGTATGTCCATTTGATGTATGCAAAGTCATTTCGAGAAAGTACGTTAGTTGAGGGGGTGGTAAAGAATCCATTCCTCCCCTCTCCCAATCTTTTAATCAGATTGCCCATAAGAAAAACTGGAATATTACCATGTTTCAAACAATAATCTGAATTTTGTTTATAACTAAAAAACAAGATCAAACTTTGTATCTTAAAAACAATTCAAATTTTTTCAATCTTAAGTGAAATGAAGTTGTGAGTGAAGAAAATATTATAAGCGGATAAATAAGGTGTTACATTGATTTTAATTTAAAAATTTAAAGAATTGCTTTAGGATAAAACCACTTTGATTATTCCAGGACAAATGTCTAAATCTATGGAACTGGCTGGTATAGGATCAGATGAGATTGTTGAGCCAGAGGAAGTTAAAATTGCAAGGGATGAGATCAAAGTTTTGCATGATGAAAAATACAGAACAGAGAAAATCAGAAGCACAGTGTATAAAGAACTTGAACAGGCTAAATCAAAAACAAGAAAACTAGAAGAGGTTAGTAATAGTTATTTCCCTTGGCACAGTTTCATGATATTCTGAACTGTTTTCCTTTATGGAAGTTTAGTCTTTAAAAAAATGTGGATACACATAAAAAGATGAAGAATTGAAGAGAAACATTTTTTTATAAAGATAACCAAAGTTTTGGTTATTTGTGCCATTGCATTACTGTCTGATTGATGTACTGTAAATTCAAAAATTATTGTGTGCATTTATTATTGCAATTTTTGAAGAAAGGACAAAAATGCGATATTTATAATTGTCATTTCAGGAAAATCTGCAAACACTTATATGTATCAGATATCAGAATGCGAGTTCTAATTATTGTGATTATCACCAGTTGCATTATTCGCAATTATAAAACCCTCACAATTATTTCTGCATTTACAGTATATCCCATATCTCCTTTTAATCATAGTTATTTCTACAGTAGTTTTCAGAAATTCTGTTCACTTTTGCATTGAAAATGTCTGTTATTGGCTTATAATGAAAACATTGATGTATTTGTTAAGATTTTCCTTAATTTATTGACAGACTGTACCTCAGAGAATCAGTGACGAAGACCAGACAGAGATAGTCATGCTGATGTGTAAGGTACATGAACTGGAAATAGAAAATACAGAAGGACAGTCTGCCTGTCTGATCAGGGACTTCCAGATCAAGAAGAAAGATATGGTTATTGTAAGGTTTCGTCAACACAGAACTCTCTGTGATGAAATCATTAGGAAACAGAAAATTTTGTTAGAAGGTAAAGCTTTAAATTATGATAAATTAATTTATTTGTTGATAAACAGGTGCATTAGACATCTGATGCATATTTTGCTAAAATGCAAAGTATCATTTTCATGAAAGAAAGGCTTTCAGCAGATAGTAGATGTGTAACACATGAATATTATGGGAAATTCTCTGCTCTTGTTGTTTAGATGTATTGGTTTAAAAGACTCATATTTATGGTGGAAAGGTGATTTTTTTAAAAGATCTATATGATCAGAAGTGAATGAGTGTTAAGCGCTACGAAAAATATTTAAGAGGAAATAGACTTTGAAAACTTCAGAACTCTCTAATTGTGAAAGAAGACATCTGATTTCAGTCTGATATACTGTTTGGTTGCTTATTTTGGTTTTAAATTTTTAAATTTAACAATTTCTATAGTTAAGTTTTATTAATTTTCTTCCTTTTAATTCTAATCTTCCTCAAAGATCAAATTTTCGTGGGGGAACGTTTTATCTTAATTGTAAAATAGATTAAAAAACCTCTCTCAAAGTTCTGATTATACAAATTTTTTTCTGCTACAGAGAACAACATACCATTGACAAGAGATTTAGAAGAACTGATGGAATTATATAAGTTAGAGAAAGAGGATCGTATGTTGTTCAGTGAGGAGACAATGTTAAATCTGACACCAGAATACAGAAGCAAGGTAAGGTGATTTTTTCTAGTAGTTATTGATTTATTGCTGTTTTATTTTTTGTTCAGCCGTAAATATTAAATAAAGATTTATGATTATCAGAATAATTTCCTTAGGAAATTATGGACTTTTTCTAATATGTGAAATAGAAACAAATGAACAATTAGTAGGGTTACAAAATTAAAACAAGGTATATTAATGATTTTAATAAAGAAAGATTAATATCAGTGTTCCAGCTAGGTCGTTTTCACAGGGCGGTCCGCCCGCCCTTTCCAGTGCCGCCCTGTGCCCTTTTTTGACGCCCTGTGCCCTTTTCCTAACGCCTGCCCTTTTCTCAAGTCCATGCCTTTATCTTCGTAATATTTTGATGAAAATACTATTATTCTATCTGTCTTCATATTTATGACAGGTTTTGACCCTCAGCTAATTAACATTTACAGCAGGTGTAATAAGTTGTGATTACAGATAATCCTCTTATCGCAATCGATGGGTCGTTAATCCGTTAATTAAACCTCATGATTGACCATTGTAATTATTTTCCCATTAAATTCGGTCAGTCAGCATTTCAATTTTAAGATTTCTCAAAAGACCACAATTTGCAGTTCGTTTATCCATAGATGTTTTGTAATTTCGTCAATTTAACAAAATTGTTTTTCCCGAGTGTTCATTTAATTTCATAATTTCTCAAACGATAACTTATTCCAGCTCAGTTGACGTAGTTTCGTCATTTGAGCGTATTTTCGTCACATTTTATAAAACATTTCATGAAATCTTTTGACAATTTTGATTATAAAGATAAAACTTCAATAATATTTTCACGATTCAAACGTGCTTTCTTTGTAATGAATCGCGCATGCGTGAACGTATCTTTATAAATAGACTCTTAAATGTAAAATACAAAATCATTTAGTTTCAAATTAACCAGAGATACAAATCTTTATTGTACTGAGCAACTGAATTTAAAAAATGATGATTTCTTGCCTTTACTTTAAACACAAACCAATCCGTAGATGAACCCGATTCATTCTAAATTTATTATCCTCTTGTCACTTCCTGTTTTCATTTCGCTTAAAATCGAAAGTAACGTAAACGTGATCTTTTCTTGATATATTTAAAATAGACAGTCTTTTAATCATTCCAAGCTCATAAAAATTAATATCGATTTTAAATGGTTTCACAGGGATATTAATTATGCAGTGAAATAGTCGTTACAATTTCATTTATGCTGTGAATGATTCTTTGCTTTGAAAAGAGGAACCCGACTTTTGTTGATCAGAATGTCCCCATTTGTCCCTCGAAATAACTGAAATTGTGAACTAAATTTCTGTATCCTTGTTCTTATCTTCATATTTAAGCATCACACTAGTAGAATCATACCATGACTGCCTACATTTGTAGCATGCATAAGGCCTTCAAGGTCCTTGTCCTTGCAGGACTAGGGCATATGTATAGCTAGTAATATACATCATTGGTCCCTTGCTGTTACCCAAAATAAGGTTGATTTTCATCTAGCGTAAAAGTTACTAAACCCTCTCAAAACTCCTAGCTGAAACCCCTTGCAGTTTACATAGGACATGCCCTTTTTGAAATATCAATCATCGTGCTAAAGTGCCCTTTTCATGATAGGCTCCCTGCCCTTTTGAAATCCTAGCTGGAACACTGAATATGCTAACAAAATAATATTTGTGTAAAACTTATCGTAACTTGAGAATTGCTGACCATTGAGACGATTGATCATGATGATGTGAAAGAATATAGAAAATCATCTGTAAAAATTGCAGTTTTTAAAAGAAGAAAAAAAAAATTGTGAATTTTTTTTTTCCTTCATGTTCTTAGAGGAGAATGATTTTTAAAATATCAAATAAATACTTTAAAAAAATCAAGTGTACTGTTGAACATTATTGTATATGTAGTATATCACTATTTAATCTAGGTACCCTCAGTTGCTAGTACACGACTGTATGGTGATGGAGAGACAGATCATATGAGTGCTTTAACAGAAGAGGAGGATCAGAGAAGAGGAAAGAAAAGGTTAGTATGAATATAAAAAGAAAATCTGATGTATAAATCTGTTAGCCTATTAAATGCTGACTGGTAATTGTGAAACAAATTATATTTGTCCTTTAGTAGAAAAGAAGTCAGAAAAGGAGAAATTCTTTTAAAATAAAGGAAAACAATGCTACTGTTTGCCTATTAAATGCTGTGAATATTTGTTCTGTGAAACTTTCACTTTCCAATTCTATGGTAATATTGAAAGGTGTTTTGGGTACATATGATTAAGATGAGTTAATGAATATCTATGACACTGTGGACACAGCACCCAACAATAAAACAAATCCAAAATTACTTTAAGAGGTCAATATTTGGTCTTAATAGACAAGGATTTTATTTAATGTTTGATTCAGAATGTTTTCACTCCCATATTTGTTTATACAAATATGTATTGGGACTTTTGATTTATCAATAGATAAAGAAAAATGACAATGGATAAGACACAAGTTTTTAATTAACGAGGTCTTCTCCAAACATAATACTACTTTTTCAAGCTATAAATCTCTTCGAGTCTGGACAAATTATCAATGAATTTACCAAGGATTATTAGAATATCCAGTTAATTAACAAATGGGAAATAGATGATAAAAAAAAAAACCTTTTACAATTTGTTTTGTCTCTCAATCTTCACATAACACAGACAATGCAACACTTACTGTACTTTTCTTTTCTTTTCAGTGCAAAAAGTGATGACAAGCTCTTTTCCCAGAGTGCTCAGGCTAGGAGGATAAAAGAAGGAACTTTATCTGGAATTTGGAGAAATAATTCCAATATGAGTGGTCCTGAAGACCCTTCTCTATCACCAACTCCTAGAATTACCCCGGGAGAAAAAACAGATAGGACTGTTATTGCAACTGGTACTAGAAACATTGCTGCTTTGGCAGCCAAAAAACGGACGATTATTGAACAAAAATATGGTGACACAAAGTCATTATATAGACCTAACAGTGAAAAAGATTTAACGAACGATGGTTATTTATCTCAAAATATGTTAGCTAAACATAACAAGAAGTACACAGAGACAACTTTACCAATGATTAAAGATCCAAGTGATGACAATTTATCACATGGTACTAAAAATAGTTCTTTTTCTGATAGTACACTTCCACCAATTAGACAAGGTCAGAAGAATTCACTTCAGAGAGAGGCTGATCTAAAGAAAAACAGAAGAACCCGTGGAAATGAACTGGGGTACTCACAGCAGGTACAGATATAAAGAATTATTGTATACTGATTTTTTTGGTTAAAATGATTATGAATTATTTCTCGAATTTTGTATGCATTTGAAGCCATCCTGAACATTAATAAAATCAAGCATTATTTCATTATTCTCAATTTGCATACATCCAGTATTTTTGTTTAAATTTTCATTTTTGTCAAGCCTGCGACTTTTGTCGCAGAAAGCTCAACATTGGGATAGTGAGCTGGCGGCAGCATCAGTGGCATTAACTTACTTCTTAAAAGCTTAATATTTCAGAAGATAGAAGACCTGGATGCTTCATACTTTGTATATAGATGCCTTATGATATGAAGTTTCCGTCCGTCATATGCCCATTGTCCTTGACCTCATTTTCATGGTTAAGTGACTACTTGAAAAAAAAGTTCAGATTTTTTGTAATGTTAATTAATCTCTTGTTATGAGTAATAGGATAACTATGTTTGGTATGTGCATACCTTGCAAGGTCCTCATGCCTGTTTGACAGTTTTCACTTGTCCACGACCTCATTTCATGAATCAATGAACAAGGTTAAGTTTTCGTGGTCAAGTCCATATCTCAGATACTATAAGCAATAGGTCTACTTTATTTGGTGTATGGAAATATTTTATGATATACATGACAGTCTGGCAGGTTTTATTTTTTCTTCGACCTCATTTTCATGGTTCATTGCTCAATGTTAAGTTTTTGTGTTTTGGTCTGTTTTTCTAATACTGTATGCAATAGGTCAACTATATTTGGTGTATGGAAAAATTTTACGATGTACATGTCAGTCTGGCAGGTTTTATTTGACCTTGACCTCATTTTCACGGTTCATTGCTTATATTAAGTTTGTGTTTTGGTGGGTTTTTCTTAAACTTTAAGCAATAGGTCAACTATATTTAGTGTTTGGAATGATTGTAAGGTGTATGTGTCTGTCTGGCAGGTATCATCTGACCTTCACCTTATTTTCATGGTTCATTTGTCAATTTTCAGTTTTCCTGATTAACTTTGTTTCTTAGATACTATAAGCAATAGGTCAACTATATTTGGTGTATGGAATGATTGTAAGGTGTACAATATAGAATTTCCATGGTTTGTCTGTTTCTTTTATACTATAAGCAATAGGTCATCTATATTCTGTGTATGGAATGATTGTATTAAAGGTGTACATGTATTTCTGGCTTGGTTTATCTGACCTTGACCTCATTTTCTTGGATCATAAATGTTAATGTGATACTTGAAGTAAAACTTTATATGTAGGACTATCAACATAAAATCAATGGTCAGTATAGTAGGCTAGACATTTCAGTGTGTGCACTCTTGTTTAACTTTAATATGCATAATTTATTTAAAAGAAAGATTTATTGATAGAGTAGAAACAATGTCAGGAATTCATTCCAGTTAAAACCAACTTTATTTCTAGATGCCAGGTATTACTACTAAGGATGTGTTTGAATGTCCTTGACTACCCATGATTGTTGTTTTGTACAGTACGTAGGCTGAATTGGTTGAGGGATTGTTGTCTTCTGAATATCCAGGTCCAAAATTTCCACTGATAAAAAGAGAATATGTTGAATAGGGACAAAATTGTTGCCCTGCAACAGGTTACCTACAGACTCCTAACTGGGTTGATGCAAGGATTGTTTTATGTGCCTAGGGTGTGTGGCATTCTCCCTACACAGTCTGCTATGCACTAAATTGTATCATATAGAAAGAAATACTAACAAGTATTTAACAAAACAATTATTATAAGATTAAATAAACTAAATTGAAACTAGATAAATAAACCAAACTAGATTTTAGACTTCACCTTAATATGAAGAATTTTTATTTTCAGTTTGGACGGTCAAGACGACTGAGTGAGAAAAGCAATGTTAATACTGCACGCACAGGTATGTAATTTATTGAAATTGGAAACTGAGAGAATTTAAAGCATTATTCTGGTTAAGCCTTGGGTATACTAGCAAAAACAAATCTTATTATTTTCTAATGTAATACATATATAAATTATTATGTATTGATTGAGTACAGTTGCAAACATATTTACTTTCCAGTCTTCATAAACGCATTGAGGATGGAACATAGATAATTTTAATAATATTTTTCCATGTCGTGTCTTTGTTGATTCACTAAAAATGAAACTTCAAATAAAAAGTTTTATTCAGATTTTATATTTTGGAGTCTGAAGATGTGCAAAAAGTGCTAAAGTTCATCTTTGCCTAAAATCTATGACGACTAGATAATTTTTGTGATTGTATATGATGTTCTGTACTCTGTACTTGTGAATAAATTTGGAAATACAATGTAATACATTCAGAATAAGATGTAAGTTGTTTAACCCATTAAAACAAATGTTAATATGGTTACGAGGCTGCATATTTATTGATATTATAAATGTTATTGCGAACAATTAACTTTGCCTAAATTTAGCCTAGTTTTTGCAAATTAATAATATGTAACTGGAAGAATTGTAAATTTTACAACTTTGATAATAGGCCAAAGTTCAGATATTGAACAATGGGGACATCCTTCCCTGACCCCAGCATGTAAGGGGTTATTTCCAGAATTGGCAAAGTCAACTGAAGGTGAGATCAAAGGTTAGAGGTTAGATACAGGTGACAGACACATGTAAAGCACTTTCACAAAGGAGAACATGGATTGTTGACAGTGATCACTTAGTATGGGCAGATAATCACTTGGTGTTATTTGTTTTAAAAAAATTGTTGTTGGTAGAATCTAGTTTTAAGGTTATTTTTCCACATGCCAATACAAATAATTTCAGAAAAGGGAATTTGTTTAAAAACAGAATGAAAATTAATGTAGAATTCTTATATTTTTACCTTTTTATGATAGAATTGGTTGTATGTTACCAAATTTGTAATATGTCTTTCCATGTTCAGAAAAAGTTATGGGTTATTTTGTTACCCAACACAATGTTTGGTTTGGTACATTAGTTATAAGTACAGGGTAGATGGTGATAATTTGATGTATTAGCACTTTTGACTAAATCAATTTATATACCATTAGTTGTGGATGTAGGCTTTAGCATACAAATTCTTTTTTTTTATTTTTCCATTCATTTAAAGCCAACATATTTTTTTTCCACTTGAAATTTTGAATACTGAACAATTATTTAAGTGTTGTTAGAGCTGTTTTGTCTTAGAGAAAAGATTGAATTCTTCAGCATAAAGATTAAACCCTTATTCTTTACCAACATTAAATGTTAAAATAAGTTTTATTTGGAGCAGGACTTTCTTTTAATTAAATTTAACCTGGTTGTAGATTTATTAGGCTATCTGAAAAATGTGTAAAAATAAATGTTTAGAGGAGCAGCTGTTCCAAAAATGGAATTTATTAAACCCTTGATTTTTTATAATGTTATTTTTTTCTGTTACTAGGAGATAGAGACCTGCTGTCACCTGTAGGGTACAGAAACAAAACAAAGAGACAGGGATACAGAGGTAAGCTGCCAGGTAGAAAAACAGGGATGGAAGGTTCTAATAAATAAATTTCAGTCATTGTCATAGTCATCATTGTTATAAATATATTATTGTCTTACTCTGGAGTACATTGTAGTTTAATGTTTAAAAAAAAAGGTCTGATAGAAAAGATTTAACGTCCATACATGTACTGTTTACCATTACACAGTACACCAGTCCCAATTACACCATATACTACTGAGTATTCCCCATTACACAATACTCATTTTATTGAAGTGTACACCATTCAAGGTCATTCCTATCAAAGATACAACATTTTGACATCTGTACAATGGAAGTCTAATCATCTTATCTTGAAGGTAAATGAAATGTATACATCTGAGGTATACATTCTTTCTCCATCTTTTTATTGTCAAATTTTAACTAAGATAGATAGATGGCTTTACTTTTTATGTCCCTTTTTATCATACAGCTCCTCATGTATTTTGGTATTAATACATCAATGAATCGCCGTGATATAGCCTTTTTTGTGCTGATGTGGCATAAAGCAATCACCAATCAATCAATATACATCATTGGATCGATTGGATCGCCATGATATAGCCTTTTGTGCTGATGTGGTGTAAAGCAATCACCTATCAATCAATATACATCATTGGATTGATTGGATCGCCGTGATATAGCCTTTTTGTGCTGATGTGGCGTAAAACAATCACAAATCAATCAATATACATCATTGGATCGCCGTGATATAGCCTTTTTGTGCTGATGCGGCGTAAAGCAATCAACACTCAATAAATATACAACATTGGCTTTGTTTGGGATTGAGTGTTCCCCTTTCAACTTTTTTTATTCAAGCGTCACTGATTTGTCTTTTGAAGAGGAAAGGCATGTCTGATGTAAAAAAATTTAATCCTGGTATCTTATAATGATGAGTTTATTGTGAAGGTATAAAATCCAGAAAAGCTCTTCTGATGCACCAAATTTATAAAGAGCTATTTGCATATAGTGTCCTACATTGAATCAACTCTTTGAAGATTTTTTATACAACTTATCACTATTTAGTCCAATTCAGGAAAAACAGTTGCTGAGACAACTTCCTGTTAAGGTCAAGCTGAACTAAATAAAGGTCATCAGCAATGAGCTGAGGGAGGAAAAAGTTTGGAAAGTGGACATTTTGAAATTTTGATAGTTTAAGGTAGTTCAGGGGTATAGAAAAAAAATGACAGAATTTTCTTATACTTTGTGAACTTAAACTTTGTAGTGTGGTTATTGAAAAAATCCAAAAAAAATTGGGGGTCACCGGCCATCTAAGAGATTTTTTGACCTCTCAAAATGAGTGCAAATAGGTTATATGGATATATAAGGAAAATGGACATAAAACATCTTTGATTGAAATTTCACAGCAAACATAATGACAGAAGTTCCTCATTTTTTCATACCGAAAAGCTTGATGTCTCTATTTTATGAAATTAGAATAAAATTTAGGGGTCACTGGCCATCCAGGAGATTTTTTTACCTTTGAAAATGAGTGCAAATAGGCTAAATATAGGTAAAATAGACATAAAACAGTGTTTGATTGAATTTTCACAGCAAACAAAATGACAGAAGTTGCTCATTTTTTCATACTGAAAAGCTTGATGACTCTATTTTATGCAATTGAAATAAAATTTGGGGGTCACCGGCCATCCAAGAGATTTTTTTACCTCTGTAAATGAGTGCAAAAAAGCTAAATATAGGGAAAATGGACATAAAACGTCTTTGATTGAATTTTCATAGCAACAAAATGACAGAAGTTGCTCAATTTTTCATACCGAAAAGCTTGATGTCTTTATTTTATGAAAATACTTTGTTTGATTTGCTTACGATGGTTCAAACATGTCTATATGAAAAGTTTTATGCACAATACATTGTTTGAACAAGACCCCAGATAGCTTCAACTGGTTTGAAAGTTGTGTAATTGTAGAACTTATCCAGATAGGAATATATAGCAATAAGGCCAGACTTTTTTTTATCTGTTTAACGAGAAAATTTGTAAAAATTAGGGTCGAGGGACGAAATAAAAAAAAAATAAAAGTGCAAAATTGGTCCAGTCGACACTGAAAATAAAAATAAAACCGTTATACATGACCTTTTTTTTTTTTGAATTTATTAAAATACAAGAACAATGAAATGAGAACAGACCAGCATAGTAACCCTTCTATTAATATGAACATAAAACTATGTTTTGATTCTTTATTTCCACAAATATAGATCCATGGCACCAGGCAAATATATCAACCTGCTGCATATACACTATATATGTATAATTTAATTTCGGATGAAACGCGTCTTCTGATTGGCTGACGTTGTTTTGTTTATCAGCTGATAGACATAATTTTGTCGTGACCGTGACATCATCAACGTTTTTATGTTTTACTCCGGTTAAAATTGAATCTAGAATTAAATTATAAGTGACTGTAATATTTTTCTGTCTATTCGAAATAACATAAAAATGTGGTGCACACTTTAAAATAACCTGCAACGCCGTGTGCACCACATTTTTATGTTATTTTTCATTAAGACAAAAAATATTACAGTCATTCCTTAAATATACCTGTCACCCAGTCGGGAACCTCTTATATAATTAGTGTATGCAGAGACATATATAATTAGTGTATGCAGAGACATATATACACACGTGTATATTAAATTTAATAAAAAATAATAAAAACTTGAAACTTGAAACTGATGTCTCTGGTGTAATAGTCCAGATTTGAGCAAATTAACTTATAAATTGAAACAATGCATATACATGGAAATATATACATTAATCAAGAAGATCTAACCAAAAGTATGTTAATGGGTGTGGAATGCATAATTTAACGTCCGTAGTCATTATCGCAAGAATCCGGATTTCGGTCATAGCGGGTCCGTTTCGATGAAATCCGACTCCGATCCGTAGTTCTACAATAATATGCCCAATAATATAAATGTCGGACGAAGTAAAATTTACAAAATAAACGATGTTTGATACGCTATTTGGAAAGAAATATGACGTTTTAATGCAATACATGGATAATAAGTTTACTCCTGGCTAATTTCATCAAGTTCTGATGAAGTAATAACTGATTTTGCCAAAAGTTAGAATGATTTGATGTACGCTCTCGTGTTATTAAACAAGTATGAAAACATGCCACCGGCTTAAAAGTCTTTTTGAAGAAAATATATCGTTTCTGCCTTGAATTTCTTTACTTTTTAATGAAAATTGCTGTTTCATCGACTTGGTAAAATTAAATATTACCGATTTATACAGTTTTATTTTGTTCTGAGGATTTCGTTACAGTCGGCGGGAAAATAAAAATAAAAGTAGAAGCACTACTTTTATTTTTATTCTGAAATCGGAAAGGCGGAGTCGGCGGATCTCGTTAAACAGATAATAAAAATGTCTGGCCTAAGGTGTATTCTATAGTTACAAAAAAGTTCAATATGTTTAATGATATCTTCTCTGTTTATTCATAGTACTTAATAAATATATATTAAATATGCAGCAGTTTTATAATTTGTAAGCAGGAATTTATGTTACTGTTTTTTATTTTATAGATTCTTCCAATGCAAGTACTCCTAAAAGGAAATCAAAATCAAAGAAAAATGTTCCCACAATTCCAGCATATAGACAAGGGGACATAACCATCACTGGATTTGCTGTACCAAGATAAAGGGAGATAACTCTTGCCAAACAAATTGAAGAATTACTGCTGTTGTGCTGAACCCTGCTCATCAATGTAACAATTCATACAATTTCAGTTATAGAAATGCATTTGATAAATACTTCTGGATTATTTGGTAGCTTGCGCAATCAAATATATCCAGAGAAATTTGTAAAAATTGATTATTTTTATATTTAAGTTTAACTACACAAAAACATAAAACAGCATAGTTTGTACCTGTTGAAAGTGAGAGATGTTCTTCATTTTAATCATGATAAGAATTTGTGATCAGAAGATTAATTGTGGTTCTTAATTATTTGGCAGTTTATATTTTAATTTGCAGAAAAGTTGTTTTTTAACCTGCTAAAGGTAGCTTATAGAGCAGCATTTATCGATTAAATCTTATGGTTGCAACTTTTCAAGTAACTTTTAATCATATGAATATAATGTCTAATATAATAATTGCTGTATGTAAATTATCATTATGGGTCATTTTGTCATATGAGAAAAGCAATGCAAAAATACTCTTGAAACATGTGGTCAATTCTCTAATATAACCACAATGCATCATAATTTATTTGTATTGTCTGTACTGTTACATTGTATTAGTCTTGGCTGTTATTGTTCATTGTATGAGTCTTTTCTGTTACTCTTTTGATATGCAACATTTTGTGTTTGTTCTTTAAGTGTCAATTCCATTACTTCTATAAGTGCTAGATAGTATTTTGTATGACAAAGGTTACTTTGTAAAAAGTAGCTACATTGTAATTATTGTAATTTTTGTATTATTTTCATTTTTTTTAAGTTTATGTAATTATTATTTTTTTTTTTAATTATTTTGTCTGTAATCATGGTAATTCTTGCATTGTTAATTCCAGAACTGTCTGTAATTCTTGCAATGTTAATTCCAAAACCTAAGGCTGCACATTAAGCTTGACTTGAAAGCATTTTGTTTTCTTTAGAAGTTCTGCACCTGATTTTAATAGAGAAAGTGACTTTACTTCAATTTATATACATGTTGCACTAATCACAATTGTTTATAAGTTGTGTTACATTAAGTAAGAACAGATATATGTTGCATTTGAAATTTTTGTTTCGTTCACTCTTCAAATGCACATAATTCCCTGTTCTATGAAGAAAAATGATGAGACGATTGCATAAAATCTAGCAACATGGTGACATACACCAAAGGCTTACTGAAAATATACAAGACCATATGTTCATGAGGTGTGGGTCGGATTGGGATTGGGCCTTTATTTTTTGTGGGAATTCAGGATTTACATTTATCTGGAAATAATTTAATTTTGGATGTAACGCGTCTTCCGATTGGCTGACGTTGTTTTGTTTATCAGCTCATAGACATAATTTTGTCATGTGACCTTGACGTCATCAACTTTTTCATGATTTACACGGTTTAAAATGGAATTAAGAATTAAATTATAAGAAATGACTGTAATATTTTTCTGTCTATTCGAAATAACATAAAAATGTGGTGCACACTTTAAAATAACCGCTATGCGGGTTATTCAGTGTGCACCACATTTTTGATGTTATTTCTTCATAGACAGAAAAAATATTACAGTCATTCCTTAATTAATGATTATTTTTTTGGTATCTGAGAAGGAATGCTTTATTTTTTAAGGAATTCAGGATTCAGCATTGATTTTTTCGGGAATTCAGGTGCCCTTTCCTAACACCCTTTTAGGTGGTATGGATTACAAAATACAACATTTTCAAATAAGAATGGATAATTCTATTGATGTTTTCTTTTATTTGAAAATGCATTACTTTACAATCCTCGTAGAATTTTCATAGATAACTTACATATTTCATGTATTTTATCAATGAAAGGTGACCATTCAGTGTAAAGAAGACATTCTTGTACATGTAATACTCATCTGCGGTCTCGAATATACCAACTTGTAAATATGCTTGGAGTCCATCATTGCTAGGTTTTCCTGTTTCTTCCATAATCAGATTCCTAAAGTTTGCTTCCATAATTGTTAATTTTTGTGTTATGCATGTTATGTGTTAAAAACTTGTATGATATTGTTTAACTATGTAAAAATGCGATCTGTGATACAATTTATCTGTGGGTATACATCTTTTACAAATTATAGTTATGATGTTGAGGCCTTCCTTAAATTAGTTCTTTGTTGAATGTCAGAGGTTGAAAATGATTGTACTAACTAGGAAAGGTGGGGGATGTAGATCTTAACAAGGAGTCATCGTAATGAAAATACTCTGCATTCATAAATTTGTATCACCAGAGTACCAATTTTATTGGAATAAGGAAAAATTGTATTTGCATGTAAACTTATTCCATAGTTTTTACAAGTTCTACATTCAAGTTAATATAAAATTTATATTTTGGGGAAATTTACATGGCCCATCTATAGCCGAGAAATCAATGAACAATGATGTATCTTCAGTTCTTTTTATCAAATTTGGTCTACTAAATGACCAAATATGATATTTAACACCAGGGATTTTATTATAAAGCACAGGAAACATTTTGAACCTCTGAGACGAAATATTCAACAAAGAATAATTTATGGAAAGATGTATTGAGGATTCATCTTAATTTATGCATATCAATTTTCATGATTCAAATTTTTATATGACAGGATTCTGTTGAATCTTATTGGCAAATGAACAAAATATTGACAGGAAATGCCATCAGGCTTAACTACATCAGGCGATTGTAAAATTATGGCAGAAATAAAAACCTGTGCAAATTTACATTAAAACTAAATACAGATTGTGTGCTTACATTTGTTTTCTTTCATGTTGTAATGACTGGATATTCATACTTTGTATAATTGAATAATTGTAAGAAGGGGAGACTACTCTGCAAGTTAGTTTAATCTTGTTTGTAGAAACAAAATTAAGACAAGTAATAAACATACCGCTAAACAGTTGATAACTACAATTAAAGAAGAAAGCCGATTGTTTCAATGGAACTGTTTATTTAGCTGTATTAAAGTAAAGTATTACTGTATGCTCCCCATGGAAAGTACACATTTAAAAAATTCTTGAACACTGCAAGATCGAAATATCTTGATATATTGGACTATTTTCTTCTTTTATTTTGGACCACATTTACAGAAATTTTTGAGTTTGTCCAAGAAAATATTTGTATTGCCTAAATGACTTTATACAAAAAGTTCAATTTAAAACTTGTATTTTTACCTTTAGATCAGTTAAACTTGATATACAGCATAAAATGATGAATTCTCAGTAGCCTATTTTTTGTACATCTAGTCGTTTGTTTTAGTTATTTATTAGTTTTTACATTGTTACATTGTTACATTGTAGTTTTGTTTTTCTACATAGGTGATATTAGTTTTGTAAATTGTCGCATGTTTCCAATTTCAAATTGTACCGAATTTATTATGTATATTTTTGAAAGGAAACATGTATTTAATTGGTGTTTCCAATGAGTTTATTTAAATTTCCTGATTGGAAAATTAGAGTATTTGGACTAGTTAGTTGACAAGTGACCTTCTATAAATCTGTCCACCCAAAAGATCCCCCCATACCAATTTGATCATAAAGATATAACAGAAAAATAAAAATGATATTCCCTCCATGATTTGGTATTGTTGCTCTGCAAAAAGGCAAAAACTTCCACAGTTAGCAGTTAAATTTTTAATGCGACTCATTGTGTGTGTGTAAATGACAATACAAATTTGTTAAGGGCTGTTCTGGGGCTAAATAGTGGTGTTGGAGGGTGTCAGGAGGCAATTTTGTAACTTCTATCTTTATGCCCAAAATATATTTAAAAATCTTATTTGGTTCTTAAACATGCTTTTAAAAGTGACGCCCATCCATTAAATTTTTATTACTGTACTATGTAACCTCTCCCCTCACATCCCCCAAACTACACACACACATTCAATTGTGAAGCAGCCCTTACTTTATAAGAAACATTAAGACTTCCAATTTTGGAAAGATATTTTTCATACATGTATGTCTTTTTTATTATGAGTTTACTGTTATATTTCACAAGTTGATTAAAACTTTGATTGAAATATTTAATTATAATGTTGATTATTTAATTATAATGTTGATTATTTAATTATAATGTTGATTATTTAATTATAATGTTGATTATTGGATAAGATATCTTGTTAATGTTTTGGTGATATATATACATATATATTGAAAATGACATTATATTTAATAAAATATAAATTTGAAAACAAATTTGGTTTTCTTGTAATGGAAAATAACAATATGGTGTATTAATTATTGACAAAAAATCCCTACAGTTAACAAAACCCAATACAAAATAAAAGGAATGTTATTGCTGTTCTCCCTTTATCCTTTTAGAGTTAAAGTCATCTTTATTCACATGATTCATGTCATATCACTGATGTTTTACATTATACTTCAAGTATTAAACAAATCTGTTTGAAAATTTTAACACAAAACAATGCACCATTTAATATAGAATGTAGTATGATTTCCAATGAGACAACTATCTACATGTACCATAGTCTAATTGTCCCTTGCGTGTTGTGCTGCTGGGGGATCTGATAATGGTATCTGTATGTCCATCCATCATAAACACATCAATACTCAGAGAATGTTTTACAAAAAGCCCAAATGTTTGCCATCATGTGTAGTTGGTCATTTTGAATCCAAACATTTTTACAGGAGTTATTGGACTTTGACCATTTTTATTTAGTATTGTGACAATAGCACCTCATGGATGCAGCTTCTCTGAGACTGTTAAACAGAAACCTCTCATATTTGGTAGGATTGGTTGCCATCATGTGTAGTTGACCATATTATACTGTCATTTTGATACAACCATTTTTAATGAAGTATGTGACTTTGACCATCTCTTGGAGTATTGCAATAGTGTAACCTTGTAAATGCCTCCTCAGAGACCATTTGACAGAAAGGTCTTATACTTGGTACATGTAGGATTGTTAGCCATCATGTGTTAAGTTGACCATATTGTCTTGATTGTACCATCATCTTGATTTGACCATTTTTAAAGTACTTTTACCATATTTTGACTATCTTGCCACAATTTCTCATTTATACAGAATGGTGGTCATTTGCGTAAAATGTAGCAAACTTGGATGTAAACAACTTTAGGGCACAGTACAGGGATGGGGTAATCGTAATCTGTAATCGTAATCGATTGTAATTGATTACATTTTTCCAGTAATCGACAGTAATCTGTAATCGAAGACATTTTCGATTACATGTAATCGTAATTAATCGATTACAGCAAAAATTATGATGTAATCATCGATTACTTTTCGATTACATTTCAATTACTTTAGTAAAATAGTTTGATGAAATATAACCTATTTTAAATGAAAATATTTACGTATTCATCACTTTATAGTACAGATAAAATAGAATGTATTAAAAGACTTCAGAGTTTATCAAATGCCTTATTTGTTTCTATTGTCTATAGCTGCGTTATGATCAACCAGATCTCCTACCAGATTTTACTGTATATAATCAGCTTTGAAACAATTGACTTTACTGTCTTCAATGCTTGTCAATAATTTAAAGACCTTTTATTTTGAAATAAGAAAATAGATTAAAATAAGAAATGAGCCTTGTGTTAAGTTCTGTACTACATTGACATTGAAGCTTAGTTTTCAATAAGAGTTGGAATTTTAGCTAGAATAGATAAACAGTTGATTCGTCATAATATTATAATATAAAAAATTAGAAAGTTCACAAAATCCTTTTGACAATGTACCAATGACTATGCATTGAAATTCTTGTTCAGAAATAGGTACATGTACCCCTTTTTGACACTAAAATATATATTGTGTTATAATTTTGAATAGAGCATAAAAATTCTCGACTAACTTCTTGTCTTTACCAATCAGATGATCAAGGACTTCTAATCAATGACATGCCAACTTTGTTTTGATTTCAACTATGTCTAATTAAGAGGAGATTTACATTATATTGCCCCAGGTTATAAAAATGTACCCTATTGGCAGTTTTATAACTTGTAATTAGGAGGCTATCCAAACAAGCGGATTAATTCATGCATGTATTAATTATAAATATTATAAATTTCTATCTTTAAAATTAGCTGAACTAGTTAATTATTCTACTTTTGATATTTTTTCAGAGGAAACTTCCAACATTGTAATGAACTATATTCAAATATACCTGTTAAAAATGAGTAAATACAAAATACCTGACTTAAGTCAGTATGACAGCAAAAATTTGCAAAACATGGAGAAAATAACTTATATATTAAAATAAAATGTAAAGAATTGACCGAAGCCATGCCATGTCATTGCAAGAAATTTATCACCACTCACTTACGTTGAAAACCAAAATTTCAAGAATTTTTGAATATTTCTGATCCTCAGTAAGAGCTTCCATCTAGAAAACAACTGTTAACTTAAAATTTAAAAACAATGCTTATAAATAAATGCTGTTTTTATAAAGTTCTAGATTAACACTATACATGCAATGAACAACATATTTATGTTTAACTTACTTTATTATTTTTTGCTATTTTGTAGCATGTAATTGACAGTAATCGAAAAGTAATGTAATTACTTTTGATAAAGTAATCGATTACAATCGATTACATACAAAAATCAGAGTAATCGATTATTAATCGAATACACAAAATCCTTCAAGTAATCGATTATTAATCGATTACATTTGTCAGTAATCGTGCCCATCCCTGGCACAGTACAGCCTTCAACAATGAGGAAACCCATAATGCATAGTAGGCTGTAAAAGGCCCAGACATGACAAAATGTAAATCAATTCAAACAAGAAAACCAATGGCCTGATTTATGATAAAACAATAAACAAAAATGATAGACTGCAACCAACAACAACCACTGAATCACAGGCTCCTGAAGTCTGACTTGGGAAAGGCATATAAAGAATGTGTAGTGAGAAAAAGTTTTAAAGTCGAAAACATACTGAAAACACTGGCAAAAACACATTGAAAAGACAAACAAATCTTGCACACACAATTTTGTCCTACATGTGTATATACATCCAGGCACATGTTTAACCCCACCGTATTATTGTGCCTGTCCCAAGTCCGGAGCCTCTGGCCTTTGTTAGTCTTGTATGTTTTTTAATTTTAGCTCATTTATATGTTTTTGGAGTTAAGTATGACGTCCATTTTCACTGAACTAGTTCACATTTTTATTTAGGGGCCAGCTGAGGCCCGCCCCTGGTTGCGGGATTTTCTCGCTGCGTTGATGACCCATTGGTGGCCTTCGGCTGTTTTCTGCTCTTTGGTTGGGTTGTCTTTTTGACATATTCCCCATTTCCATTCTCAATCTTAATTGCAATGTTTACTTTTTTTCAGCCCGTCTTTAAAGACTGGACGTATTATGGTACATTTTGTATATCGTTGTCCCTCTGTCTGCTGTCAACACTTCAGATAATAATTCAAAAACGCTTTCACCAAATTTCATGAAACTTTGATGAATTGTTTATATCTGTTGACATAAGCTCCCTTTTGGTTTTTATAAATTTTCGATTTTACGATTCTGAGGTTATTGGATTTTAATCATAAAAAATTGGGGGATTTCCCAGTTTTCTGCATATAACTCATAAATGCTTTTATCAATTTTCATGAAACTTTGGTGAATTGTTTATATATATTGACATAAGTTCCCTTTTGATATTATGTTTAGGAGTATTGGAACTTATTCATGAAAAAGGGGACTTTTCCAGTTTCGGACAATCACTCAAAAACACTTTCACCAATTTTCATGAAACTTTTGTGAATTGTTTATTTCTATTGACGTAAGCTCCTTTTCGATTTTTATAAATTTTAGATTTTACGTTTTCAAGTTATGGGATTTTATTCATAAAAAAAGTTTTGTGTCAATGAGTACCACTGTGTGAGCATGTCTTTTATTTTTTATCTTTTTTGGGGGTCTATTTGAGCAGTGTTCACAGTTTATCTAGTTGATCATATAAATTTATGAAAGCATAAAGATGAGCTAAAAGGGCAGAGGGCATATCATGGGCTCATGGCGCAGCTCTTTATTATGAATTAATTCTGAAAAATTAAGGTTCTATTTAGTCATGCCCACGCCAACTATGGACAGGTACAATGGCATAATCTACCCAAGCTATAATGTACCCAATGTTTACAAAAAAAAAATGATTAATGACTTTGAACAAGAAAGGATGAAAATGAACACTCTGCAACATAAAATAAAATAAAATGAAAATAAATATTTGAGCCACAAATCTGCAGAAAAAAAAATAAGCATGCATAGATTACGTCTTAGATGCATGATTTTTTTTTTATTAGTTGTTATTGGCTTTGAACTAGCTGTCATTAACTGTGAGTACTCTCAGATCTGTACTTAGAGTCGTTTTGTTGTGGGGATGTATAAGTACCCCTCCATGTTATTTTGATTTTGTTAGATATGTATTTCTATTTGTATCCATCTGATGAGTTATAAGCCTTTTTCAACTGATTTTTATAGTTTGTTTTTATGTTGTACTGTTACACCACTGTCCCAGGTGAGGGGAGGGTTGGCACCTTCAAATGAGTTTAGCCCCACCACATTCTGTATGTGCCTGTCCCAAGTCAGAAGCATGTAATTTAGTGGTTGTTGTTTGTGGCTGTGTAACATATTTGTTTTTCGTTCATTATTTTGAACATAAATTAGGCCGTTAGTTTTCTCGTTTGAATTGTTTTACATTCGTCATTTCAGGGCCTTTTATAGCTGACTATGCAGAATGGGCTTTGCTCATTGTTGAAGGCCATATAATGACCTATAGTTGTTAATTTCTTTGTCATTACGGTTGATCTCTTGTGGAGAGTTGTCTCATTGGCAATCTCTGGAAAAAATATTCCCCCCCCCACCCCGAAGAATATCAAATGATCGTCCCCTAATTAGTATACTTAGATAAGGTTCTGAAAAGTTGGTTGATTTAGATGAAGGTTTGAAAATGTATATTGGTACATGTATTGAAAAAGGGGGTGTTTTGAATAAGGACAGAAATTTTGCTTTGCAACAGGCCCCTAGCTACTGACCTTTCATCATGTTCATAGAGATGTTGGAAAGATATAGCACTGTACATGGCTACATAATTATACATCCTTCAATTCATTCCTTAACGGCCAAACAGATGACATTCAAGCTCTTTAGGTTGCCATATGTGGAGCAGGATCTGCTTACCCTTCTGGAGCCCCTGAGATTACCCCCACTTTTTGGTGGGGTTCACCTTGCTTACAGGTAGTCTTCGGTTTTCTGTGTATACTGTTGTTTGTCTTATGATCTTTTGTGCAGCAGTGCCATGGTAGAAATGCAGCAGTTTAAAAAAATGCACATGATATATATACACCATGTACACATGTACATAGAAATAGAGTCACAATGACTTTTCCAAACAGGCAATGAAGGAACTTGCACATTATAAATATTATATTAAGTATTCATAAATCTAATTTCTTACTTATCTTGATTATAAACATGATAAACCTGAGTGAGTATTTTCAATTGGTTTAAAACATATAAAATAAAAGTGCATGAATTGCATAATAGTTTAATTATTAGTCCATGACTGAGCACTGGAAATATTACTGTCAATCTGATTCCACTGATTATAATCCAATGAATAGTAAAATAGAAATTATTTAATTATATAATATTGTTATGTGGTCACTGATGGAGCTATAATTTTGGAAATGAAAGAAGCTTAGTTCTTTCT